>CM065594.1:186296123-186606725 GCA_033119425.1 Bufotes viridis | reverse complement strand
TTGCCTGGTGATCATTCCCGATGTACAAGTGCTGGATGACATTAACCCCCTGCCTAAAACTGACTCTGGGTAACGGAACATCAAAGGCGCTTGCATTAATGCCAAAGAGAATTGTCCAGGAGCGCATGGAAGGTGCCCGGGAGACAACAAAAGACTATGATTTGCGCCCATGCAGAGCCCTTGGCTGTGGGGATACCGTGTGGTTAATGAACAATCACCGCACTGCAGTAAACTGGACAGTAAATGGGGAGAGGACTCCTCATCTTGTGTCTGCCATCCCTAATGCTGAAACTCATACCTATGAGGTCACCAGAGAGGGTAAGGGTCCCCAAATTGTTCACAGAAACCGCCTAAAACTCTGCATTGACAAGGAGACTGTGCGTTGGAGATTCGGATCCGGTCTTCTGGAGTCAGATTCATTGCTCGGCCTGCTGAGCCTATGCAGAGCCATAGCGATTTGCTGAATGATCCTGAGCCGCTCCACTGGTTCCCACACCCTGGTTAAACTTTGGGGTGCTTGCCCCGGCACCTGCTGAACCTGCAATCGTAGCAGGCCCCGCTCAGGGTGCTACTGAAAGGGGTCCCACTGACGTGGATCCTTCTGTCCCCTGTACCCGGACAAGAGAGACCTTGGCTCTAAGGAGGTCTACCCGGTCTACAAGCGACGCACCAGTGCGTTTTGAAAACTATGACTGTACTGGAAGTGTTTCCCGACAGAAACCTCTGTGTGAGCATCATCCTTTTAAGTTTGTGCCCAGAGATGGATCCCAGTGTGTCTTGAGCCTCTGTGAGTCTGTTCTTATTATGGACTTATGCCTTTCATATGGACTATGTGATGTTTTGTTATGTTCTTATCATGGACTCAGGCATTCTGTTATGGACTATCCTGGTGTTAACCATTGATTTGCTGTACCAAGGTCAGCATCACAGTTCTACATTAACAGCCTGCAAGCAGAGGACGGCGCTATTGTCACCGCACTTCTCCGTTACCAGCTGGACCATGATAATAATTGTCAATGCAGATGGAATTGATTACTGATGAGTATGTATGCCTGCATGTTTTCTTTTTCTCTTCAGGTGAAAATTCCAGACGGGCGGTACCCTGTTTGGAGTACTGAGGTCAGTACTCAGCTTAAAACTGTCTGTGAGGCATGTAGTGTAATGCGGAGTTGTAATACCCGTCACTACAGAAGGGTCACTTGTATGCTGTCGTCCTCCTCATTCATGGGGAGGCTGGTATAAGTCCTATTCTTAAAATGCAATGTAATGTAATGGTATTTAATTCCTCATTACTGTGAAATGTGCCATGTGCAGGCCTGCTGAGGATTTCATTCCAGCTCTAGTCACTAGAGGGAGCTAGGGAGCCCTAGTCTCATATAAGGCTCAGTCAGGGCAGGCTAGTAGGAGTGCAGACCCTGGAGTCTGTGAAGGCCACATGTCACAGGCCTAGGCAGATCAGCAGGAGCCAAGCTGAGGCAATCCCTAGAGCAAGAGGTACTGTAATGTCAGAGGAGGTACACTGTAAAACTGGAGATTCGAGGATATAAGCCAGAAGTAGGGCATTGGGGCCTTGAAGAATAATTGCCAGTCAGGACAAGTCAGGGAAGAAAGTAAGGTTCATCTGCAATTCCAAAAGTCCTGTGATTTAACCTCTGTTTCACCTTGCTGGATATAAGCCTGCTGTAACTAGACTGTACCAAAGCCTATTGTCTGCAAACAAGAACTGTTTTAAGAGAGTGCCTTCTGTATTACCACTGTTTCAGTAAAGTTGGAATTCTGTTTTCAAGCTACAAGTCTGCACCTCTATTATTCCTACTATAAATACGGTGTGCCACCGTTTACTGGCACTAGCGTCACGAAACATCAGGGACTTAGCCATAGGCACGTTAAACTACAACACCAAGGGCACCTCACCTTGCACCTGGCTGTGTCCCTTCAGAACCCAGAGAGTGCCCCAGAGGAACAGCGTGCCGGCCTCTCCATCACTGGCATTCCCCAGGTTAGTCCCACACATTGCTCTGACTTGGGGATGCTACACCAAGTAACTTTGGGGGACACAGGAGGACATGTGGGGAAAATATTATGGTTGAATACTGTGTGGGGGCAATTATTATCTGATGGATTAATATGTGGGGTAAATTACTATATGGGGGCAGTGTGGCCAGGTACTCTACAGTGTGGGGGACACTACTGTGTGGGGGTAGTGTGGGGAACACTACTGTGTGTGGTGGGCAGTGTGGGGACACTACTGTGTGTGGTGGAGCAGTGTGGGGGCACTACTGTGTGGGGCGCTAGTGTGGGGACGCTACTGTGTGTGGGGACACTACTGTATGTGGGGGCAGTGTGGGGACATTACTGGAGTAATGTGAGGGTACACTACTATAGGGGGGCAGTGTGGAGGACACTACTGTAGGGGGGCAGTGTGGGGGACACTACTGTGTGTGGTGGTCAATGTGGGGGACACTACTGTGTGTGGGGTGCAGTGTGGGGGACATTACTGTGGGGGGCAGTGTGGGGTACAGTACACTACTGTGTGGGGGAAACTACTGTGTAGGGGACACTACTGTAGGGGGCAGTGTGGGGGACACTACTCTAGGGAGGCAGGGTGGGGGACACTACTGTGTGGGGTCAGTGTGGGGGACACTACTGTATGGGGGCAGTGTGGGGGCACTACTGTGTGAGGGAAAATACTGTGTGGGGGCAGTGTGGGGGACACTACTCTAGGGAGGCAGGGTGGGGGACACTACTGTGTGGGGGCAGTGTGGGGGACACTACTGTATGGGGGCAGTGTGGGGGCACTACTGTGTGAGGGAAAATACTGTGTGGGTGCAGTGTGGGGGACACTACTGTGTGCGGGCAATATGGGGGAAACTACTGTGTTGTGGGCAAATTACTGTGGGGGGATTACTATGGGGGGCACTGTGGGGGAAATTACTTAATGGGGGCAGCTTTGGGGGCATTGCTATTGGGGAAGCACTGTAGGGGCAAATCTATTATTTCTGGGGACATTATACAGCGATTATTACCTGGAGCACAATATAGGGTCTTATTATTACTGGGGGCACTCAGGGGGACATTATAGCTACTGTATAGAGACATTTTGGGTAATTCATCAAACTGCTGTAAAGTAGAACTAGCTAAGTTGCCGATAGCAGCCAATCAGATTCCACCTTTCAAATTTTTTTGACAGCTCTTTTGGAAATCCAGTTCTACTTTACACTAGTTTGATAAATGACCCCAATTATGTCTACTGGGGTCACTATTTTTTTCAGCATAGTACCTGGGACATTGGGGAGCACCACAGGCACAGTATTGGGAATGGCAGCAGGATAACACTGTGGGGACACCAGGATGAGGAGGTTGATAAAAAAAATAGAGAAACCTAACGTGTCCGTATTACAAACGCTGTAGAGACGAGATGTGGCTGAAAGAATTTGTCATGGTGGTCTAACAGAGGACTAGAGGAAAGAGAAGGTGTACATGACAGGAGATGTACCTGGATGTAAGAGGTATGTGGTCAAGTATTGGGGGGGGGGGTGCCAGAGAAAGGACCCGCCCCGTGATGCCAAACACCCTAGGCTCGCCGCTGCCCACATGTGCCCCTTTCACCATAGCTGCTATGCTCAGATGTGCCCCCGCTCAGTATTTATGCCTAGATATGTGTCCTCTTCACAGTAGTTATGCCCAGATATGTTCCCCCTTCACAGTAGTTTTGACCAGATGTGCCCCCTTCACAGTAGTTATGCCCAGATGTCCCCTCACACTAATTATGCCCAAATGTGCCCAATCACAGTAGTTATGCCAGATGTGCCCCCTTCACAGTAGTTATGCCAAGATGTCCCCTCACACTAGCTATGCCCAAATGTTCCTCGCCAAAGTAGTTATTGCAGATGTGCCCCTTCACAGTAGTTATGCTCAGATATTTCCCCTTCACAGGAAGAAATATAACAGTAAATACTCACCTAGTTTCTCTGATGATCATCACAGCTCACCCTGCACTCCCCAGCAGCAGGCAGGATACTGTTAGGTAGCTGGCACACAGTGCAGTTATGACATGCATTTAGGATGCAGTTTTTTTGTTGTAGCTGGCTGAAATTCATTAAATCATTCCCACAATGCCAGAACACCAGGGGTTAATGAGGCTGCTAAACTGCCTAAATTGAAAACTGCATCCTGAATGCATGTCAGAACTGCACTGTGTGCCAGCACCCATGGACATAGAGACAACTGACAGCGGGATGTGCCTCTGCTGTTCGGGACTATGGGACAACCCTAAAAATATGGGACGGTTGGCAGGGTTGGTAAAAGACTTGCATCTCTTGTGCTTTTGGCCTACAAAATTCAGGGTAATGTAGAATCTAGCTATGTGATACTCAGGCAGATGTGCAAAGAGCATCTTTGTTTTCATAATTCATATAGTAAGTATAACAGTAATGGAGTTTACATGTATTCATGTTTTCAATGTTTGCATGTGTCTTTGTGCATTGAGCACTATTCTGCTACTTGCCGTGCTTGTTTGCTTTTACAGTTCCTATGCAGACTCACAATTATACGTCAGAAGGCTTGACCATATCTAGCATTTGGTTGAGCCAAGTATACCTTCTGTTTAATGTAGCATTATTTATATAGGAGGGACTAGTACATGTATCTTTGTATATAGAGGGGATGAATGGATAAAGTGTACTAGTACACAATACATTTAAAGAGAAATGTTATTGTCATTTTATATGTGGAGGGGTTAAGTGAGACATATGCAGAATGATATATGGTATATAGTTAGAGTAGATAACTGGAGAAAAACAGGATTCGTACAGTTTGCCTTGCATCTCACTTTTTTGTTGTCCCAATGTATTTAATTTTTGTTTCAACATAATGGATATTTTTATATGTAAATTATCACAATGGTGGGGAGCAATGAGAGGGAAACATCCCCCAAAAACGCACATGTAAGGAAAACGCAGCAAAAACGCATCAATATCGTAGATGTAAAAATAGTACAAAAACAACAATTTGATGCATGATTTATACCTATATCATATTGTACATGATTGTTAAATAAAATGAAAAATACAAGAGGAGAATGTGTAGAGAAACAGTGTGAAAGAGTGGAATCGGAGTCGTGATCCATCTACAGATTTTAGGTGTAGACATGTGATTAAGCACTCCAGTCCAGATTTTGGAAATTAAGAAACAGTATAAAAGAGCCAAACATTTGATGTGACATATAGCCACTGAGGAAGGAGCTGTTACTCTGAAACGCGTCTAGCGTTATATGTCACATCGTCATTCATGTCGACATCCATTTAAAGAAACGCTCTTTTTCTTTTAAGTAATTAGCCTGGCAAGCGCTACAACATTTAATTTGGTAACTAGTGTTGATCACTGAATATTCTAATCGCGAATTTTTATCGCGAATATTGGCACTTTGAGAATATGTGAAAATCTAGAATATTGTGCTATATATTCGTAATCACGAATATTCTAGTTTTTTTTATCAGTTTTACTGCTTCTTGCTTGTGGGCCAATGAGAAGGCTGCAGTATCTTTGTCAGAGCTTAGCAACATCCCTAGCAACCAATAGGAGAGTTGCCTACCCCTTTACTATATAAGAAACTCCCCTGCAGCCATTTTCTGCTGTTTTTTGCAGTTCGAGAGAGCAGTGACATTGATGTGCTCTGTGCTTTGCAGACTCATCGGGATCCTTATTTAATTACATTAGATAGTTAGCTCATATATATATAATACAGATAGTTAGTGGGAGATAGTCAGTGTAGGTTAGATAGTGATATAGTGTAGCTGATAGTTCCAGTGCAGGGTATTAGGTAGTGTGATAGGGATTACTGTGCTGTGATAGGGATTAGTGTCCCTGTTAGACACAGTGCTGTGATGTCACAACAATACTTAGTGCACCAATCAATAATATCTACTCAGTCCTGATAAAATGTGAAGTTGCACGTTCTGCGCAAATAAAATGTGCATCATTAGTGCCTATTTGCGCAATCGCGAAAATAATTACTGGAGATCGCAAATTCTAGAATTCGCTAATTTATTGCAAATATTATGCGAAAAATGTGTGAAAAATCGAAAAACTATTATTACCTATGCCGCTCAAAACTATTGGCAACATAGTATTCATCCGGCAACAACAGGAGAAAGTAACACGTGTTCTCACACATGCTTCCACAGAAGAACTCTCGAAGGCCGAACGCTCAGCGCCATTGCTCGCAATCATCTGCAAAGACGGTATATCAAAGGCAGGGGTAAGTGCACAGCACCGCAGTTTCTTTATTATCGGCTACAAAAATGAGCGCTACAAAAATAAGCGTTATAAATAAAAATAAGCGCTACTGACAAGTGGTGTTGAGGACTTTGACATACTGTATACAGAAGATGAATTGATGTAGTGGAGATCCATGACCGCTATCAATTGCTTTCCCTAAGTCTTCAGATTTGTGTATTCATTCATATGTACTGTTGACTACTAATCATGTCCATAAAGACTGAATATTGATTACGTCCACATTTCCTTGGGGACATTACTACCACCAGTATTGCCCTGAGACATCGCCATATATTCTGCAGTGTGTAGAAATGCACACAAAATGTATTTCATGAATATTCTAGCAATAGATTATGAATTCTGACTATTGTTTATGTGGTATATTATTGATGTTTTTATTGATGTTCTTATTTATCTTTTTATTTGAATAAATTTGGGGGTCCTTCATACTGACCAGAGGGAGGAGTGCCTATCTTATTTGTTCATTTCCTATTTTTGGTTGTTTGGGGTTCCCAAAGTGCACCCAACAATATCCATTGCCTACAGTGTGAGCCTGCCGTTGACTGTTTTCTATATGGACAAATGTTTCAGGGCACACTTCTTAACCCCTTCAGTACCGAGCCACTTTTCAACTTGAGTCCCAGGCCAATTTTTGTAAATCTTTTTTTTTCAATTTCAAATACAGAATAAAAACAATAATCATCTCCATAATTTATTACATATTTTTTCCCAAACCCACATCCTACCTCATTTAACCACCTCAGCCCTCCTAGCTTAAACACCCTTAATGACCAGGCCACTTTTTACAATTCTGCACTACACTACTTTCACCGCTTATTGCTCCGTCATGCAACTTACCACCCAAATGAATTTTACCTCCTTTTCTTCTCACTAATAGAGCTTTCATTTGGTGGTATTTCATTGTTGCTGACATTTTTACTTTTTTTGCTATTAATAAAAATTTAACGACATTTTTGCAAAAATGACATTTTTCACTTTCTGTTGTAAAATTTTTCAAAAAAACTACATTTCTATATAAATTTTTCTCTAAATTTATTGTTCTACATGTCTTTGATAAAAAAGTCCAATAAGTGTATATTTATTGGTTTGGGTAAAAGTTATAGCGCTTACAAACTATGGTGCAAAAAGTGAATTTCTGCATTTTGAAGCAGCTCTGACTTTCTGAGCACCTGTCATGTTTCTTCAGGTGCTAGAATGCCAGGATAGTATAAATACCCCCAAATGACACCATTTTAGAAAGAAGACACCCTAAAGTATTCGCGGAGGGGCATGGTGAGTTCATGTATCATTTCATTTTTTTCACAAGTTAGCGGAAAATGACACTTTCTGAGGAAAAAAATAATAAAGTTTCCATTTCTGCTAACTTCTGGCAAAAAAATAAAATCTCAGACGGACTCACTATGCCCCCAGTGAATACCTTGGGGTGTCTACTTTCCGAAATGGGGTCATTTGTGGGGTGTGTTTACTGTTCTGGCATTTTGGGCGGGGCTAAATTATGAGCAGCCATGTAAAACCTAAAGGTACTCGTTGAATTTGGGCCTTTACACTCAGGCTGCAAAAGTGTCACTATGAGTATGTCGTACTCAGGAGAAGTAGGGCAATGTGTTTTGGGGTGTATTTTTACATATACCCATGTTGAGTGAGAGAAATATCTCTGTAAATTGTCAACTTTGTATAAAATATTTTTAAAAGTTGTCGTTTACAGAGATATTTCTCACACAAAGTATGGGTATATATAAAAATACACCCCAAAACACATTGCCCTACTTCTCCTGAGTACGGCGATACCACATGTGTGACACTTTTTGCAGCCTGGATGCGCAAGGGGCCCTAAAACCAATGAGTACCTTTAGGATTTCACAGGGCATTTTTACGCATTTGGATTCCAGACTTCTTCTCACGCTTTAGGGGCCCCTAAAATGCCAGGACAGTATAAATACCCCACATGTGACCCCATTTTGAAAGAAGACACCCCAAGGTATTCTGTGAGGGCATGATGAGTTCATAGAATTTCTATTTTTGGCACAAGTTGCGGAAATTGATCTTTGTATTTACAAAGTATTCATTTCCGCTAACTTGTGCCAAAAATAAATTTTGCTGAACTCGACATGCCCTCACAGAATACCTTGGGTGTCTTCTTCCAAAATGGGGTCACATGTGGGGTATTTATACGTTCTAGCGTCCTAAGTGAGAATTAAATGCGAAAATGCCCTGTGAAATCCTAAAAGTGCTATTGGTTAGCCTGGCGCATACCACATGAGGCGAAAGCAATATACCTTTAGGAGGTCATTTTACGCATTTTTCTTCCTCACATTAGGCCCTTAAATGCCAGGGCAGTATAAATACCCACATTGACCTCATTTTGGAGAAGACACCCCAAGGTATTCTCGTGAGGGCATGGCGAATTCATAGAAGATTTTTTTTGGCACAAGTTAGCGGAAATTGATTTTTTATAGTTTTTCTCACAAAGTCTCCTTTCCGCTAACTTTTGACAAAAAGTTCAATTTTCATGGACTGAATATGCCTCTCAGCGAATACCTTGGGGTGTCTTCTTTCCAAAATGGGGTCATTTGTAAGTGTTTGTACTCACTGCGTATATACCACATGAGTGCCACTTTTTTGCAGCCAAGATGCGCAAAGGGGCCCAAATTCTAATGAGTACCTTTAGATTTCACAGGGCATTTTTACGCATTTGGATTCTCACGCTTTAGGACCCCTAAAATGCCAGGGCAGTATAAATACCTACAAGTGACCCCATTTTGGAAAGAAGATACCCCAAGGTATTCCGTGAGGGGCATGGGCGAGTTCACAGAAAAAAATTTTTATTTAGCAATTTAACGTTAATGTAAATATATATATATATATATATTTTTTTTTTACAAAGCTCTCATATTCCACTAACTTAGTGACAAAAATAAAATTTTTACATGAACTCACCATACCCCTCACGGAATACCTTGGGGTGTCTTCTTTCTAAAATGGGGTCACATGTGAGGTGTTTGTACTGCCCTGGCATTTGAGGGTCTCCGCAATCATTACACGTATGGCCAGCATTAGGAGTTTCTGCGATTCTCCTTATATTGAGCATACTGGTAATGAGATTTTTTTCTCGCTCAGCCTCTGGGCTGAAAAAAAAATGAACGGCACAGATTTTTCATTCGCATCGATCAATGTGGATGAAAAATCTCTGCCAAAATCAGTGACTGCGGTGCGGTGGGCTGGGCGCCAACTACCTAACAAGTAGCTAACTAACTGGCGGTGATAAGGGACCCTTATGCCCCATTCACACGTCCGCAATTCTGTTTACGGAACGGAATTGCGGACCCATTCATTTCTATGGGGACAGACTTTGTCCCGCTCGATCCGGAATTACGGATCCGCGCTTCCGGGTCTGCACTTCCGTTCCGCAAAAATATAGAACATGTCCTATTCTTGTCCGCACTGCGGACAAGAAAAAGCATTTTCTATATAGTTCTGGCAATGTGCGGATCTGCAAAATGCGGAGCACATTGCCCGGTGTCCGTGTTTTGAGGATCTGCAGAAGCACCTATCGACGTCCGAGAGGGAGCTACAGGAGTGTGTGATCAATCACGAGGCACAGTTGTCAGAATCTAGATGGGGTGATCAAGGGTTAAATAAGTATCAGTGGGGCAGGTTTGGTGCAGGTCTAAAGGTTGGTTCTTTCGATTTCTTTCTGGCGGCAGTCGATCCGCAATGGGATCATTCAGAGGACCAGGTAGCAGGTAGCATCAGACGCCGTTAACGCGTTGATGCGATTTGCTTCGCAGCCTGTGCCGTTGCATGATCATCGCTGGCAGGCCGTGGGGAAGGTTGCAGACACCCAGGCACTGAACGCCGCGCCAGTTCGCCTCGATACGACGCCAAGCCAACTCAGGACCAGAATACGCGACCTGCAGATTAGGCTGGTACACCATGGAGAGGGAGGGGAGATTATATATACAGTTACTGATCCTACATTTGTGCAAAACAGTCCTTTATACTCCTAGTGTCAAATATTCTTTCCATTTTTATCATTCACAGATTCTTCCACCATTTTTCAGCAACTGAAACTGTAGCTACTATTTTTCTGCTAATCTAAAATGAATAGTATAAAATACGATCCCCATGCCCGTACCCCAGAACCTCTCAATGGTCAGCGTTTCTCAGAACAATACTTATTACGCCCAGTAATGCCGTCTAGACACCACTGTTTCTTCTAACCTATTTTGTCCAGCATATGGCCCGTAGGTCAAGAAAGAACTGAAACTCATGTGAGCTTCCACGTATCAACGGTCTGGCTGCTTAAAACGATCTCATTTGAAGTCATTGGAGTCAAATTCAAACACTTTCATACTTCAAGCCACAGTTTTACCTGTTTAGGCTGTTTTCAGTACTGATATCTCCCAAATATTAGCTTAAGTATTTTCTGTTCCCGAGAACGCTTGAAGAAGCCTTTACACAGGCCCCTTATTTAAAATACTTAAAATATTCGCCTCTGGTCGTTCTCGTCCTCCTGGGCCTGTTCTCGTGACACGAACACCACCCAACTATTGTTCTCATTTTCTGTTTCTACTGTCATCACTGGTGAGCATGGCCCATACCATCCATTTGGTATTTGGCCATCGCGCCTTTATTCCTCACATGTACTGAGCTTCTACACTCCACTGGCAGTCTGCTTATAACCTCACTCCACAAATACTTCCACATAGCCATACAACACACTCAGTGGCAATATGTCAACGTGAAAGACAAACTGTTATCTGGTTACTCTTTTACCCTAGACATCACCCAGCATAACCTCACACCAATGTCCAAAAATATTTGCTAAGCAAATGTTATTTTAAACAAAACTAGGGCAGTATCTACCAATTTGACCATCGCCAGGTCTCTTCAAATATGGATTTTTTTTCAGCCTTGCAAAGACGATTGATTTATTTACAACCTCCGCTTTCGAGATACAAATTTTAAAACTGTTTCCTTTATCTAATATAAAATAGTCTACTTATCAGTCGCTAGATCAAATGTGATTTTCCAAATTTGTTTTATCCCGAAAGCTCCGCACGCAAAGAAGGTAGCCAGACAACTCTCTAGCGTCACAAAGCGCGATCATCCAACCACTCCACGCAAGTTCGAGCGCATGGTCCTTTATCCAACGTATGGGTAAACGATCCCTCAAAATCAAAGAGCCCAGCAGCCTCAATAAATGGTCTCATTTTCTGTTGTTCTAATGCTTAGTTGCATCCAAAGATAATATGGCCTTCTGCCTTGATTGCTTTCCAGTAAACCCTCCTAATATTGACTGTTGATCTTTCACTGTTTTACCACTTTTGATTACTCCATCTTCTGTAAACATTGTGTCACGATCGTACAATAGTAGGGTTCATATGATCTCAATATCTTGGGAATAATAATATCTTCTGTCCATTGAAGTCTGGCACCAGTTTTTCATGGTTACTGTTTCCCCTTAATTCTGGTGATTTGCCGAACTCCTGTTACTCACCTCTAGAGCTTTCCTATCCTCTACCCAAAACCCCTTTCAATCCTTCCAGCCAGCCTCTCCAACCGGTCTCTTTCGATCTTATTTGGTTACTTTCAGCACTCGACATACTCCTCTTCATAACAGGCTTGACTTCGCAGCAGTCCCGATGGTCAGCCGCCAAAAACCCTCACTTGCTCCAATCAAGTATTAGTTCGTCCTTTAATATTTCATTCATCCAGATTTTCTGTTGGTTTTCAATCATATTAGGCAGATCTTACCTCACTCCCTTTTCATTTCCAGCAGTAGTTGTTTCTTGAGCATTTTTCAGTATAGTCTTAAGTTCTGTTCTTCCCCGCTTCTTTTTCAGCCTTCCACGAGGGACAACCGCTCTCTGTGCTCTGTCCTGTTCTGAACTGTTAATCCTTTTTTCTCCACCACTTTCTAAGAACCTCTTAGAGTCTTCACATAATCTCAAATGCTGTTTATTAGCCGAAATCTACAATCTGAACAAAAATCTCAGTTTTCCCAATATCTAACAAAATGATGAGAGGTTCAGGATTACAATTTTTCAAGGAACATTCTCCATAGCCAATTTAATGCCTGTCCCCTCAAATATTCTCATCATTTTCAAATTTACTTGTCCCATATTCTAAATCTTCATTATTTTGTTGTCACTGCCTTCCATACCTCATCTTCCGTAGTACCTCTTCATCTACAGTCGCCAGTCCAGCTTGTATCGCCCAATTCAGTTATTTTTCCCCATTGCCGTTGTCTAAAACACAGTATTTATATCTTTTGTCATTTTAGCATCACCATACAGGCTCCCGAGTGACAGAAGCACATTTTCTTTTCAACCGAGGACAGTGAAGAGCGAGCTGCACGGCTGGCTTGGTCCCGGCCAGCAGCCGGGTGCACATGGCGGTTCTGGCCTACTGAAACACATGCTCACGCCCATGCCTGTCTCACCTCACAATGCCAGCAGCAGTCATCTGAAGGCGGCACGCCCACTGGGAAATAGGAGCATGCTGGCCGCCGGTTGCCAAAAACGCGTTATTGTGTTATAGCACCCGATGATAAACAGTCAGGGTAGCAGAGCGTAGTATGGAAAGACAGAGCGAAATTTCAACAGAGTTTTGTCAGTAACAAGAAAATACCAAATGTCCTTTGCGACAACAGTGTGTGCGCTTACGCAGCGTCACTTAACTTGCAGTTCGACAGTTGAAGGGACAGGTGGGAGAGATACTTGCAGTTTTTGCCAGTCAGCCAGCACACGCGACGATTACTCTGTAAAGCCAGACAAGGAAGACAGCTTTATTTCAGCACCTAGTTAGCGACAGTAGCGCCATCATCGCAGACACCGTGTCTTTGTTTACCTGGGCTCATTACCTGCGACCATGGTGGCTTCAGTAAAAATAGTCCCGTAGCTCAGCAGCCTGCAGTGCCGGATACATGGCTGGTGGTGAAGCGCACGGCCTTTGAGGCAGGAAAATGCAACATGGCGCCTTCATAACAAAGAGCATTCACCAGTACGAGCATATATGAAATTAGCCAGACAGCTGAATAGATGTTGATTTGAATGTAGCCTTGCATACCAGAATTGTCCTGCCTTTGTTTAGTCAAAAATGGCAAAACACTTACAAATTAAGAGTTAATAAAGCGTGTGGGTTCTCTTCCAAGATACCAACGTCACTCGACAAAACTGGTTCACAGTAATCTTCTGCCCAGATGACGGGTGAAATCTTCAAATCCTACTTCGGCCTGCGCATCTCCCAGTTATTTTCTCGTACTGATCATGCCAGATAAGACTTCAAGATGGGCTTCCAAACTGCCGGCCCGTTGATACTGGGCCCTTCATTACTCAGCCTTATTAATACCTGTTCAAAGATAAAGCTCACATACCCATTACAGATACAGTGGCATTTCATGAGTTTTTCAGTATCTTGATCTTTTCAGAAGATCATTTCACACAGTAGCATGCTATATGTAGTGGTGCCAGAGTCAAGTTTAGCAATTCAATGTTATATTTGTGTAAGATCTGATTGTCGCTGTCTCCATAAATGCTTTTCAGGCTTTACATGTGATGCAAAGATGCTGTATTCAAGGTTTGAGTGAGCTTGATCATCTTTTTCTTCTTTCTAAACATCACATGTCTAAATGTACTGCGCTGCAGAGTTGGAGGCGCCTAGCGCAGCTTCAGCACTCTAGTTGCTCTCTATGTGCAATCATCCATAAGCCCAGCCTTGTACACCCCAGGCCTCATGGGGTACCCACATGGGTAAAGCTGACCCCCATTGAGTAGCAGTAAAGAGTTCGTATTAATAGCACCATCCTTTATTGCGAGCCACACGACATATGGAGACAGACTGGCATTATCGCAGCTGAGTTGCTATCCGCTTTACGAGCAGCTTTTCTGCACTTTCGTCACTGAACTGAAGGTTGCGCTGAACGCCGACCAGTGTTGGCAGGCGCAGCACTGCACTCCGACTCAGCGGTGAAAGAATCTTGAACACCGCGCGCCATCTTCACTTTGCGCAGGGATCAGGGAATCGATGCACCCACCAAAGACAGCGCCGCAGACCCGTCACCGACCTGCTCACGTCTCGTGGTTCTGCGCGTCAACAGGCCTTCGCGCGCCGGCCCACATCACTGACAAATGAGTCCGGTCCTTTTTCTGCAGTGACTGACGAGCCATCAGCACAATGGAGAATAGGTTGCAAGTGATGATGGTGCCATGCCAGCGGTTGAAGCTGTACCACCTCATGCGGCCTGCAGGACCTGCCTAACATGCACAGCATCACAGTAACCTATGATATGTGTTCTCTAGACACACGGCCTCGAGATTGGAAACAGGTTCCTCAGGGCGACCCTCTATCACCTCCCACTGGGAAGTCTGAGACGCGAGTTGGGTTCCCTGAGTCCCCTCAGCCTGAGGGCGTTAGTGACACTCTTATACTTAGATAGTGTTGACTTTACATTAAAATATAATGGCAATGTGTTATACTGCAAAATGTGCCTAGCGCCTCCTCCCAAACTTCACAAAGATTCACAGACGAACAGCGTTACATAACTGAAAGACCACAGGCATCAGCAAGATGAGTCGCCTAGCGCGCCACACATAAACAGTAACAACACACACAAACACATACATGAGCAGTAATATTGTAATGAATAGTCGTATCTTAGCAGAGTAATCCAAAGCTGCAAAGAAATTAGCAGGTCAGAGTTTGCATCAAACAATGTCTCCATTGCTTTTACTAGCTTGTGATGTCGTGTGCAATGCAGTATTGCACAATGTTTGCTTATCACGGGAGGACGATGACAATGTGCTGTTTAACGTCTTACTACCTGAAATGAATGACCATCCAGCCCACAAAACACAACAGAGGTGACTTCCTATACGGCATTTAATGAGCCTGGTCATACATGTAAACCGTTCTTTTCTTCACATTCATGCAGTCGGGCGCCCATTACGTCATCATACCAGTCACGCTGCGGTCGTCGAGATCATCAATATCAGGCGATATCTCGCCACATGGGCATACCAAACACACATGTAGTCATCACCTAATACTGGGCCTGTATAGTCACCACACATGTCATTACATGCAGAAACTATTTTGAACACTACTGCCATATTGCATCCAGAGCGCTGCTGCCTTGGTGTCCAGCCAGATTTCTCCTCTCTCAGTTGCAGCTCAGGTTTCCTAACCTTCTGTAGCAGATTCTTCCGACAGACTCTCTCCAGTCAGTAGCTCAGTCCTCCCCTTCTCGCAGATTCCTCTATTGCCCTTCCTCTCTCAGTGCCACTCGGTGGCCAACAGCCTGCCTCTTTCTAGCTTGTTGCCTGTTTCACATAGCACACAGCTTCATTGTGAGGCACGCAGGCTGTGATTCCTCCTAATTTCATTTGTCGGGCAATGACATTGGGCTAGGTGGTGCCTCTGCCCAGGGCCAGCGATTAGCTGCAAAATGCCCTGCGCCTGTATTTCTCAAATTTCACTAAGCACACATAATGTCCACTGGGTTTATGTGACATATAGTGTTCGCCATCTCAGTAAACAGTTTTCTGTATTAGAAGAACTGAAAGCATAATATGTATATTTGGGTTTGGCGTGAGTCATACTAACCGGCATACTGCGTGCGGTACCGTGGTTGATCCGTCTAATATTCTGCATATACGTTCATCAACCGTAAGATTCGATGCCCGAGCTCTGATCTATAAACACATGCCTTTCACAAACATTACGTGAAAACAGTGTATTTTGGGAAATGCGTTGATATTTGCGCACATGCAATTATAGCCTGTGGTTTCATCAAAATAAATACTGTACACATGTGAAAACAGTGTATTTTGGGGGAATGTAAATATTTCAACATTAGCAGCCTATTATCTTCAGTCAAATAAAATACGGTAAAGAGCCCAGTGGTAGTCAAAATTAGCTTGCGCAACATTTGTGTCCACAGTGCCTTCTCTGTGTCAAATACCGCACCATAGGTGAAAACAGTGATCCAGTACTTGGGAAAGCTTGTTAAACAGGTTACTGTATTACGTATCAGGCCATCATTTACCGCAAAGACGTGCCAGTAAGCGAACGCAAGGCCAATGGCGCATCTAGAGCCCTGGCGCCCGAATACGTGCCGAGGGCTACAGGTGCATCATCCTTCTAAAACAGACGATATCCTTTACTGGCAGAATGCTGGCAGTCCGTCATGGTACTTCATGCCCCGCTTGTTGGCGGCCGGGCGCCAGTCGCGGCGTTCCCAGCACACCCAGTAGCTGTAAGGCTCAGAGGACACTGAGATGACACGTCCGCCATTAATTTTCATCGCCTCACATAGCATACTTCCGTGATACAAATGCTGCCAGTCGCGTGAAGCGCGCAGCGTCGCGAACCGTGCTCTGGAGTGTTGTCCTGTTTCGGAACTGAGCCGGCCGTTCAGAATGTGCCAGCATTACCAGATGGAAATCAAGAAGTACCGTGCCAAACATCTCACCACAATTGAGCGAGAGCCTTTTGCAGGAAGAAGAGCGAACTGAACAAATCAGTGACCGTTGTGCAAATGCCAGAACACAGAGGCAGCATGTCATAAACAGTCCTCAACAGACAAGACTCTTGCTGCCCTCATGAGGGAGGATGACTGGTCTCGCCCATCGGCGCGCCGAACAGACGGCCAACCAGCCACACCAGGCACCGTTCTCCACATCGTCCGCTCACACGACAAAGACACAGCACACCCTGCGGGTCGCCTCCTAGTTCCACACATGTGTGCCGCCAGCTGCCAGTGCATCACAGAAGTGGATTACCCTGATAATAGCGGGTCGCCAATCACCATTCAGCTTAATTCTTCAGCCGCCTAAAACCCACAGAGATCAGACATGTTAGACTGCGCTGGTATTCCACCACCACAGCCTGGTCATGTATGGAATGGTTATGCTGGCAACAGTAGCCGTAGGCAGCGCAATGTATCGTCGGCCGTAGACATTGCTATTGATGCATCTTCACCCGTAACTTAGCAGTGGGGTAGGTTTGTTGAGAATCGAAGGCTGGTGGCATGAGTCGATCCCCCGATTTGCGAGGAGTTCATGGCCGCTGGCAGCCGTCTTTGTTCACAGCGTAGTGCCAAATTTTCGCCCAGTGATCTATTATTGTGACAGGATTTATATTTGCCAAACAGCTGCATTGTGCCGGTGTTTAGCGTCGAGGCCGGTCTAAATTCGTGTTTGAGCGTTAAATAGTGGTTTGAGTTTATGACTGACGCCAGTGTACATGTTATGGTTGCTTGGTTATGTTTATGAGTCAGTCATTAATGCGTTATTCTTCGCAGTTTCGATATAGCAGCCGCACTGGGATGTTTTAAAGGTGCATGGCAGCAGCATAAGCTGTATGACGTCATGTGAGTTTGCTCAGCCAGCAAATGTCGAGACACACCCGAACCATACCTCACGTGCTCGTTGTCTGTAAGCGCATCACGTCGTCGCTTCACCGCTTCCAGCTGGTCGACTAATGGTTGACTGCCGAGCGAGAATTCTGAGTTTCGCTGCGGAGGAGACAGCAGGAGAGCGGGGCCGCAGTCACCATCGGTAGGCGCACGGGTGATGAAGAGACACACTGTCGGTGTGGGTGGGACTATCAATGCAGCTGCAAAATACGGTGCCGGGGATCTGTCGAGCGACCGTCGCCGCCATGCCGAGAGTTCAAACCGTTTAAATCAACACCAGTCATAAAATGCGCGCGACGAAGGCGGCCCGCTTACAAAGGCCTGCAGCATCTGCGACTGTGCTGATCACGCAGCGGGTGTTAGCCGATGGTGCCAGGCAACTGCGTGGGCTGGAACGGTGGCCCTTTCCAGATCAGGTGATTGGTCAGCATAAAACACAGGAGAAGAAAGAGAGCAGTGGTGTGACCACACACAGGCACCAGCCAGTCACCTGCGCTTTGATGTTGGCGCAGGATCATGCCGATGGTGGTAGCTGGTACTCACAACTCCTGCTCATTTGCCTCCAGTGCCTCACAGCCTCCGGGTTTGAGTTTTTGCTAGTATGGTTTGAGCCAGAGTTGTGGATGTAAGATACTTTATGGTTACTGTTTGTTTGATGGTTCTACTTGTACATTGCCAGCCAGCAAATTACACCACAACCCTCGTGCCAGACTGCGGAACACTACCCAACAGTTGTGCCCAGTGTGGCTTCCGCCTCCTTACTCACGCCTCTTCCGCTCAAGCCGCGGTGGATCCTTCCCCCCTGCTGCCGCTGGCTTTCTGCCTTCCAGGTTGTCAGTGCTGTCATCTGCCTCCCACTTCCTCTTCTCTCCACTTCCAGTTCTGGTCCTCTGACTTGTGCCAAATTCCAACGAAGACCATCACCACAACAACTGAGTCTCATCCGCATCACCACCTTGTGAAACACCACGTCAGCCTCATCGTCATCTTCTTTCGACTGCGGATTTAGGTTTAGGATCAGCGCACAAGACTACGTTCGGCAGGTCACCCAGGGCAATCAAAATATTGTTAAAATTTCTCAATAAAAATTTTCAGAGTCGGTGCTGACCGCCACTCCATGCGCTAATCTCGTAATGTAAGATACATACCAACATTTTTTTATATTATTGTCGTTACTGTTTCTTGATAATACTTATCATGTTCTGATTGGTAGCCGAGGAGACGTAATTTAGCACGAATTGGTTGCCCGAATAAACAACACAAACGCCGGTCTGAGGTCACCGTTAACGGCCATGTTGCCGCAACACCACAGAAGAAAGCGTGCCACCTGTCGGGCCCATCAGCGTCCGCGGTGTTTCATGCGGAATCAGCCAGCCGCAGTTCGCAGCTGAAATGTTTGCTTCGCTTGTAAACATACTTCTCAGAACCAAAGACTTCAGAATGCTCGGCAACATAATGGGATGTCGCTGGACGTGTCCCATCGCTTAAAATCAGGTTATCTAGAATACAAAAACATCTCTGCTAGCGCTTCAGTCACAGCGCTTTCAATACCTTTGTCGTCCATCTTGTCATATCTGGCCTCTGAAAGGGCCTTCATTATTAAAAATTACAGTGTTAACGCTTCCCAGCCTTTCAAGATTGATTTGGTCGGCTTTGGGCATGGCTGTCGCAGGTGGCTAACTGGGGAGCAACAGCTTCAGCAGCGGTTTCGCGTTCAAGATGCCGCATTGTCGTCCTCATGAAGCAGCCTTCGGTTCGCTGGTAGCTTTCGTCACTTATGATCTTTCAGCGACTCTTCGTAATATTCATTATTACCGGTGGTCGTCGGTTGTGTCGGCCGAAGATCCACCATTCCCACCACTAGCAATATTTCACTGCATTATTGCGAGTTGATTGCAGAACATTCATCAGCATACTTTGCCTCGCTGCCTCTGGAAATTACTTCACTTATGAAAATTGGCAATGTAATATTCGGTGTGAAATGCCAGTGGTCACGTTATATTTTTCGCCGTTGTGCTCGAGACTGGAGATAATGGTTGGCACAGCGATGCTTGCATTCGCATCAAGACGCCACTTGGGGTTGAATAAAATGATAGTTACGTAAAGACATTTGCGGTTATTTCATTAGTAGTCGTGATGTTATTTCACAGTTATGCTCCTTTGATTTACCAAACAGCATTTAAAACAAACTGGTCAAAACAGCGGGGGTTGAACACAACCGTAGCGTGGCGTAAGCATTACATACATACATTGGCGATACTAGCATAGCGCAGACAGCAGAACAGTTAATTATAGTCACTATCTAACCTACACTGACTACTCACTAATATATATATATATATATATATATATATATATATATATATATATATTATATATATATGCTGTTAATTCACAAATATAATGTGAGTTAGTAACACTGTTAATCTTCTTCCGATCTGTAAAGATTTAGCCACAGTAGCTACTTCTGATTGTTAGATAGCTTTGCCAGACAAGACAGTCTTCTCATTGGCCCACAGCAAGAAGGGAGGTTGCTGCTTTAAATAAATATCTGACTCACACTGAGATCTGCTGATTCTTGGAAAGAGTCAGCAGAGGGACTAGGTCCTAGTGTTGAGTGCGAATATTCGAGTTGCGAATGTTAATCGCGAATATCGGAACTTTGAGAATTCGCGAATATTTAGAATATAGTGATATATATTCGGAATTTTGAATATTCTAGATTTTTTAAATCAGCAACCTCCCTTCTTACTTGTGGGCCAATGAGAAGGCTGCAATGTCTTTGTCTGAGCTTAGAAACATCCCTAGCAACCAATAGGAAAGTTTTAGCTACTGTATGCAGTATCTTGCAGATCTGAGAGAGACAGCAGTGTTATTACTGTACTCTCTGCTTTCCTGTGTCATGACATTAGATAGGTAGTTAGCTAGCATATATATATAATATATATATATATATATATATATATATATATATATATATATATAATATTGATAGCTAGTGGGAGATAGTCAGTGTAGGTTAGATAGTGATATAGTGTAGCTGGTTCTGCTGTCTATACATATATGCTACAAACATAGTGCTGTATGTATGTATGTATGTATGTATGTATGTACTACATACATACAGTTGTGTTCAAAATTATTCAACCCCCACTGAAATTGAGTGTTTTGGCCAGTTTGACATTGATTTTGATAATTTCAGTCATCTTGTTTACAATTAAATCAAAGAGGCACTTGTAAGTCAGAGAAATATAACATCACATTTATAATGAAATAACCACAAATGTCTTTTCTGTGCTCACATCATTATCAGTTTTATTCAACCCCCAAGTGACATTCAATCTTAGTACTTAGTACAACATCCTTTTGTTCTGCCGTGCCAACCATTATCTCCAGTCTCAGGAAACTTTTAGCAGCTTGAAAAATATAGCTATAGTGACCCACCCCTGTATTTCACACACATTACTCGAATATTACATTGCCAATTTTTCATAATCAAGAAAATAATTTCAAATTGGCGAATTACGAATATATGATGAATATTCTACCAAATCTTCACGAAATATTACGAATTAGAATATTGCCCCTGCCGCTGATCACTAGTGATGAGCGAGCACCAAAGTATTCGGGTGTTCGGATCTTCGGGCCGAACACATTGCTATGTTCAGTGTGCTCGGCCGAGCACCCGAGTATAATGAAAGTCAATGGGAAACAACCAGGCACCCCTTCTCTGAAGAGGGTCCTTTGGAAAAGGTCATAAAGTGACAGAAACACCACCGAAATGGACCGGGAACAGCATGGGGACAATGTCTGGACACATCTTGGACACCCAAGTCGCTGCTGGAAACCATGTTGTCCCAGTTGTACACTACTTTTACTTACTGACAAATACATGCCCAAAACCCCGACCAAAAAATCAATCTTACATGAAAAAATTTTAGGAAACGTTCTTTACTGTATATTCAATTTTGTATGTAAAGTGCAAGTGCTGCCAAAAATTTTGCTTTTTCCAGAATTCGGGCCATGATTAAGATGGACAGCCAGAGGTATCTGTATTGCGCTGCTATTTGACTGGCGCCAGAAGAACCACACTGAAAGTATTTGCCAAGAATGTTTTCATTATTCTAAGATGTAGCCTGGTTTGAAAACGATCGGACACATGATCCAGCGGCATTATTCCCATTATGTGCCGAGCATTTTCCTGGAAACCAAAGTCTTTGAGTTCTGAGGGGAGTATGGTTGCAAAGCTGAAACTTAAACTAATTGACGGAAGGGCACCACCAGCAGTGGAGCCTGCGGCTTAATTTGATTCCACATGGGAAACCTCACCCAGCCCGGACACTGAATGGATTGACAGATTGATACCTCTTTCTCAATTCTGTGGGTGTTGTAGCATGGCCGTTGTGAGCGGATGGATCGAGATGATTTGTGTTGTTTATTCCGATAACCAACGAGATTCCTCCGTGCTAAGGAATTACGTCTCCTCCGGCTGCCAGTGCAAGGACATGATAGAGATATTATCAAAAACAATGGCCACGATAAAATATTATAAAAAATGTTGATTGTGGTAATGTTACATTGCAGAGTTAGCGCATGGAATGGCGGTCAGCACCGGCTACGAAAAATTTTTATTGAAATTTTAACAATATTTTTGATTGCCCTGTAAAGATTGTAGGTGAGGGCCTGCTAGTGAGCTGACCCTCCCTGAAGAAAGACATGAGAAGATCTTGTGCACTGATCCCTAAACTCTTCAGCATCCACAGTCAGAAGAAGATGACGGTGGGGAATGGCAATTAGTGTTTCACAAGGTGGATGATACGGATGAGACTCAGTTGTTAATGAGTGATGGTCTTGTTAGGTCAACACAAGTCAGGAGGATGACCATAGTAAGGAAGTGGAAGAGGAGATGGGGACGATGACATCACTGACCCAACCTGGAAAGGCAGAAAGCCAAGCGAGGACAGCAGGACAGAGAGGGAGGGATCCATAGCACCGCAACAGGCTGAGAGAGGCTGTGGGGAAGCAAAAGGGAGAAGGCGAGCCACACTAAATAGGCACACAACTGTTCCCCTTGCGGAAATCTTCCTTGCCAAGGGTAAGTGTTCCACAGTCTGGCGCTTTTTGAGGAAAGTGGGGACAATAAAAGAATTGTAATTTGCTAACTGTAACTGTGCTATACCAAAATAAGAACTCATAAATAAACAAATAACCATAAAATATCTTACATCCTTTTCATTAACTCTAACTCAAACCATAACAATAAAAACTCAAACCCGGGAACATAATGGGGGGAGACAGTACACTGGAGGCAAAATGAGTAGGGGTTGTGAACACTAGCAACCTCACCACCATCGGCATGATCCACCACATGACATCAAAGCACCCTAACAGGTGGCCTGAACCCCTGGGTACACAATCAGTGTCTGTGGGTCACACCACTGCCTTCTCTTCCTCTCCTGTGTACATGCTGGCCAATCCTCTGTCCTAGACGCAGGCCTATATGATTCCCGCCCTGCAGCTGGGCCTTCGCAAGCACCATCAGCTAGCACACCCACTTCTGTGTCCAAGCACAGCGTACAGATGTCCTTACCCCAGGCCTTTGAATGTAAGTGCAAATACCCAGCCACCCACCCACAGGCCATAGCACTAAATGCGCACTTTTCATAATTTATGGCCCTGGAAATGTTGGCATTTAGGCCTGTGGACACTGAGGCTTTCCTCAGCCTCATGGCGGCGGCCGTCCTTCATTACTCGTCCCCAGCCGCCATTATTTTTCTCTGTGTGTCGTCCCCGCATTACACCGGCAATTGTGTCACATAACATCACCCGTGCCGCCACCACCTACATTAGTGGCTGCAACCCCCTTCTCCTGCTCTTCCTCCTCCACCGCAAACTCAGAATTCTCATCTTGCAGCAGCAGTCAACCATTAGTCAGTAGCTGGAAGCAGTGTAGCATGGCAGTAGGGAAACGGCAACAAGCCGTGATAAAACTCATTTGCTTGGGTGACAAGCAGAGCTGTGGAAGGGTATAAGGGACCAGGTTGGTTGTGTCTCATAATGGCCATAACTTGTCGGCAGCTTTGTAGCTCGGCAAACTCACACACATGGCAATCATACAACATATATATACCATGCACAACAAACATCCCAAGCGTATACGGTAATATATATCAAAACACACGAGAGTGGAGGTAAACGCATGGCATGGCCTGTTTAAGAACTCATAAATAACCAAGTAACCATAACATATTTTATAGCGTAGTCATAAACTCAAACCATAACAATAACAACTCAAACACAGGAACATAACAGGGCCAGCCCTCAGGCAAGCACGGCCCTCACCGGGCACAATGACAACTCTGCCCAGTGACCACAGCAAAATGTCGGGAAATTGTCCCTCAAAAACCTGTCCTAATAATAGAATCCTAATCACTGGGCAGAAAACAACCTCTGCCTAGTGAATAAGGCCAACTTTTAAATTGGATAAATGCTGATATGGCCATGTGGATCCCTCCTTAATGTCCGGGATCCGGCCATGCCATACCTAGCCCACGTGTTCTCAACTTTCTCCAAACCTACCCCACTTTGCCTAAGTTACTGGTGAAGGTGCGCCGTGTGCCCATTTCAGAAAGTAATCTACAGCTGCCGACGGTCTGGCAACGCTGCTGCAGCACTTGTATTTGCCAGCTAACCGGAATTCCACATTACACATGTTGGCCAGGCTTTGTGAGCAGCAGAAGGCAGTAGTGGAATACCAGCTACAACATGGTCTAGTATGTCTGATCTCTGTGAGGTTTTAGGCAACTTTGAAGAATAAACACAGATGGTGAGTGGCGATACCGCTATTATCAGAATTCCAATCCCACTTCTGTGTCTACTGAAACGCTGGCTGCTAACAATAAAGGCGAACACTTTACATGTGGAAGAGGTGGAACTAGGAGGAAGACATTACACAGGGTGATAGCCAGACCACCCTCAGTTGTCTTGTCAGTGTGAATTGGATGATGATGAGGAGGAGGAGCAAGAGACGGTTGCCTCCGCTACTGAGGGTAGTAACCATAACAAGTTTATTCCATCTGTTCAGCATAGATGGGCAGGAGAGGGGGAAGAGAATAAGGAGATTGAGAGTCATCCTCCTCATGAGGACAGCAAAGTCTTGTCTGTTGGGACTCTGACACACATGACTTTATGTTATGCTGCCTTTCCTGTGACCCTCGCATTCTAAGCATTTTGCACAACAGTGATTACTGGTTGTTCAGTTCACTCTTCTCGACCCCCGCTACAAAGAGAACTTCTCATCTCTAATTCCTGTGGTGGAGAGGACTAGCAAAATGGTGCAATAGCAGGTCTTTCTTTAAAAACTGCTCAATAAATTTCCATCTGACAATGCTGGCCGCAGAGTACGTAGTTCCTTGGGCAACCCAGTAGGGAACCAGTTCCAACAGAGGCAGGACAACACTCTCCAAGGCCTGGGACAGTTTCATGACACTCGCCAGCACTCTCACCTTGTTGCGCGGCCTAGTATCACAAGAATGTAAAAATATGTGGAAGATGGTGAAGGAATAAATAGCAGACAGTGTCAGCGTCCTCAGTGATCCCTCTGAGCCTTACAACTACTGGGTGTCCAAACAGGACACGTGACACGAACTGGCACTCTACAGCCATAGCTAAATGATAAGGAACATGGAAGATATACTATATTGGACTGTAGTATTCAGGGTAAATGACCATGTGGGCACATTGCGATAAATAAGTGGGTTTTGGGTTGCAGTTTTGGCACTCTAAAGTCTCAATCTCTAAAAGGTTCGCCATCGACATCACTGTTTTAGAGGGTTAGTGCACCTGTAGGCCCTCAGCTACATTATTTTATTCAATTTCATTTCACCCAGGGCCTCTACGTGCACCATTAGTATGGCCACTTGCACGTTCCTTACTGGCCGCATTCTTAATATTAAATGTTGTGTATGCTTCAAAGTATGTCACATGTACAGTAGCCTATGATTTGTAAGTGTATGTGCCAACTGTTGCACAAATAATTTACATTTCCCTAAAATACACTGTTTTCACCTGTGGTACAGTATTTGACACAGAGAGGCACACGCTGTGGACACTAAATGTTGCACAAATAATTTACATTTCCCTAAAATACACTGTTTTCACCTGTGGTACAGTATTTGACACAGTGAGCCACACACTGTGGACACAATGTTGGGCAAATAATGTACATTTCCCCAAAATACACTGTTTTCACCTGTGGTACAGTATTTGACACAGAGAGGCACACGCTGTAGACACTAAATGTTGCACAAATAATTTACATTTCCCCAAAATACACTGTTTTCACATGTGGTACAGTATTTGACACAGTGAGCCACAGGCTATGGACACTAAATGTTGCACAAATAATGTACATTTCCCCAAAATACACTGTTTTCACATGTGGTACAGTATTTGACACAGAGAGGCACACGCTGTGGACACTAGATTAGGCTCAGATTATTTAGATTTGCGCATCAGATACTCTTTTCGGATGATGGACAGTATATGTCCCATAAAACCACAGAATATGGACACTATATTAGACCCAGATTATTGCAATTTGAAATACAGACACTTTTTTCGTATGCCGGACAGTATATGTCACATAAACCCACAGAATATACACTATATTATGCTCAGTTTAATGTAATTTCTAAATACAGAAACTGTTTTCGGATGCCGGACACTATATGTCACATAAACCCCCAGAATATGGACAGTATATTGTGCCCAGATTAATGTAATTTGAAATACAGACACCCAGGGCCGGATTAACGTAGGGGTGGATGGAGCTGCAATCCCCTGCGTGAAAATAGGCCCAGGAGCCCGCTGCTAGTACAGTAATAAAATTGCCGAACACAAATGGGAGTGAGAAGGGAGGGAGTCACATCACTGCGTGCCTCCTGCAATCAGGAAGCAGTGAGGGAGCAACATGTGACATGGGAGGGGCGGAGGCAGAGCTAGAGGACGGAACATTGCAGGGGCGCACACTTACCTGCTGTATTCAGTCAGTGAGTGAGGAATCTGCTACTGAGAGGGGGAGGAGCCTGAGCCTGCTACTGAGAGGAGGAGGAGTCTGCTATGGAGAGGGGGAGGGGCCTGAGCCTGCTACTGATAGGAGGAGGAGTCTGAGCCGGCTATTGAGAGGGGGAGGAATCTGCTACAGAGAGGGTTAGGAGCCTGAGCCTGCAACTGAGAGGGGGAGGAGTCTGGCTGAGGACACCAGAACCAGCAATACAGAGCCTGGAGGTGAGGAAGGGATCTGTATGTAACGTAGTGTAAAATAGTTTCTGCATGTGTGACAGTGTATGTGAGTGACTGCATATGTGACAGTGTAGGTGAGTGACTGCATGTGTGACAGTGCCTACATGTGTACAAGTGTATGTGAGTGCCTGCATGTGTGACAGTGTATGTGAGTGACTGCAAGTGTACAAGTGTATGTGAGTGCCTCCATGTGTGACAGTGCCTGCATGTGTACGAGTGTATGTGAGTGACTGCATGTGGGACAGTGACTGCATGTGTGAGGATGTGAGAAAAAGAGCAGTTGCATGTATGTTAGGGCTCATTTAAATGCCGTATAAAGGAGTCCGCATCTGTTCTTCAATTTTATTGAATGGATGTGGATTCATTCATTTCAGGTATGCAAAAGATGTTCGTAGCACATTGTGTGTTGTCCGCATCCATATGTCCATTGATAGAAGACAAGAATAGGCATTTTCTCATTGTGCAGCCAAAGATTGCAGCGACACTACGATACATCACAACTAGTAAAAGTAAATGGGGCAGTGACCGGATGGTCACAAAAAATCTGACCTGCTGAATTTCTTGCAACTTTTCGTTTATGATTTTAAGAAACTAAGGTCACAATACGACCCCATTCATTTTAACTCAATGCATCGCACCATTGCGCTGCTGTGACACATTGCACGACACATTGTTGGTCACAGGCACTGTGCAGCCTTAAAGGGGCGACTGTATCTATTTGCGCTCCTGGTACTTATATGCTAGTCTTTCAGGATTATGTATGTATGTTTACGTCTGTATGCGTGGTTTGGGGAGGGGGCGCTAGGCACATTTTTTGCACAGGGGTCCTCTGCTGTCTGGGTCCGCCCCTGCCTGGTATAATTATATTTTAATGTAAAAGTCAACACCTAATCTAAATTATAAAATGTGTCACTAGCGCCCTCCACTGACTGAGGGGACTCAGGGAGCACCTGCATTCCCCAGCACTCATACATCTCCAGACCCCTCCCCCCCCCCCAGTGTATGGGAGGTGGTAGAGGGGGTCCTTCTTCCTAAGGGCCCATACACACGACCAGTCTGTGAGTGGGCCATATGTCCCGGAGCGGCATTGATCGTGTCTAGGGGAGCACATAGCATCATAGGTTACTGTGATGCTGTGCATGTTAGGCCGTCCTGCACAGATAAGATTTTATGAGTGGGTACAATATTCGCGCTGGCAGCCCAACATGCACATCATCACTATAACCTATGATGTTGTGTGCTCCCCTGCATTGGCACTTTGTGATAAGTAAATGGGTTTTGGGCACTCGGTCTCTAAAGGATTTACCATCACTGCCTTAGAAGGACCGGACTCGACTGTCAGATGATGACAGGGCCGGCGCCGCAAGGAGAAATTTTCCAGGCCGGCCCTTTACAGAACTCACCAGGACAGTGACAGGTCAGGTGACAGGTCAGCTATGCGCGCTGTGCTGAGTCGTCACATCAGACCCCTCCCCTGGGCCCTGCCATAAAGTGAAAGATGTCTGCTGCACGCGGGATGTTCAAAATTCTTCCTGCTTGGAGTTAGGTACAGGGCTGCCGCTTGCCAGCACGGGGGGTTTGAGTCTCATTCAGCAGCCTTTAGTTCAGTCACAGAGAATACTGCCTAGAAAACAACTCATGGAGCATTAAGTAACTCAGCATTGGCTCACTGTCACCTATTATACATATGTCATTCAGGTCAGGACTTACTTAATGGGGGGGGGGGGATTATTGGCGCAATGGGATCGATAATGCAGGCTTTTCCTGCCTGCCTACTCAATGTGGAGTCAACTTACTATGTAATACCTACCTACTGTATGGGGGCACAAGGGGTGTTATTACCATTTGGGGCACTATAGATGGCGTGTTTGTATAGAGGTGCTAAGGGTGCAGGAAAACTGCTGCTTCTAAGATGTTTGCCTTTCAATTCTGCAGAAACAAGTCACGTATCGGCATAGTGATCTGAGCAAGAAGGGAAAGAAAAAAGGATGATCCAGAAGACTTCACTCCAAACCTTTCCCAATTACACATAGCATCTTTGCAGCATGCATGTAAAAATTTGTGTTTTTGAAAACGATTTATGGAACAATGACAATCAAGATGCTTACATTTTTACATGCAGTTTTGCAAATATGTTTTATTGGGTATAAAACCGATTTCACAACACCACGTTTCATATAGCATGCTACTGTGTATAAAAAATGATCTCCAAAAAGATTAGAAAATCTTGAAAAATCATGAAAATCTTGCACTGGGCCCACCAATGTGTAAAAATGGAGTATGGAGCACATGGCTGAACTGGAGTGAGTGAAGAGGAGGGCGACTAAGGTAATTAATGGTATGGGGGAATTACAGTATCAAGACTTGGGGTTATTTAGTTTGGAGAAAATACATCTTAGGGGCGATCTTATCACAATGATCAAGTATGTGTACAGAGATCTTTCTAGGGATCTTTTTATACTTAGGCCAGTATCCTTGACAAGGGGGCATCCTCTACGTCTAGAGGACAGAAGGTTTCACCGTCATCACAGGCAGAGATTATTTACTGTGAACAGTGAGACTGTCAAGTGAGCCGTTGGTGTCAACCAAAAGAGCGGCGTGACTTCACATGGGAGAGGTGTTACGGTCTGGAGGGCACAGAGGAACCCCTACCCACACCTTTATTGACACTCTGGGCCCCAATAAGTGTTTTACTTATTTTTTTGAAGCTAAATAAAGACTAAAGGACAGATTCTATAAAGGTATGCAAGGTATCGATAAATCAACATCTATTCAGCTATCCTGGTAATTTCATATATATAAAACATATGACAGATGCACTTTATTTGTGTTATAGAAAATTGCTCCTTGTTGCATTTTCATTTTCTATAAAAAGGCCCATTAAAATCTTCACCACCAGGCCCATGATGCTCTTAATCCGGCACTGCAGACACTGTTTGCTGATGTAGGACTGTATTTTTTACACAAAGCCACACACCATGGTCACTAGATGTGAGCCAGATTATTAAAGACACAGTCTGCAGATGATGTACACTATATGTCACTAATAGGTGCAAAATAAAAATATCTTCCTGCTGTGCAACACACAGAGTAGTCATTAAAAGGCATTGTGGGGTCTTTGAAAAGCTTTTGATAGTAAAAACTGCAAATGTCTCTCCCTGCACTATCTGTCCCTTCAATAGCACTGTCCCTGAGACTGCAAGAGTTAAATTGATTGCTGCTGTAAAACGCACACACACACTGTTGTCCTTAAAAGGACATTTGGGTATTTGCATATCTTGTTACTGATAAAATCTGTTAAATTTCACTCCCTACTCTGTCTTTTCCTTACTACGCTCTGCTCTCCCTGTCTACGTCTGAGCCGAACATGCGTCATCGGGTGCTACATAGCACCCAATAACGCGTTTTGGCCAGCCAATCGCTGTAATGCCAGCAGCCAACATGGCTCCTGGCATTACAGTGAGGGCAGTACTTACCTGCACCTTCATTGGCTGCTTACAACAGTGAAACGTGTGGGGTGGAGACTCGAGCATGGCGCTCGAGCACATGTGGTATTAGGCCAAGTACCGCCATGTGCCGAGCACAGCAATGCTCGAGCCGGACTGGTATTTAGCCGTGCATGCTCGCTCTTCACTATTCATCACTACTAGATCCTCAGTTGAAAGAAAATGTGCTACTTAATCACTCAGGGGGATATGTAATGAATGATGCTAAAATGGTAAAAGAGATTTTTCATACTGTGAACAGACTTGAAAACGTAATGGGGAAACTAGTAACTGAGATTGGGTCGGTACAAACAGATGTGAGTTTGACGACTTAGTAAGATTGAGAGAATGCTTGCAGGAGATGGAGAACAGAACAGCGGTTGTGGAAGATTTAGTGGCAATGTAAAATAAATTAATAGATTTAGAATATAGGACAAGAACAAATTTGAAATGTGTGGGAATAACAGAGGGGATAGAGGGACCCAATTGTCGTGAATTTATGGAGAAATGGTTCCTTGAAAATTGTAATCCTGGAACTCTCTCTAGTCATTTTGTTAAAAGACAAAGAAGATATTAAGGAAAAACTAAAGATTTTTGTTCAGATTAGTAAAGATTCAACTAATAAGCAAGCGGTTTGGGATATGGCGAAGGCCTTCCTAAGAGGAGTTCTGCTTAAGAAAGTGAATTATTTGAAGAAAAAAAAGTTAAAGAGAAAACTAGGATTTCAGAACAGAAGTTAGAGGAGGCTAGAGTAAGTTGTGTGGTTGATCCCTCATTGGAAAGGCTGAAAAAATGGGAGGAGGAACAAGAGAAGCTTAAAGACATATACTGAAAAATCTCAAACAACATTGTTTTTTCAGTTTCAAGGTTTTTTTCAGAGAATGAAAAAGTGGGTAAGAATCTACCTAATATAGTTAAAAACCAACAGAGAAAATCCTGGATAGGGAGAATAAGAAATAATAAGGGACAGACTGTAAAAACTCCGGAACAGATAAGTGAGGTTTTTGGCAGCTATTATCAGGACTTATACAAGTCAAAAATATATTATGAAAAAGAGGAATTATGTCAGTACTTGAATGGGGTGACTTTTAAAAAGTGTAAATAAGTCAAAGAGACCAGTTGGAGAAGGAAATACAACTGGAAGAGTTAGAAAGGGTTTTAAGATCTGTTAGGGATAGGAAAGCTCTAGGAGGTGATGGATTACCATTTGAGATAACTAAGGAGTTCAGCCAAATACTCTTACCAGAATTAAGGGAAACTCTGTGTGAGGCCATGAGAGCTGAAAAGTTGCCAGATTCAATGGACGAGGCTATTATTGTTTTGATTCCCAAAGATGGTAAGGATTTATTAAAAACAGAATCATATAGACCTATATTATTGTTGAATACTGATATAAAACTATTTGCGAATGTTTTAGAAGATAGATAATCAAAAGTAATTAAAACTTTAGTAAGTGAAGATCAAACAGGTTTTATCCCTGGGAGATTGATCAATATTAGGAGGGTTTTTACTAATATAGAGGGAAATAATCAAAAAGATAGTAAGAAAGGTATATTATCTTTGGATGCAACTAAAGCATTCGACTGTGTAGAATGGGATTATTTGTGGGAGGTTCTTAGATGCTTTGGTTTTGGGGATCGTTTTATACATTGGATAAAGTTAATATATTTGCCTCCTAGGGCTAGAGTATAGGTGGATTGGATTATGTCCCTGCCTTTTGCCCCTTCGAGGGGCACTAGGCAGGGATGTCCCCAATCCCAGTTGCTCTTTGCAATTGCGATAGAGCCATTAGCAATTATAATCCGTGGATATCACTGAGGTGGATTTAGGTAAAATAATGAATATTATAGATAAATTTGGATATTTTTCAGGATTAAAAATAAATTTGGAAAATCACATTTGATGTTATTTGCGGAGGGAAATTTGAATAAGAGTATAGATGTACACATAGTAGATAAAAGAGATAGTTTTAAAAATTTGGGGATAAATATCTCAAGAAATTTGGAGGAGTTTGTAAAACTAAATGTGGCTCCTTTCTTAAAAGAACTGAGAAAGAGAATCCATATTTGGAAGAGATTACCACTATCAATGATGGGTCAAATTAATTTGATAAAGATGGTTTTTCTCCCTAAGGTTTTGTTTGTTTTACAAAATGCCCCGGTTTGGTTGCCAAAAAATATTTTTGGGACATTGGATAAGTTAATGAGGGAATTTATCTGGGTGAATATCTAGGGTAAAAAAAAGAAATACTCCAGATAACCGTTTATCTCTTCCGATTGGTATTTATACTTTTTAGTGTGACAATATGGGATATGAAAAAGAGCGAAGCAAGTCCAATGTTGAGAGAGTATTTAATGGAAATGGGGGTTAAGACTAAGCAGACTAGATTAATGGAGGTCTTAGAATCAGGTATATTGGGGAATAAAAGTACTGATAACCAAATATTAAATTTAAGGGATCACACTTGGAGACAAATTTAAAAAAATAATGGGTATGGGTTATATAAAATGTACTCCACTGAAATGATATTAATTTGAGTAAAATTCAGAAAATGAAACAATATGTAAATTGGGAGATTAGAGGGTAAATTTGTTATGTCACATTTTTGAGGGAGATAAATTGAAGGATTTTGAAATTTTAATTAGGGAGCTTGGGATCCCAAAAAAAGATTATTTTAAGTATTTACAAATAAGGGTTGCAATTAGTTCAGCAAATGACTTAGAGATATATAAAAAGGCTTCTTCAGAAAATATCAAATTCTCAGGGACGGAAATGCTAAGGGTAGTATTTCAAGGAGATATAAATTACTAATGAAGGTAACACAAACAAAGATTAAAATAGTAGCTAAAGAGACATGTAAAAAAGATATTGAAGATTTGTCCAATGATAAATGGGAATACGTTTTAAATAATAGGCCGTTGGTCACATTAAGGGCTTCACATGGGGTTTCCCAGTTCTTTCTTATTCACAGGTTATATCGTACACCCCTAAGGTTAAAAAAAAATGGGTTTAAGAGAAACAGATGAATGTCCTAGATGCTGTGAAGAACAGGCAGGTTTAGTGCATTTAATTTGGAGGCGCCCCAAATTGTTTAGGTATTGTTCTGAAATAGCACTTATTATTGAGAAAGTTCTGGGAGTACAGATTTATGGGGATCCTGTGGTTTGTATATTGAGGGGTACTATTCATTTTAGATTGCGGAAGGTGATTAAACAAGCACTTTGTAAACTACAGTTTCAAGCAAGATTGCTTATCTTGAAAAAATGGATTAAAAAAGACCAGCTTTCTGTGCATGAATGGAAGAAATCTGTGAAAAAAAATGATAAAAATGGAAAGGATAATTTATGACACTAGGGGTATAAAGGACTGTTTTGCACAAATATGGGATCAATGGTTTAATAATATATATAATCATTTTTTTCCCCTCCCTCTCTCTCCATGGGGTTAACCACTACAGGACCGCCTAATGCACGGATGCGTCCGGCGGGTGGTCCTGTAGTCCTGAGTTGACGCGTCGGCGCGTCATCTCGCGAGACGCGAGACTTCCTGTGAACGCGCGGGCGCGCGTTCACAGTGCCTCGTGTCTCGCAACTTATGCTACAGCCTGCCAGCGATGATCAATCGCTGGCAGGCTGTAGATGCGAAATAAATCGCATCAAACAAGTATATCAGACGCTGTTTTGTTAACAGCGTCTGATATACCTGCTACCTGGTCCTCTGGTGGTCCCATTTGCTGGGATCGACCACCAGAGGAGTCAGAGGACCAGGTAGCTATGTAAAGTTGCACCAAACACTACACTAACCCCCCCCCCTCACTTATTAAACCCTTGTTAACCCCTTGATCACCCCATCTAGATTCCCTGATAACCCCCCTGTGATTGATCACACCCCTTGTAAGGCTCCCTTCAGACGTCCATATGTGTTTTGCAGATCCTCAAAACACGGACACCGGCAATGTGCTTTCCGCATTTTGCAGATCCGCACATTGCCAGAACTATATAGAAAATGCTTTTTCTTGTCCGCAATTGCGGACAAGAATAGGACATGTTCTATATTTTTGCGGAACGGAAGTGCAGACCCGGAAGCGCGGATCCGCAATTCCGGATCCGAGCGGGACAAAGTCTGTCCACATAGAAATGAATGGGTCCGCAATTCCGTTCCGCAAACAGAATTGCAGACGTGTGAATGGGGCAAAAGGGTCCCTTATCCCCGCCAGTTAGTTAGCTACTTGTTAAGTAGTTAGCGCCCAGCCCACCGCACCGCAGTCACTGATTTTGGCAGAGATTTTTTCATCCACATTGATCGATGTGAATGAAAAAATCTGTGCCGTTGATTTTTTTTTTTTCAGCCCAGAGGCTGAGCGGAAAAAAAAAAATCTCATTACCAGTATGCTCAATATAAGGAGAATAGCATAAACTCCTAATGCTGGCCATACGTGTAATGATTGCGGAGACCCTCAAATGCCAGAGTAGTACAAACACCTCACATGTGACCCCATTTTTGAAAGAAGACACCCCAAGGTATTCTGTGAGGGGTATGGTGAGTTCATGTAAAATTTTATTTTTTGTCACAAGTTAGTGGAATATAAGACTTTGTAAAATATATATATATATATATATATATATATATATATACATATAAATTTCCGCTAACTTGTGCCAAAAATTTTTTTTCTGTGAACTCGCCATGCCCCTCACAGAATGCCTTGGGGTGTCTTCTTTCCAAAATGGGGTCACTTGTGGGGTATTTATACTGCCCTGGCATTTTAGGGGTCCTAAAGCGTGAGAATCCAAATGCGGAAAAAGTGGCACTCATGTGGTATCGCCGTACAGTACAAACACCCCACAAATGACCCCATTTTGGAAAGAAGACACCCCAAGGTATTTGCTGAGGGGCATAGTGAGTCCATGAAAAATTGAACTTTTTGTCAAAAGTTAGCGGAAAGGGAGACTTTGTGAGAAAAAACAATAAAAAATCAATTTCCGCTAACTTGTGCCAAAAATAAATCTTCTATGAATTCGCCATGCCCCTCACGGAATACCTTGGGGTGTCTTCTTTCCAAAATGGGGTGACATGTGGGGTATTTATACTGCCCTGGCATTTTAAGGGCCCTAAAGCGTGAGAAGAAAAATGCGTAAAAATGACCTCCTAAAAAGTACTAATTGGAATTTCCACTCATGTGGTATCGCCGTACTAAAACCAATGAGTACTTTTAGGATTTCACAGGGCATTTTTACGCATTTGGATTCTCACGCTTTAGGGCCCCTAAAATGCCAGGGCAGTATAAATACCCCACATGTGACCCCATTTTGGAAAGAAGACACCCCAAGGTATTCTGTGAGGGGCATGTCGAGTTCACAGAATTTTTTTTTTTGGCACAAGTTAGCGGAAATTGATATTTTTTTTTTACAAAGTCTTTTTTGTGACAAAAAATAAAATTTTACATGAACTCACCATACCCCTCACTGAATACCTTGGGTGTCTTCTTTCTAAAATGGGGTCACATGTGGGGTATTTATGCTGTCCTGGCATTTTAGGGGCCCCTAAAGCGTGAGAAGAAGTCTGGAATCCAAATGCGTAAAAATGCCCTGTGAAATCCTAAAGGTACTCATTGGAATTAGGGCCCTTTTGCGCACCCAGGCTGCAAAAAAGTGTCACTCATGTGGTATTGCCGTACTCAGGAGAAGTAGGGCAATGTGTTTTGGGGTGTATTTTTATATATACGCATACTTTGTGTGAGAAATATCTCTGTAAACGACAACTTTTTAAAAATTTTATACAAAGTTGACAATTTACAGAGATATTTCTCTCACCCAACATGGGTATATGTAAAAATACACCCCAAAACACATTGCCCTACTTCTTCTGAGTACGGCGATACCACATGAGTAACACTTTTTTGCAGCCTGGGTGCGCAAAGGGGCCCAAATTCCAACGAGTACCTTTAGGTTTTACACGGCTGCTCACAATTTAGCCCCATCCAAAATGCCATAACAGTAAACACACCCCACAAATGACCCTATTTCGGAAAGTAGACACCCCAAGGTATTCACTGAGGGGCATAGTGAGTCCGTCTGAAATTTATTTTTTTTGCCAGAAGTTAGCAGAAATTGAAACTTTATTTATTTATTTTCCTCAGAAAATGTCATTTTCCGCTAACTTGTGAAAAAAATGAAATGATACATGAACTCACCATGCCCCTCCGCGAATACTTTGGGGTGTCTTCTTTCTAAAATGGTGTCATTTGGGGGGTATTTATACTATCCTGACATTCTAGCACCTGAAGAAACATGATAGGTGCTCAGAAAGTCAGAGCTGCTTCAAAATGCGGAAATTCACTTTTTTGCACCATAGTTTGTAAACGCTATAACTTTTACCCAAACCAATAAATATATACTTATGTACATGTAGAACAATAAATTTAGAGAAAAATTTATATAGAAATGTATTTTGTTTTGAAAAATTTTACAACAGAAAGTGAAAAATTTCATTTTTTTTTCAAAAATGTCGTTAAATTTTTATTAATAGCAAAAAAAGTAAAAATGTCAGCAACAATGAAATACCACCAAATGAAAGTTCTATTAGTGAGATTAGAAAATGAGGTAAAATTCATTTGGGTGGTAAGTTGCATGACGGAGCCATAAACGGTGAAAGTAGTGTAGTGCAGAATTGTAAAAAGTGGCCTGGTCATTAAGGGTGTTTAAGCTAGGAGGGCTGAGGTGGTTAAATGAGGTAGGATGTGGGTTTGGGAAAAAATATGTAATAAATTATGGAGATGATTATTGTTTTTATTCTGTATTTGAAATTGAAAAAAAAAGATTTACAAAAATTGGCCTGGGACTCAAGTTGAAAAGTGGCTCGGTACTGAAGGGGTTAAGAAGTGTGCCCTGAAACATTTGTCCATATAGAAAACAGTCAACGGCAGGCTCACACTGTAGGCAATGGATATTGTTGGGTGCACTTTGGGAACCCCAAAACCCAAACAACCAAAAATAGGAAATGAACAAATAAGATAGGCACTCCTCCTTCTGGTCAGTATGAAGGACCCCCAAATTTATTCAAATAAAAAGATAAATAAGAACATCAATAAAAAAAACATCAATAATATACCACATAAACAATAGTCAGAATTCATAATCTATTGCTAGAATATTCATGAAATACATTTTGTGTGCATTTCTACACACTGCAGAATATATGGCGATGTCTCAGGGCAATACTGGTGGTAGTAATGTCCCCAAGGAAATGTGGACGTAATCAATATTCAGTCTTTATGGACATGATTAGTAGTCAACAGTACATATGAATGAATACACAAATCTGAAGACTTAGGGAAAGCAATTGATAGCGGTCATGGATCTCCACTACATCAATTCATCTTCTGTATACAGTATGTCAAAGTCCTCAACACCACTTGTCAGTAGCGCTTATTTTTATTTATAACGCTTATTTTTGTAGCGCTCATTTTTGTAGCCGTATAAAAAAAGAAGGCTTGCGGTGCTGTGCACTTACCCCTGCCTTTGTATACCGTCTTTGCAGATGATTGCGAGCAATGGCGCTGAGCGTTCGGCCTTCAGAGTTCTTCTGTGGAAGCATGTGTGAGAACACGTGTTACTTTCTCCTGTTGTTGCCGGATGAATACTATGTTGCCAATAGTTTTGAGCGGCATAGGTAATAATAGTTTTTTCGATTTTTCACACATTTTTCGCATAATATTTGCAATAAATTAGCGAATTCTAGAATTTGCGATCTCCAGTAATTATTTTCGCGATTGCGCAAATAGGCACTAATGATGCACATTTTATTTGCGCAGAACGTGCAACTTCACATTTTATCAGGACTGAGTAGATATTATTGATTGGTGCACTAAGTATTGTTGTGACATCACAGCACTGTGTCTAACAGGGACACTAATCCCTATCACAGCACAGTAATCCCTATCACACTACCTAATACCCTGCACTGGAACTATCAGCTACACTATATCACTATCTAACCTACACTGACTATCTCCCACTAACTATCTGTATTATATATATGAGCTAACTATCTAATGTAATTAAATAAGGATCCAGGTGAGTCTGCAAAGCACAGAGCACATCAATGTCACTGCTCTCTCCGAACTGCAAAAAACAGCAGAAAATGGCTGCAGGGGAGTTTCTTATATAGTAAAGGGGTAGGCAACTCTCCTATTGGTTGCTAGGGATGTTGCTAAGCTCTGACAAAGATACTGCAGCCTTCTCATTGGCCCACAAGCAAGAAGCAGTAAAACTGATAAAAAAAAAAACTAGAATATTCGTGATTACGAATATATAGCACAATATTCTAGATTTTCACATATTCTCAAAGTGCCAATATTCGCGATAAAAATTCGCGATTAGAATATTCGTGATCAACACTAGTTACCAAATTAAATGTTGTAGCGCTTGCCAGGCTAATTACTTAAAAGAAAAAAGAGCGTTTCTTTAAATGGATGTCGACATGAATGACGATGTGACATATAACGCCAGACGCGTTTCAGAGTAACAGCTCCTTCCTCAGTGGCTATATGTCACATCAAATGTTTGGCTCTTTTATACTGTTTCTTAATTTCCAAAATCTGGACTGGAGTGCTTAATCACATGTCTACACCTAAAATCTGTAGATGGATCACGACTCCGATTCCACTCTTTCACACTGTTTCTCTACACATTCTCCTCTTGTATTTTTCATTTTTATTTAACAATCATGTACAATATGATATAGGTATAAATCATGCATCAAATTGTTGTTTTTGTACTATTTTTTACATCTACGATATTGATGCGTTTTTGCTGCGTTTTTTCCTTACATGTGCGTTTTTTGGGGGGATGTTTCCCTCTCATTGCTCCCCACCATTGTGATAATTTACATATAAAAATATCCATTATGTTGAAACAAAAAATTAAATACATTGGGACAACAAAAAAGTGAGATGCAAGGCAAACTGTACGAATCCTGTTTTCTCCAGTTATCTACTCTAACTATATACCATATATCATTCTGCATATGTCTCACTTAACCCCTCCACATATAAAATGACAATAACATTTCTCTTTTAAATGTATTGTGTACTAGTACACTTTATCCATTCATCCCCTCTATATACAAAGATACATGTACTAGTCCCCTCCTATATATAAATAGCTACATTAAACAGAAGGTATACTTGGCTCAACCAAATGCTAGATATGGTCAACCTTCTGACGTATAGTGTAGGTCTGCATAGGAACTGTAAAAGCAAACAAGCACGGCAAGTAGCAGAATAGTGCTCAATGCACAAAGACACATGCAAACATTGAAAACATGAATACATGTAAACTCCATTACTGTTATACTTACTATATGAATTATGAAAACAAGATGCTCTTTGCACATCTGCCTGAGTATCACATAGCTAGATTCTACATTACCCTGAATTTTGTAGGCCAAAAGCACAAGAGATGCAAGTCTTTTACCAACCCTGCCAACCGTCCCATATTTTTAGGGTTGTCCCATAGTCCCGAACAGCAGAGGCACATCCCGCTGTCAGTTGTCTCTATGTCCATGGGTGCTGGCACACAGTGCAGTTCTGACATGCATTCAGGATGCAGTTTTCAATTTAGGCAGTTTAGCAGCCTCATTAACCCCTGGTGTTCTGCATTGTGGGAATGATTTAATGAATTTCAGCCAGCTACAACAAAAAAAACTGCATCCTAAATGCATGTCATAACTGCACTGTGTGCCAGCTACCTAACAGTATCCTGCCTGCTGCTGGGGAGTGCAGGGTGAGCTGTGATGATCATCAGAGAAACTAGGTGAGTATTTACTGTTATATTTCTTCCTGTGAAGGGGAAATATCTGAGCATAACTACTGTGAAGGGGGCACATCTGCAATAACTACTTTGGCGGGGAACATTTGGGCATAGCTAGTGTGAGGGGGACATCTTGGCATAACTACTGTGAAGGGGGCACATCTGGCATAACTACTGTGATTGGGCACATTTGGGCATAATTAGTGTGAGGGGGACATCTGGGCATAACTACTGTGAAGGGGGCACATCTGGTCAAAACTACTGTGAAGGGGGAACATATCTGGGCATAACTACTGTGAAGAGGACACATATCTAGGCATAAATACTGAGCGGGGGCACATCTGAGCATAGCTATGGTGAAAGGGGCACATGTGGGCAGCGGCGAGCCTAGGGTGTTTGGCACCCGGGGCTGGTCCTTTCTATGGCACCCCCCTCCCCCCAATACTTGACCACATACCTCTTACATCCAGGGACATCTCCTGTCATGTACACCTTCTCTTTCCTCTTGTCCTCTGTTAGACCACCATGACAAATTCTTTCAGCAACATCTCGTCTCTACAGCGTTTGTAATACAGACACGTTAGGTTTCTCTATTTTTCCATCAACCTCCTCATCCTGGTGTCCCCAGACTGTTATCCTGCTGCCATTCCCAATACTGTGCCTGTGGTGCTCCCTAATGTCCCAGGTACTATACTGCTGAAAAAAAATAGTGACCCCAGTAGACATAATTGGGGTCATTTATCAAACTAGTGTAAAGTAGAACTGGATTTCCAAAAGAGCTGTCAAAAAAATTTTTCAAGGTGTAATCTGATTGGCTGCTATCGGCAACTTAGCTAGTTCTACTTTACAGCAGTTTGATGAATTACCCAAAATGTCTCTATACAGTAGCTATAACGTTCCCCCTGAGTGCCCCCAGTAATAATTAGACCCTATATTGTGCTCCAGGTAATAAACGCTGTATAATGTCCCCAGAAATAATAGATTTGCCCCTACAGTGCTTCCCCAATAGCAATGCCCCCACCGCTGCCCCCATCACAGTAATTTCCCCACACTGCCCCATATAGTAATTTGCAGCACACAGTAGTGTCCCCATACTGCCCCATACAGTAGTATCCTCCACACTGCCCCACACAGTATTTTCCCCACACAGTACTGTCCCCACACTGCTCCCATACAGTAGTGTCCCCCACACTGCCCCCATACAGTAGTGTCCCCCACACTGCTCCCACACAGTAGTGTCCCTCACACTGCTCCCACACAGTAGTGTCCCCCACACGGCCTCCACACAGTAGTGTCCCCACACAGTTATGTCCCCCACACTGCCCCCACACAGTAATGTCCCCACACTGCCCCCACACACACAGTAGTGTCCCCCACACTGCTCCACCACACAGTAGTGTCCCCCACACAGTAGTCTCCCCCACACAGTAGTGTACTGTACCCCACACAGTAATGTCCCCCACACACAGTAGTGCCCCCCCACTGCCGCCCCCCACACACACAGTAGTGTCCCCCACACACAGTAGTGTCCCCCACACTGCTCCACCACACACAGAAGGGTCCCCCACACTGCCCCCACACACACAGTAATGTCCCCTCACATTACTCCACCACACACAGTAGTGTCCCCCACACTGCCCCTCCACACACAGTAGTGTCCCCCACACACAGTAGTGTCCCCCACACTGGCCCCCACACACAGTAGTGTCCCCCACACTGCTCCACCACACACAGTAGTGTCCCCCACACTGCTCCACCACACACAGTAGTGTTCCCCACACTACCCCCACACAGTAGTGTCCCCCACACTGTAGAGTACCCCGGCCCACACTGCCCCCATATAGTAATTTACCCCCACATATTAATCCATCAGATAATAATTGCCCCCACACAGTATTCAACCATAATATTTTCCCCCACATGTCCTCCTGTGTCCCCCAAAGTTACTTGTGTAGCATCCCCAAGTCAGAGCAATGTGTGGGACTAACCTGGGGAATGCCAGTGATGGAGAGGCCGGCACGCTGTTCCTCTGGGGCACTCTCTGGGTTCTGAAGGGACACAGCCAGGTGCAAGGTGAGGTGCCCTTGGTGTTGTAGTTTAACGTGCCTATGGCTAAGTCCCTGATGTTTCGTGACGCCAGTGCCAGTAAACGGTGGCACACCGTATTTATAGTAGGAATAATAGAGGTGCAGACTTGTAGCTTGAAAACAGAATTCCAACTTTACTGAAACAGTGGTAATACAGAAGGCACTCTCTTAAAACAGTTCTTGTTGCAGACAATAGGCTTTGGTACAGTCTAGTTACAGCAGGCTTATATCCAGCAAGGTGAAACAGAGGGTTAAATCACAGGACTTTTGAATTGCAGGTGAACCTTACTTTCTTCCTGACTTGTCCTGACTGGCAATTATTCTTCAAGGCCCCAATGCCCTACTTCTGGCTTATATCCTTGAATCTCCAGTTTACAGTGTACCTCCTCTGACATTACAGTACCTCTTGCTCTAGGGATTGCCTCAGCTTGGCTCCTGCTGATCTGCCTAGGCCTGTGACATGTGGCCTTCACAGACTCCAGGGTCTGCACTACCTCTAGCCTGCCCTGACTGGGCCTTATATAGACTAGGGCTCCCTAGCTCCCTCTAGTGACTAGAGCTGGAATGAAATCCCTAGCAGGCCTGCACATGGCACATTTCACAGTAACAGGGAATTAAATACCATTACATTACATTGCATTTTAAGAATAGGACTTATACCAGCCTCCCCATGAATGAGAGGAACGACAGCATACAAGTGACCCTTCTGTAGTGACGGGTATTACAACTCCCGTACACTACATACCCCGCTGCTTTAAGCTGAGTACGACCTCGTACTCCAACAGGAGTACCGCCCGTCTGGAATTTTCACCTGAAAGAGAAAAAGAAAACATGCAGGCATACATACTCATCAGTAATCAATTCCATCTGCATTGACAATTATTATCAGGTCCAGCTGGTAACGGAGAAGTGCGGTGACAATGGGCGTCGTCCTCTGCTTGCAGGCTGTTAATGCAGAACTGTGATGCTGACCTGGTACAGCAAATCAATGGTTAACACCAGGATAGTCCATAAGAGAATGCCTGAGTCCATAATAAGAACATAATAAAACATCACATAGTCCATATGAAAATGCATAAGTCCATAATAAGAACATATCACAGAGGCTCGCACACAGGGAGTCCATCTCTGGGCACAAACTTAAAAGGATGATGCTCACACAGAGGTTTCCTGTCGGGAAACACTTCCAGTACAGTCATAGTTTTCAAAACGTACTGGTAAGCGCCCCCTTGTAGACCGGGTAGACCTCCTTAGAACCAAGGTCTCCTCTTGTCCGGGTACAGGGGGACAAGAAGGATCCACGTCAGTGGGACCCCTTTCAGTAGCACCCTGAGCGGGGCCTGCTACGATTGCAGGTTCAGCAGGTGCCGGGGCAGGCACCCCAAAGTTTAACCAGGGTGTAAGGAACCAGTGGAGCGGCTCAGGATCATTCAGCAAATCCGCTATGGCCTGCATAGGTTCAGCAGGCCGAGCAATGGAATCTGACTCAGAAGACTCGGATCCGGAATCTCCAACGACAGTCTCCTTGTCAATACAGAGTTTTAGGCGGTTTCTGTGAACAATTTGGGGACCCTTACCCTCTCTGGTGACCTCATAGGTATGAGTTTCAGCATTAGGGATGGCAGACACAAGATAGGGAGTCCTCTCCCATTTACTGTCCAGTTTACTGGTGCGGTGATTGTTCTTTAACCACACGGTATCCCCCACAGCCAAGGGCTCTGCATGGGCCGCCAAATCATAGTCTTTTGTTGTCGCTCCCGGGCACCTTCCATGCGCTCCTGGACAATTTCTTTGGCATTAAGCAAGCGCCTTTGATGTTCCGTTACCCAGTCAGTTTTAGGCAGGGGATTAATGTCATCCAGCACTTGTACATCCAGGGAATGATCTGCAGGCAATTTACCCTGACGCCCAAACAACAGGTAGAAAGGAGTGTATCCAGTGGAACAATGGATAGTATTATTGTACGTATACATGAGCTGTGGTAGCAGGTTAGGCCAATCTCCTCTGGTCTCAGGAGGCACGGCTCTCAACATTTCAATCAAGGTCTGATTCATCTTTTCACAGAGTCCATTACCTTGTGGATGATAGGCCGTGGTCCGGACCTTTTGGCAATTGTGTAGTCGGCACAGCTCCTGGAACAGATGAGACTCAAACGCAGACCCCTGGTCGGTGAGGATCTTTTCTGGGCAGCCGTAAGGCAGGAGGAAGTGTTTCCAGAACAATTCAGCTGTCGTCTTGGCTGTCAGGTCCTTCACAGGCACTGCTACGGCAAACTTAGTGAAATGGTCAATAATAGTCATAGCATAGGTATACCCTGAGTGACTGGGCTCTAACTTTACGTGATCAATAGCAACCAGTTCAAGAGGGGCGGTACTTATAATAGGGTGCAGCGGTGCTCTCTGATCATGGTGTTCACCTCTCTTCAGGGCACAGGCTGTACATTCCCGACACCACCTCTCAATGTCCTCTCTGATTCCAACCCAGTAGAACCGCCTACGGACAGTGGCCTCAGTCTTCTGAACCCCAAAATGTCCAGACCTGTCATGATACATTTCTAAAACCATACCTGCATCACGACGTGGGATGAGGATCTGGTGCACTCTGTCATTTGACACTGGATCCAGGCTTCGTCGCAGCAACAGGCCTTTTCGAAGGAACAGTTGTTGACGTTGCCTCCACAATTTAATGAGTTCTGGGTCTGCGGTCTTTCGCCGAATTCTTTCAGGGGTTCTGCCACTGATGAAGAAGTCCAGCAGTTCACCGAGAACTCTACTCTCTGATTGCAACTTAATCCACTTTTCCTCTCTGGATGCAGGCTTATCAAAGGATGGAGGGTCAGAGGTTCCACTGTTGGCAGCTTGAGCTTGGTCCTGTTGAGCAAACCGGTTATAAAATGCTGGCATCTCCACATCTTCCCAGGCATCCCGTATGTCATCTGGTGCTATTTCAGTGGGGAGCCTTGACAGGGCATCAGCATTATCGTTTGAACGGCCAGCCCGGTATTTTACAGTGAAGTCGTAATTAGCAAGGCGGGAGGCCCATCTCTGTTCTAAGGCCCCCAGTTTAGCGGTATTCAGGTGAGCCAGAGGATTGTTATCAGTGAATGCAATAAATGGAGTGGCAGCCAAATAGTCTTTGAATTTTTCTGTTACCGCCCACACTAAGGCCAGAAACTCTACTTTGAAAGAACTATAATTCTGATCATTCTTTTCGGCTCCCTTTAAGGACCGGCTGGCGTAAGCTATCACTCTCTCTTTTCCCTCTTGCACTTGAGCCAGCACTGCTCCCAGGCCTTTCTTACTGGCATCTGTGTAAAGGTGAAATGGCTTACTGTAATCTGGATACCCCAGCACAGGAGGTTCAGTCAACTTTTTCTTTAACAACTGAAATGCAACCTCCCTCTCTTCATTCCATTCAATGGGGACAGGAGTCTTTGGGCTCTTTTTGGTTGCCCCTCAGGAGTTCCTGGATTGGATCCGCTATTTGAGCGAAGTGGGGATAAAGCGCCGGTAGTAGCCAGCGAAGCTAAGGAAGCTCCTCACTTCCTTCACTGTAGTGGGGACCGGCCAATTTCGGACAGCAGCCAGCTTATCAGGATCAGGCTGAACTCCCTCTGCGCTTACCACATGTCCCAGGTATTTTACAGCCGGTTTAAGCAGGTGACATTTGGACGGTTTAATCTTGAGGCCGTATTTAATAAGGATTTCAAACACCTCAGCTAAATGCTTTAAATGGTCCTCATACGTTTTAGAATAGATGATAACGTCATCCAGGTACAGCAGCACTGTCTCAAAGTTCTTATGGCCTAAGCACCGCTCCATTAATCTCTGAAAGGTCCCGGGGCATTACACAGTCCAAATGGCATGCAATTAAATTCAAACAGGCCCATAGGGGTGGTGAAAGCAGTCTTTTCCCTATCCTCAGGGGCCATGGGCACTTGCCAATATCCGCTGGTTAAATCTAAGGTGGAGAAATAGGCGGAGGAGCCTAGAGCGGTTAGAGACTCCTCAATACGTGGCAATGGATATGCATCTTTGTGAGTGATCTGATTTATCTTTCTATAGTCTACACAGAACCGGATACCACCATCTTTCTTTTTAACTAAAACCAGTGGTGCAGCCCAGGGACTACGACTGTCCCGGATTACGTTTGAGTCTTTCATTTCTTGGATCATCTCTTTAACAGTTTGGTATGAAGTTGGTGGTATGGGTCTATACCTCTCTTTGATGGGAGGATGAGAGCCAGTGGGTATGGTGTGTTGGATGACACTGACCTCTCCATAGTCCGTTGCATGCTTACTGAAGGCTTGATGATGTTGCTTTACTAGGTTCAGGAGTCCCTCTAGTTGATGTTGCGGGGTAGTTTCGTCCCCGACATGGAGTTCCTTCCACCAGGGCACTGGAGAGTCGTCCGCAGGAAGAGGTCCTCGAGTGGCAGCTGGTGGCTTCTCGGTGACAGGCAGGCGGATGACATCCTGGAAGGATACCTGGGAAAGCTGGGCAACAGGACAGTGCTTAGTAAGCACAGCAGGATGATCGCTGAGGTTAATCAGACGGACAGGTACTTTACCTTGGGAGACGGTCGCCAGGCACTTGGCAGCTCTCACATATGGGTAGTTTTCCATCTGAACAGGTTCCACCAGGGCCGGATAATCTTGGCCCTGGACTCCCAGGACAGCACGGCACCACAGGAGGGTTTGGGAGTTTGGAGGTAGAGTCACTGGCCTATTATCACGGATCCTGGCGGTGCAGATCTCTCCTTTTCCATTTGCAAACCTCTGCTGAGCACACAATACGCTGATGGTCTTTTGGAGGACCTTCTTGGAGGCAGAGGAAGCTGCAGGCAGGGACTGATGGAGAGCTTCAAGGACCTCGGGGTAGCAATTTTTGAAAACATTAGTCCCAACAATCACAGGGTGACCCCCTTTATCCCGGTTTGTACCACGATCACTCCTTGCTGTGGTAAAGTGGCTTCTCCCACCTGGAGAGTGGGTTCCCAGTATCCATGGACTTTTATGGGCTTACCATTGCTTGCAATTATCTCCAGCCAGGACTCAGGTGGCTGGGTAAGCAGGCTGGAACTCCAGAACTGATTAAAGGTGGACTGCTGAATAGTGGTGACTTGAGATCCAGTGTCCAACAACGCTTCAAAAGGCACTCCATTGATCCGGACGTTTATTTTGGGACGGGACCCCACATAACAGGGCATCCAGTTTGGATCCCTTGGACCTGTTGTTCTACCTCCCGAGGGCGGTCCTCAGCCTCGAGGGTGACCCGCTTAACTGCCAGCAAGTAGATTCAGTATGCCCCAACTTCTTGCAGTAGTTACAGGCAGGCAGCTTGCGGTTCCTAAACCGGTCACTTGAGCGTCGTCCAGGATCTCTGGGATAAACTTCTTGATACGCAGGGGGCCAGGCTTTTGAGGCAGAAGGAGTTCATCTTCCAGCATTAAGGGCTTCTCCCACTCTTCCAGTTTCCTGCAGACTTTTTCCAGGCTCTTAGTGAGGAAATTGACCTGTTCCATCAAAGCAGCTACTGTATCAGGCACTGGAGTCTGGGCGGCTTGGCTGGCCCCTGGCAGGCTGGCATCCGTCAGCTTAGGATTACGGACAGAAGGCTCGGGATGGGCCACTGGTTCCGTTGGCAGATGTTGTCCCAGAATACTAATGGCAAGTTCTTTAAAGTCCAGGAAAATACTGCCAGGGTGCTGAGCCGACAACATTTTCAATTGAGTTTTTAAAGATTCGCTATTCACACCCGCAATAAATTGTTCTCTCAGAGTTTGATCCTGGGTGTCAACCTCTCTAGGGTCTATATGAATGACGGCCCTCCAGGCCTCTTGGAGGGATAAAGCAAAATCACGGAGTGACTCACCGGGCTTTTGTTTCTTACTGAAGAAGCGCATCTTTATTTCAGACACAGTCCTGACTTCAAAGGTAGTGCTGAGGCGGTCAAAGATCTGCTCTATGGTACTCCTCTCAGAACTGGGCCAGGACATGACCTCTCGGCGGGCCGCTCCTTCCAACTGGGCTAACAGAATCTCCATTTGTTGCTCCGGGTTGATAGGATAGAGCCGGAACAGAGCCAGGAGTTTGTCTTGGAAGTCTTTTAAATTATGAGCCTCCCCGGCGTAGCGGGAAACCATGAGGCCCCAAAGTAGTATGGCATTGTCAGCGGCATCATGTTGGCAGGCGCAATACTGTTGGTGGCCACTGGCTCCCTGGGGGCAGGCTGCTCTGCTACTTCTGAGTCCGACATGGTGCAGATTAATTGGGTGTGCGGTCCCTTTAAGAGGTAGCGACAGGTCCGATGTCGTGCTGGCGGGGTTACTGGCCGGTGAGTGCAATCGGTGGAAAGAGTCCGGTGTCCCCTTTTCGGGCCTTACTAACCAGGTGACCCCCCTCCGGTGTAGAATTATTTCACCCAGGAGTTTGTACTTACTCCGGTGCAGGCAGTCCAAATCTCGCGAGATCCGGAAGGACGTCTTCGGGAATCCCTTACGCAGCGTCCCTTCCCGCGAGGACGTCAGGCCGGAGGGGCGGAGCTTCGGACTTACTCCGACGGGGAACAGCGTCTGCGTTCTTCCAGGCCCAAGGTAGGTGGAGTCCAGCTTGGAAAATTTGAATAAGGCGGTGACGCTGCAGAGTTTGGCGCTAAGTTTTCCCGCCAGCAACGAGTAGTGATGGCGCAGTAGATAAGTCCACAGTTCAGGCGGCCATCTTGGGCGCCATGATGCAGCTATTCAATGACAGCAAGCAGGATGATAAAAGTCCACAAAAACACACTTTGAAGTGGCGATTTTCTTCCTCTTGATAGCGCAACACTGCACAGCGCTTTCTGGAGACTTTAGGGACACTTTTTGTATGTTTTTCAGTCCACAAAGTTCCCTTCAAATAAACAGGCGTTTTGTCACTTGGCAAACTGGTTAAGGCACAAAGTTCACGTTTTGCTCACAGTCCGTAAAACGTGCGTATCCTGTTCGTGACGCCAAAATGTAGCATCCCCAAGTCAGAGCAATGTGTGGGACTAACCTGGGGAATGCCAGTGATGGAGAGGCCGGCACGCTGTTCCTCTGGGGCACTCTCTGGGTTCTGAAGGGACACAGCCAGGTGCAATGTGAGGTGCCCTTGGTGTTGTAGTTTAACGTGCCTATGGCTAAGTCCCTGATGTTTCGTGACGCCAGTGCCAGTAAACGGTGGCACACCGTATTTATAGTAGGAATAATAGAGGTGCAGACTTGTAGCTTGAAAACAGAATTCCAACTTTACTGAAACAGTGGTAATACAGAAGGCACTCTCTTAAAACAGTTCTTTTTGCAGACAATAGGCTTTGGTACAGTCTAGTTACAGCAGGCTTATATCCAGCAAGGTGAAACAGAGGGTTAAATCACAGGACTTTTGAATTGCAGATGAACCTTACTTTCTTCCTGACTTGTCCTGACTGGCAATTATTCTTCAAGGCCCCAATGCCCTACTTCTGGCTTATATCCTTGAATCTCCAGTTTACAGTGTACCTCCTCTGACATTACAGTACCTCTTGCTCTAGGGATTGCCTCAGCTTGGCTCCTGCTGATCTGCCTAGGCCTGTGACATGTGGCCTTCACAGACTCCAGGGTCTGCACTCCTACTAGCCTGCCCTGACTGAGCCTTATATAGACTAGGGCTCCCTAGCTCCCTCTAGTGACTAGAGCTGGAATGAAATCCCTAGCAGGCCTGCACATGGCACATTTCACAGTAACAGGGAATTAAATACCATTACATTACATTGCATTTTAAGAATAGGACTTATACCAGCCTCCCCATGAATGAGAGGAACGACAGCATACAAGTGACCCTTCTGTAGTGACGGGTATTACAACTCCCGTACACTACACTTGCCACATAAAATAAAAAAATAAAAAATAAAAAAAATAAAAGCTAAATACTCACCTATGTCCAGGTGCTTGCTCTCAGAGGTAGGTGTGCACACTTCACCGTGCTGCTGCATCCAGGCACAGGCGCACGCTTTGACGTTATCACGCACGACTGCGCCGATATTTCACTACCACATAGGCCTCAGGCCTACTAGGCCTGAAGCCTATGGCAGGCGGTGATCGGCGGCATGGCAGGGAACTATGCGCTCCCGTGCCCAGCCACAGTATGTGGGCGTCAGCGCTCCAGCAATAAGCGCTTCCATCGGTATTGATGGAAGCACTCATTGCTTCTCTGGCACCCCCCTGAGAGCCGGCACCCGGTGCGGACCGCCCCTCCCCCCTACTTTGAGGGAGCACTTCCAGCCGTAACCACTGTGAAGAGGGAACATCTGGTCATAACTACTGTTAAGAGGGCACGTATCTAGGCATAACTACTGTGAGGGGGCACATATGAGCATAGCTACAGTGAAGGGGGCACATGTGGGCATTACCACTGTGAAGGGGGCACAATGTTGGCACAACTACTGTGAGGGGCATAATGTGAGTATTGCTACTGTGAGGAGCTCAGTGTGAGCATTATAACTGTGACCGGGCTTAATGTAGGCATACTGTGTAGTTACACAAAGGGGGAATAATTACTATGTGGGGGCATTAAGGGGACTGGGTGGGATGTATGTAGTTACGTTTTGGGCTGAATTAGAGCCGTGGCCTAGTATGGAAAAAATTTGCGGTGGCGCAATACGCCCAACACAATATTGTCCCTCTTTCTGCTTTTCAAAAGTTACAAGGTATGCTTTTAGTATAGGTCCCCTCTGCTGCTGGTAGATGGGACGAACTTTTCTTGATCAAAAATGTGCACAAAGATCTTCTTATTTTCATATTTCATATATTAAGTATAGCAGTCATGGAGTTTATATTTATTCATGTTTTCAATGTTTGCATGTGTCTTTGTGCATCTGCTTGTAGTCCTTGTTTGCCTTTACATTGCAGCCTTGGTAGTTTGCTCCTGAACTCCCTTTTTATACATAGTTTGGAGGTGCTGGTCTAACTCTCTTTTGCATTGCATAGGAACTGTAAACACAAAACGGTAATTTGAACAAAAGATGATAATGAGAAACTCACATTATCCCAAGATGGACACAGAGGGTTCGCTAACGCCCTGGGTCACCCAACCCCAGTATATAAGAAATGAAAAATAAATGTTAGGCACTCCTGTAACTGGTCTTGCATGTAAATCAATTAATTTATTTGAACTAATTTATACACACACAATAAATCGATAAAAATGAAAATCAACATAAAAAATTTAGTCTACTTTGGCTTTCTGTGTGTGAGGTTCGTTCAGGGCTCTCACAAGCTGTCCAAAACGTATCAGTTTGCATTCTAATGCCTTCTGAATGGAAAATGATCCGCTCAGAATGCATCAGTTTGCATCAGTTCAGTCTCCATTCCACTTAAGTCAATGGGGACGGATCTGTTTTCACTGACACAACCTGGCACAAAAGAAAATGGTTCCGTCCTCCATTGACTCTAAATGGTGTTCAAGACGGATCCGTCTTGGCTATGTTAAACATAATGCAAACTGATCCGTTCTGAAAGGATGCAGACGGGATCACTTACCTGCGAGACTCACGCTGCTGCTTATTCAATGCTGGTAAGTGCGCTGTGTTGCTTATTCGCTCACTTTCAATATACTGGCCAGGCTTTTCTAATCAGGCTTTTCTAATTAGAACGAAGGAAGCTTCCATTCATACTTTAGGTCTGAACCATGTAGTATAAGATGCTTACAAACACAGAAATGCAACAGCACTCTGCAACCAGCACTCTGCCCTAACTCTATACTAGAGGCGTTGGTGTATATTTTGATCAAAAAGTAATAAGCCACTCGTAGCGCCAAGCCCGCCTCTATAAGTGGTCCTAACGCTAAATCCTACATGTTGTGGGCCATGACAGCCACATAAATTCAGGGAGTGCGGGCCCAGCATGCATGCCGGATCAACCCTGCTTATTAACCTTCTTAGTGCCATAACAGTCTCCATTAATCCAGGGATGCAGGTACCAACATGCATGCTGAACCCACTATGTACTCCTCCTGTTAGGGGCCATGACAGCCACATAAAATCAAGGGAATGCAGGCCCAGCATGCACGCTGGATCAACCCTGCTTTTCAACCTTCTTGGTGCCTTAACAGCCTTCATTACATCCAGGGATGCAGGTACCAACAAGCATGCTGAGCCCACCATGTACTACTTCTGGGCCTGCACTCCCTTGATTTTATGTGGCTGTCATGGCCCCCAACAGGAGGAGTACACAGTGGGCTCAGCATGCATGTTGGTACCTGCATCCCTGGATTAATAGAAGCTGTTACGGCACTAAGAAGGTTAATAAGTAGGGTTGATCCGGCATGCATGCTGGGCCCGCACTCCCTGATTTATGTGGCTGTCATGGCCCACAACAGATAGGAATTAGCGTTAGGACCACTCATAGAGGCGGCCTTGGCGCGGCGAGTGGCTTATTACTTTTTGATCAAAATGTACACCAACGCCTCTAGTATAGAGGTAGGGCAGAGTGCTGGCTGCAGAGTGCTGTTGCAATTTTTGTGTTTGTATGTATATTTTGCCATGGCTACGTGCACCTGCATACAGGGACGTGCTGACTGACCCCCCCCCCCCTTGTGTTTCTGTGTAGCATACACTGGAGGTGTGGCAACCTCCATTCAGTCGTGCACACCTCCTGACTAGTTTGTCTGCCCTAGAGGCTGGTTTTAATCAGAGTAAGTATAAAACTTAATTTGCACTCATAGTACCTACTAGTAGCTATTTGGCTCCAGGAGGAGTACATGGTGGGCTCAGCATGCTTGTTGGTACCTGCATCCCTGGATGTAATGAAGGTTGTTAAGGCACCAAAAAGGTTGAAAAGCAGGGTTGATCCAGCGTGCTTGCTGGGCCTGCACTCCCTTGATTTTTGTGGCTGTCATGGCCCCCAACAGGAGGAGTACATAGTGGGCTCAGCATGCATGTTGGTACCTGCATCCCTGGATTAATGGAGGCTGTTACGGCACTAAGAAGGTTAATAAGCAGGGTTGATCCGGCATGCATGCTGGGCCCGCACTCCCTGAATTTATCTGGCTATCATGGCCCACAACAGGTAGGATTTAGCGTTAGGACCACTCATAGAGGCGAGCTTGGCGCGGCCAGTGGCTTATTACTTTTTGATCAAAATGTATACCAACGCCTCTAGTATAGAGGTAGGGCAGAGTGCTGGTTGCAGAGTGCTGTTGCATTTCTGTGTTTGTATGTATATTTTGCCATGGCTACGTGCACCTGCATACAGGGACCTGCTGACTGCCCCCCCCCCCACACACACACCTTGTGTTTCTGTTTAGTGTAAGATGCTGTATACTGTAATAGTGTTGCTCACCAATGAGGATACACAGACACACGCTGTATTATATGTAGCTGCGGAATGAAGGACTTTGAATGACCATTATGTGGTGAATTAACCCTTAAATATAAAAGAACCTGTACAGATAACTAAAGGTGGACTGCAACCATTACCTATTTGGAGAAAGTCTTGGTCTATTATTAATCAACCCCAAAATTATTTATTACCAATCCAGATCAAATATCACCATCTATTTGGAGAAAACAGCACTCAATTCTCAATAAATTTTTTGGCTAGCCATATATCTCAATAGCGCTCCTCAAATATATATTTTTGAACCATCATCAGGACTATGTTTGGATTAGAAATATGAATCATATGTAATGAATATTTTTATACCGACTATTTTTCTATTGATCATTCTTTATCAGCATTGCTGAACCTATTTTCAAGACCGTATGGTATATTAATAGCACTAATTGCATATGACCTTTGCAGTATTCATTCAATAAGTTGTATATATAAATAAAATTTTGGGATGTTTTTTATTGATGTTTTAATAATTTTTTATGTTGATTTTAATTTTTATCAATTTATTGTGTGTGTACAAATTAGATCAAATAAATTAATTGATTTCCATGCAAGACCAGTTAGAGGAGTGCCTGCCATTTACTTTTTATTTCTACTTTTATACAAAACGGTAATTCTATCAAGGCTACAGTTGTGTTCAAAATTATTCAACCCCCACTGAAACTGAGTGTTTTGGCCAGTTTGACATTGATTTTGATCATTTCAGTCATCTTGTTTACAATTAAATCAAAGAGGCACTTGTAAGTCAGACAAATATAACATAACATTTATAATGAAATAACCACAAATGTCTTTTCTGTGCTCACATCATTATCAGTTTTATTCAACCCCCAAGTGACATTCAATCTTAGTACTTAGAACAACATCTTTTTCCAGTTATAACAGCTTTTATACCTGAAGCATAGCTTGACACAAGTGTCTTGCAGCGATCTACGGGTATCTTCGCCCATTCTTCATGGGCAAAAGCCTCCAATTCAGTTACATTCTTAGGCTTGTGTGCTGCAACTGCTTTCTTTAAGTCCCACCAGAGGTTCTCAATCGGATTTAAGTCTGGTGACTGCGATGGCCACTTCAAAATGTTCCAGCCTTTAATCTGCAACCATGCTCTAGTGGACTTGGAGGTATGCTTGGGATCATTGTCCTGTTGAAAGGTCCAACGTCTCCCAAGCCTCAGGTTTGTGACAGACTGCATCACATTTTCATCCAATATCTCCTGGTACTGAAGAGAATTCATGGTATCTTGCACACGCTGAAGCTTCCCTGTACCTGTAGAAGCAAAACAGCCCCAAAGCATGATTGACCCCCTGCCATGCTTCACAGTAGGCAAGGTGTCCTATTCTTCATAGGCCTTGTTCTTCCTCCTCCAAACATAGCGTTGATCCATGGGCCCAAACAGTTCTAATTTTGTTTCATCAGTCCACAGAACACTATCCCAAATCTTTTGTGGTTTGTCCACATGACTTTTGGCATACTGCAGTCGACTCTTCTTATTCTTTGGAGACAGCAAGGTGGGTGCGCCTGGGAGTTCTGGCATGGAGGCCTTCATTACGCAGTGTGCGCCTTATTGTCTGAGCTGAAACTTCAGTACCCGCATCTGACAAATCTTTTTTCAGTTCCTCAGCAGTCACATGGGGATTTTTCTCCACTTTGCACTTCAGGTAGTGCACAGCAGTCGAAGTCAGCATCTTCTTTCTGCCACGACCAGGTAGCGTTTCAACAGTGCCCTTTGCCTTGAATTTGCGAATGATGCTTCCTATGGTTTCTCTTGGTATGTTTAACATCTTTGCAATCTTCTTATAGCCATTGCCCTTCCTGTGAAGAGAAATCACCTCTTCTCTTGTCTTCCTGGACCATTCTCTTGACTTCACCATGTCTGTAAACACACCAGTAAATGTCTAGAAGGAGCTGAGTATCACAGTCATTTTACATCTGCCTAATTGGTGCTTATTATGCTTGATTGCTGCTCCTTGACATCCACAGGTGTTTTCAATACCTGATCGAAAACACTTGAATGAACCTCTGTTCTTAAGAGTGGTAGTCTTTAAGGGGTTGAATAATTGTGTCAATGAAGAAATCACAAAAAACATTTAACACTGTATTACAAAAACAATTGATGTCATTGTAGTTGCATTTGGTTCTTTGAAAAGTCCTTGTAAGATTTCATTCTGAACACAATTACAAATGTACACTAAATTCTCTAAAACCCTTTACAGCTTTGGGGGTTGAATAATTTTGAACACAACTGTATTTGCTAAGTTGCTTTGCTGAACTGAAGTAATACAAAGTTGTTTCAAAAGTTTGCAAAGTATTTTGTCTCTGTGATGGGTTGGAAGGCAGCAGATCCATGCACTTTTGTGCAATGTTCTCCTAGCTGTTGCTAATATCAAAATCTATGGGAGTTACACCAAAAGCCGATGATATCATCCAGGTTGGTCACCAGTGCAATAAGGTTTTCATCGCCAACAATATAAAACATTAGTCTGGTAACTTTTGCTGAAAATACATTCAATGAATGAAGTAAACTACTTAATAATTCAGAAGCTTTCAGCGGAAAAGCATTAGGTTTTATGTGGTTTCCATCTCATTGCTTTTGCTGGATCCGCATTTTAAAAGACAAGTTCACTTTGTAAATCTACATTGCGTGTTTTCAAAGGTAATAGTTTTTATGGACAGATATAAAGTAATATATTTATGTAGTGACTAAATAAAATAAGGTTATATGATAAAGGAAGGTGACAATAGTATAGTCTGAATAACTGAGCCTGCATTGCCAGAGGATGCGCCTAATTTATGACGAGGTGCAGGCCTCGTCATCATAAATTAGGTGCACTCTCTGGCAGTCCATGCATCTGGAGTGAAAAAAACTCCAGTCCCTGGAAGGCATAGATTTCTGATAAGGATGAACGAACCAGTTTGGTCCCACCTGCTATTTTTCGGATGGCAGACAAACCCATTTTAGTGTACATGTTGGTGGGAAAAAAGCACTAGGGAGGAAGAAAAAGGTTTCTCTCATGACCCTAATAAGAAATGGTGGAGAGGACTTGACCTGAATGGCCTCCAGGCTGACAGATAGCCTGGATTAGCTAATCAGGGAGGTGCCCTAGCAGAACAAGCAGAACTTAATTTTGTGCTGGGCTGTAAATGAGTGTAATTGGGTCTTACAATGTCTGCTAGAAAAATGCAGGGAAGCTGTCAGCCAGGGAGTGAGAAGTGAGGAGCTTTGGCTGCTGTGCCTCCATTCCTATCAGAACGGCAGCTGCTGCAAACCTGAAAAGCAGCTACTTACAAGGAAATACTTTAAAGGGGGTCTGTCACCTCCATATGGCCATAACAGTGCTTACATTGTCCTATAGCACACCTATACATGAATGTAATAGTACCTTTGTCTTTTTCTTTACACTTGCAGGAGCTGGAAAAAAATAAGTTTAATTCAAATGCAAATTAGCACTTGCAAGTGCCCAGGGGCAGCGTTCACTGTGTTGGAGCCCAGGCTGCTCTGCCTTTTTTCACTGTTTCCCCACCCCGCCCTCTGCCTCTGCCTGCCCTCCTATTCCCTTGCGTCATCCTTCGGTCCGGCCGAGATCCCGCTCCTGCACACTGCTGTTGTTGAGGCGCGGCATTGCTTTAACTACTGCGCATGCACCAGCAAACAGCATGAAACCAGCATCAAGGGGGCGTTTGCCGGTGCATGCGCAGTAGTTAAAGCGATGCCGTGTCCACAATGGGCTTCAAAGTGCACATGCCCAAGCCCAGTGAGGCAATGCGCAGGTGCGGGATCTCGGCCAGACCGAAGGATGACGCAAGGAAATAGGAGGGCAGGCAGAGGCTGGTGCGGGGAAACAATGAAAAAAGGCAGAGCAGCCTGGGCTCCAACACAGTAAATGCTGCCCTTGGGCACTTGCGACTGCTCATTTGCATATGAATAAAACTAAATTTTTTCAGCTTCTGCAACTGTAAAAAAAAAAGACAAAGATACTGTTACATTCATGTATAGGTGTGCTATAGGACAATGTAAGCAGGTGACAGTCTCCCTTTAATTTTTACTCTCATTTTCACATAAATCCTTTTTTGGGGGGGATGGTGGGGGTGGAACCAACATATGTTCTGCCATCAATCTAGCATAGCCTATACAATACTGGTGAGAACTCTGTGTCAGGTCATCACACATATATGATTTATTTATTTATTAAAATTATTTTTTGTTTTTAAGTTTAAAAAAACTATATTTCAGTGATTGAGAAAGAAATATAAGGGCTAAATCAATTTACTATCTCCAGATACACACTACAAATTTAATAAAACCAGTATATAGGATCAGTACACCAATACACACTAGGGTAACAATTTACCTGTGATTGTTAACACGATATTAGGGGATATTCAGTTTCCAGACATTTTTTTAAAATTACATTTTAAAAGCATATAGGTGATCAGAACATCAATACACAGGCCAGCACACAAAACTATTTGTGAGTAATAACTAATTCTGTGTTCACATGTTTCCAATCAAATTTTTTGTTTTATTGGGGTTGTTAGTTGTATTCAAACCAGCATACATATGTCACTACTACACCAATAGACAGAGTAGCACACAAAACTATCTGGGAGAAATAACAAATTTAGGCCTAAATAAAGGCCTAATACACTACCCTGTGAATTTGTGATTACTACACCAATACACAGGGTAGTGCCCAAAAATGTCAGGGCTACAGAAGGGTTACCAATAAAAGACACAGACTATGGGTAGCAGCAGCACCAACTGTCAAGCCAGAAGTATTCGGCAGCAGTTGTTCCTGCTGGCTTCGGAAAGGCGCAACATTATAGTTGAGGAGAAAGATGATGAGATTGTGGGAGGGGGACAAAGAAACTACCATGATATCCCACAGTCTGATAGAAGCAGAAGGGAGATTGAGGACTCCGATGGCGATTGTGTGCTGGATGGGACCTGGGAGACGGAATGGGGTGCTGAGAAGGAAGCAACATCAGAGAAGGAGGGTTATGGCGGCAGCAATAAAGAGCAGAGCCATGTACCTCCCAAAGAACAGCCAGGGTAACTTCTGATTTGGAAACTGGTGATGCCGCTGACGCAGTGGGTGGGTAAGGCCCAAAACATGCCAGAGCTAAGCTCAGCTTAGCCGCCTATGCCTCCACAGTGCGAATATCTCCTGTCTGCCATTTTTTTCCCACACTGCCGGAAGACGAAAACATTGCCTTGTGAAAGCTGTGCAAGAGCAAAATAAGACGTGGGCAAATACAAACACATGTCCACATCCTGTGTGCAAACAGAGGTGGCAACCAGCCACCATTGCAGTAGTTCTCTCCTTCTCCCAGTCCCCCTTGCGCCAGCCAGCCCCATACATGGACAGTTCAGTGTATTTCACATCATCATCATCCCTTTCCACTTCTCCCACTCAGACTCCTCCTCCTCTCTATCATCAGCCATCAAGCACCAAACATCTGGCTAGTTGTCACCCCATTGACTCCAATTGGCCATGGTGGTCGGCTCCTGGCTGCCCTGAACCTGGGCAAAATAGCACATGTTCACTCCCTGGAGCACATTTTCAACCTAGTGGTGCAATACTTTTTAAATAAGTGCACTGGCTTGTGCAAGGTGCTGGCAAAGTCCAGGAGACTTTTCAAGCACTTCCGCCACTCTTATCTGGTAAACAATGCTCTCCTGGAGCTGCAACAACAGAACGGCTTGCTGCTACATTGCTTAATCAGAGATGAGCCAACTTGTTGGAATTTGACATTGCACATGCTCAAGCGTCTGAACGAGGAGCAGAAAGCAGTGAACGATTTTGTAATGCACCAGACTGCCTCAGCAGCAGGGAGCACGTGTTGCTTTGAGGTCAGAAAGTGGCAGTTCATCCGAGACACCTGTCGGATGCTGAAGCCCTTTAAAAATGCTGCACAGTTTGTCAGCAGGGACAAATGTGGCATGAATGATGTCACCCCTCTTATATTTGTCTTATGGATCCGGTTTCCATCTGGAGAGAAGTAGTATGCATCAAATAGAAGGTGTTGCCCAAAAATGTTTTCGGTGATAGCCCAGTGAGCACCCCCAAGAGCTTCTAATAAGTAGTTAAAGGACTACAGGTTTCTGGTTTTATAGTAACAGGTTTTGCGTCCCAGCTGAGGTTGAAGTTATTTTCGGTAGTCACAAGAACTACGTAGTTAAAGGACTACAGGTTTTCGGCTTCATAGCGACAGGTTTTGCTGATGGTATTTACAGAAGGCAGGAGAACTATACTGGCTCCATAGTGAACGGTAGGAGTCCCGGCTGTGGCTAATGAAGGCGGACCTAATTTAGAGATGGGCAACAGCCAAGGTATGCAGGGATCCTAGCTGCAGAAGTAGTAAGAAAAATAGAAGATAGACAGGCAGTGAAGAACTTCAGCAAGCTAATGAAAGGTGGTAAACTTAATCCACAGTAGTGAGAAAAAGCATGTAGGGAAAACAATGGGTGGCTAAAAGATAACAAGTTCACAGAATAGGCAGAAAGTCTGGCTGCAAGTATCGAGGGAAGTGCATAGAGGAGGTCACAGAGAGATAGAGAAAGTGGCAAGTATTATCATGAATGTTTTGATGATAATGTTAAACCATCTCCCCAACAAAGAAAGAAAAAAGTAAGTCTGCCACCTTATAATGGTCCTGGGGATGGACTTGCAGAGTCTGCGGGGACTCAGAACCCAGAATGGAGAAAGAGTAGTGCCACGTGGTGCTATATGGATGCTCCTGGTCCGCACCATACAAAATGATTGTATTCTGTGTTGACCATGCCTAGACCACTGTCCCCACAGACTCCCATGTTTTTGTGAGGATGACACAGACAGGTGAGGAGGAAAAGTTAGACCAAACAACTGTAATTCCTCCGACCTCCAGTGTATTGACTTCGGAGGTGCCAAACCTTAATATGGAAGGGATGCGGACATTGGATCAAACTGATCCATCCTTCACCTGTCACGTTCGGGTGTGGGAGGGAAACACCACACCAAACATAGGAGGGAAAGGGGGTGAAGGAATAAGGCCTGGAAACTAGGTAAAGAAGATGGACACCTAGTAAAACCCTAATTAAGGTCCTGACTAACTACCAGTATGAACAGACCCCAGAGGTAGGTTAGTTCATACACTAGAATACCTAGTGTCCTAACTCACCCTATAGGACCCTGGTACTAATGTCAGGACTGAGACCACCTGTTCCTCCAAAAGGAAAGACGAACAGGGCTATGGCAGCTCCAGGAACTCAGCCAAGATCCACACACCGGCTATCCACAACTCCAACAGAAGCTTTAAACCGCATAGCATGGGAGAAAGAACAATAAATAAAGAAGGTTAAATAACCATAATAGCCACACCTGGGGAAAGAAGGTGTGGCAAGCACCAGGAACAACACAGACGTCATTTGATCCAAACGGAAAACATGTCAGATCAAACCCCGTGTTGCCAGTCTCCCCAATCTCCTTCCACCTGTCGCGGGAACGTTCGTGACATCACCCCTAGAGATGTCGCGAACATAAAATTCTCCGTTCGCGAACGGCGAACGCGAACTTCCACAGATGTTTGCGAACGGGAGAACAGGGTGAACCACCAAAGACTTCAATAGGCAGGTGAATTTTAAAACCGACAGGGACTCTTTCTGGCCACAGTAGTGATGGAAAAGTTGTTTCAAGGGGACTAACACCTGGACAGTGGCATGCCGGAGGGTTTTCCATGGCAAAACTCCCATGGAAAATTACGTAGTGGACGCAGAGTCAGGTTTTAATCCATAAAGGGCATAAATCACCTAACATTCCTCGCGCAATGTACTGTGCAACCCTATATGAGTGGTGTGTTCAGTAATCAGTAGTACTATTTTTATCAGTTTAATCCCTGTTACGTCCCCTATCAGGGGACATGTATCGAATAGATTTTAGGAACCGGGAGATGGAAAAAGAAGCTTGGTCGGTCCTCTTACTTCCAATTTGGGGCATTACGCGTGCACCGCACCGTGCAATGTACTGTGCAACCCTATATGAGTGGTGTGTTAACTAGTACTATTCTTATCAGTTTAATCCCTGTTACGTCCCCTATCAGGGGACGTGTATCGAATAGATTTTAGGAAATCTGAGATGGAAAAAGAAGCTTGGTCGGTCCTCTCACTTCCAGTTTGGGGCACTGCGCGTGCGCCGTGCAATATACTGTGCAACCCTAGATGAGTGGTGTGTTAACTAGTACTATTCGTATCAGTTAAACCCCTGTTAGGTCCCCTATCAGGGGACGTGTATCGAATAGATTTTAGGAACCGGGAGATGGAAAAAGAAGCTTGGTCGGTCCTCTTACTTCCAATTTGAAGCACTGCACGTACGCCGTGCAATGTACTGTGCAACCCTATATAAGTGGTGTGTTACTTAGTACTATTCTTATCAGTTTAATCCCTGTTACGTCCCCTATCAGGGGACGTGTATCGAATAGATTTTAGGAACATGGAGATGGAAAAAGAAGCTTACAATTTGGGGCACTGCACATGCGCCGTGCAATGTACTGTGCCACCCTATATGAGTGGTGTGTTAAGTAGTTCTATTCTTATCAGTTTAATCCCTGTTACGTCCCCTATCAGGGGACGTGTATCGAATAGATTTTAGACAACTGCAAAGAGTTGTCAATAGTTGACACACTCATTACATAAATTTTATTCCTCTATGCGTCAATCTTGGTGTAGTGATGACTGTGCTCGTGCGCATGTTTGGGAGATTGCAGGCGATGGCGGTTTTTCAAAGCCTATGGTCGTGCTGAGGTAGTTCAGTGACAGTTAAGTGACCCAGAAAACAATGATTCTGCACTTTGGGCCCATTGTTGGCCTAGTAGGCTTTAATGATCACCTTAGATGATCACAAAGAAAATAATGTTTTTTCTGTGAAAAATTATCCAGGTCTTTTCACAATGAAGCAACGACCTTCTTAACTGGGGTGTGCCAACATTGCCAACACACTCATCATTGTGATACGCAAGCCTCTTCACCACAACAAGGTAACGATCACGAAGGGGAATTGACACATGTATGTGCCTTTTTTTTGTTTTGTTTTTGCAGCCACAGTGCAGCACCGGAGGCCAGAAAAATTAGGCATGTACACATGCCTGAAAAACGAGGTATTGTTGCGGCTGCTGCTGTAGCAGCGGCCGGAAAAATTTATGTTTTCCAGGCAGAAAGTGTAGTAGAACATTGCGGCTTGAAACCTAGTTGGTTGGTGGCGGAGAAGTCACGCAAGTCATCCGGCATGCAGAGATGAAATACAGCAGCGTGGGTACCTTTTTTATCCCAAGGCATCTCATCAGGCCTTTTTTCGTCAAATGTATCCCCCACTGTCAGTCCCTTCAGGTATCCACGCCCCATTCATCTTAATAAAGGTGAGGTAATCTAGACTTTTTTGACCTGGGCGACTTCTCTTGTCAGTGACAATACCTCCTGCTGCGCTAAAGGTCCTTTCTGACAGGACACTTGAAGCGGGGCAGGCCAGAAGTTCTATAGCAAATTGGGATAGCTCAGCCACAGGTCAAGCCTGCACACCCAGTAGTCAAGGGGTTCATCGCTCCTCAGAGTGTCGATATCTGCAGTTAAGGCGAGGTAGTCTGCTACCTGATGGTCGAGTCGTTCTCTGAGGGTGGACCCCGAAGGGATGTGGCAATGCGTAGGACTTAATAAGCTCTGCATGTCCTCCATCAACAATACGTCTGTAAAGCGTCCTGTCCTTGCCGGCGTGCTTGTGGTAGGAGGAGGATTACTTTCACCTCTTCCCCCTGTTAGATTCCCGTTGTGCTCTGACATCACCCTTATGCCCTGCGTAAAGCATACTTTTTAACTTGTTTTGGAACTGCTGCATCCTTTCCGACTTCCGGTAATTCGGTAACATTTCAGCCACTTTCTGCTTATACCGGGGGTCTAGTAGCGTGGCTACCTAGTACAGGTCGTTCTCCTTCAGCCTTTTTATACGAGGGTCCCTCAACAGGCATAACAGCATAAAAGACCCCATTTGCACAAGGTTGGATGCCGAGCTACTCATCTCCCGTTCCTCGTCCTTACTGATGTAATTGAAGGTCTGTTCTTCCCCCCAGCCACGTACAACACCACAGGTCCCAGATAGGTGACAACAACAAGCACCCTGGGATGCCTGCTGTGGTTGGTCTTATTCCTCCTCAAAGCCACATTCCTCCTCTGACTCCTCTTTCTCAGACTCCTCTTCCAGCGTTGCCGCAGGTCCAGCAAGCGATGATGATAAGGCTGTTTCTGGTGGTGATGGTGACCACAACTCTTCCTCTTCATGCTCATCTACTGCCTGATCCAGCACTCTTCGCAGGGCACGCTCCAGGAAGAAAACAAATGGGACGAGGTAGCTGATGGTGCCTTCGGTGCGACTGACTAGGTTTGTCACCTCCTCAAAAGGACGCATGAACCTACAGGCATTGCGCATGAGCGTCCAGTAACGTGGCAAAAAAATACCCAGCTCCGCAGAGGCTGTCCTAGCACCCTGGTCATACAAATACTCATTGACGGCTTTTTCTTGTTGGAGCAGGCGGTCGAACATTAGAAATTTTGTATTCTAACGTGTCAGGCTGTTGCAAATCAAGCGCCTCACTGGCATGTTGTTTCGCAGCTGAATGTCGGAAAAGTGCGCCATGGCTGTGTAGGAATGCCTGAAATTGTCATACACCTTCCTGACCTGCTTGAGGACATCCTGTAAGCCTGGGTACTTACCCACAAAGCGTTGTACAATCAGATTCAACACATTTGCTATGCACGGCACATGTGTCAACTTGCCCAAATTCAATGCCGCCAACAGATTGCTTCCGTTGTCACACAACACTTTGCCGATCTCCAGTTGGTGCGGGGTCAGCCCCTGATCCACCTGTGCGTTCAGGGTGGACAGGAGTGCTGGTCCGGTGTGACTCTCTGCTTTCAGGCAAGTCAACCCCAAGACGGCGTGACACTGTCGTATCCGGGATGTGGAATAGCCCCTGGGGAGCTGAGGGGGTGAAGTTGATGATGTGGAGCAAGATGCAGCAGCAGAAGAGGACTCAGCCAAGGAGGTTAGCAAAGAGGATGGAGTAGGAGGAGTAGAGGAGGTGGCAGCAGGCCTGCCTGCAAGTTGTGGCGGTGTCACCAACTCCGCTGCACAGCCACACATTCCATGCTTGGCAGACGTCAGCAGGTTTAACCAATGCGCAGTGTACCTGATATACCTGCCCCCAGGGCTGGGACAAGGTCCACCACCAACAGAGGCTGAGCTGCCCAAGTGCGCCCCCCTCGCCATTTAGATATGTATGTTTGTTATTAATCCTGTCGACAGGAAACCAGATGGATCTGTTATGATTCCTATAGACTTCTATTATGATGTAAGCATAACGGAATGCCTCTTAAACGCTTCCGTTTTGACCTCTATCTTATAGATTCTGTTATTTTTTGTTATAACCATGTTATAATGGAAAGCCGTAACGGAATCCATAGCGGCAGCAGGCGGCAGCAGGAAGCACACAGCATCATAGCAACCACTTACGCAGTGCGCTCCTGCACGCAGAAGAAATCCAGGCCGGTATCACACAGACTGTGTTCCACAGACGTGTGAATCCAGCCTTAGTTATAGAGCTACTGAGTGAGACAGATGTTTCAGAAGAAGGGATGCCTTTAACATACATATATCTCCTTGAGAAACCAATTTGATCCTAAAGGGTTAATTCAATCTGAATGAGGATCTCCTGTAAACTAAACTCTGTGTCCTGTCATTTCTCTTATCTCTCTGCTGACTGTCCTGTCTGTCCCTTATCACTGCTGCAATGAACAAAAGCAATAGTCTCAGCAGTGCTCTCTGCTCTGTGGTGACCGGATTCTTTTAACTCAAAGAATCGAATGAGTCTATAAGTAAGGAGGATCATTCGGTTCTTATAACTCATAGACTTATTCGATTCTTAGGCTCCCTGAACTGTGTCCGGAGACTCAAAGAGCTGGTTGCCTCACATCTCATTGGTTGCAGGGCAGGGGGGGGCTGGGCTGGCAGCAGCCTGGCTTACACTCTAGGATCAGTTACACTCCTCCCTGCTGCTGCTCTCTGCTATCTGACTGAGCTGTTTCAAACGATACAGCTCAGGGCTCTTTCACACTAGCGTTTTTGTTTTCCGGCATAGAGATCCGTCGTCGGGTCTCTATGCCGGAAAAATCCTGATCAGGATTATCCTAATGCATTCTGAATGGAGAGAAATCTGTTCAGGATGCATCAGGATGTCTTTAGTTCAGGACCGGAACGTTGTTTGGCCGGAGAAAATACCGCAGCATGCTGCGCTTTTTGCTCCGGCCAAAAATACTGAACACTTGCCACACGGCCAGATCCGGAATTAATGCCCATTGAAAGGCATTAATCCGGATCCGGCCTTAACCTAAACGTCATTTCGGCGCATCGCCGGATCCGACGTTTAGCTTTTTCTCAATGGTTACCATGGCAGCCAGGACGCTAAAGTCCTGGTTGCCATGGTAAAGTGTAGTGGGGAGCGGGGGAGCAGTATACTTACCATCCGTGCGGCTCCCGGGGTGCTCCAGAGTGATGTCAGGGCGCCCTACACGCATGGATCACGTGATCGCATGGATCACGTGATCCATGCGCATGGGGCGCTCTGACATCATTCTGGAGTGCCCCGGGAGCCGCACGGACTGTAAGTATACCGCTCCCCCGCTCCCCACTACTACTATGGCAACCAGGACTTTAATAGCGTCCTGGCTGCCATAGTAACCTCAAAGCATTTCGAAGACTGATCAGGATCCTGATTAGTCTTCTAATGCTTTTAGGCGACTTGCGTTCTGACGGATCCGGCGGGACGGAAGTGCCTGCCGGATCCTCAGAACGCAAGAGGCCTCAGTCAGATGAATCGACTCCTCCAGTTCAGGACTACTCCCTCCGTCCTCCAGCACGGCAGGCGCAGGCGCAGCAGCGATGCGGTCAGTGGCCTGCCTGCCGCCTAGAGGCTGGGGAGCTGGCCTGCGCCCTGAGGCTGGAGCCTCCCCAGCCTCTGTGTCGGGCCTGCCCTGACCGTGCTTTGCAGACAAGGTATAGGTGATCAGATGGACCCTTGCCCCAACACTGTGTGCCAGACATGCCATGACTTCCTTTTCCACAATAGAGTACAGGTTGGGGATTGCCTTTTGTGAAAAAAAAATTCGGCTGGGTACCTTCCACTACAGTGTCCCAATAGCTACAAATTTTTGAAGGCCTCAGACTCCACCAGCTTGTATGGTAAAAGCTGGCGAGCTAATAGTCCTGACAAGCCAGCTGTCAGATGCCGGGCAAGGGGGTGACTCTGTTAAATTGGCTTCTTACGCTCAAACATTTCCTTGACAGACACCTGACTGTGGGCAGATGAGCAGGAACTGCTGAAGGTGAGAGGCGGAGTGGCGGTTGGTTGAGAGGGGGCAGGGAGGACAGCAGTGGTTGACGTGGCTGAAGATGCTGGACCAGGAGGAGCATGGTGGCTTTGAGTTTGTGTGCTGCTTGTACTCATGCGTTGATCCCATAGGCATTTGTGATGTGAGATCATGTGCCTTCGCAAAGCAGTTGTACCTAGGTGGGTGTTGGACTTCCCACGACTCAGTTTCTTTTGGCACAGGTTGCAAATGGCATCGCTGTTATCAGAGGCAGACACACAAAAAAAATGCCAAATTGCTGAACTTTGCAATGACGGCATTCTGGTGGTGGCAACAGCATGCGTTGAATGCCGATACATGCTGTCTGACTGTGCCACTAGCTCCTTGGGACGACCTCCCCCTGCTTCCAACTCGTCTCCTCCTCTTCTCTGTCTCCCCATCTGAACTTTCCTCCTGTTCTTCTTCTCTTCGAGCGGGCACCCATGTGACATCCACGGACACATCGCCATCATCAACCGCTTCACTTGAATCTGACAAGTCAGCAAAGGAAGCAGCAGCGGGTACGACATCATCAACATCACACCGTACTTCCATGTGTGTAATGCTGCCTGACTGAGACATAGCCCTGTTATCTACATCCTCTGGCAATAATGGTTGCGCATCACTCATTTCTTCCAACTCGTGTAAATAAATCCTCTGACAGATCTAATGAAGCGGCTGTGGTGCTAGTGCTGGTGGTGGCGGCGGACGGGCGAGTGGTAACTTGAGAGGTGTCCGAAGCTCAGCTGGAGGAGGATGGTGCATCAAGGTTCCAAGTGGAAGCTGTAGAAGATTGGGTGTCCTGTGCCAGTCAACTATGTCCTCAGAATTTTTCGAGTTCATGGTATGTGGCCTCTGAACACTGGGCATTATTCTAGGGCCAAAGGAAATCACAGCACCACGACGGTCCCTGCGGGGTGGCCTGCCTCTGCCTATGGTACTGTGCCACCCGGTATGAGTGGTGGGCACTGGCAGTGGGCACACTACAGTCAGTGGAAGTGGGCCTGACACACACTGGCAGGCAACTAACCTTAGATTAAAGGGTGAAAATTAAATGCCTTAATTATCGGCAAACCACTGTGCCACCCGGTATGAGTGGTGGGCACTGGCAGTGGGCACGGTACAGTCAGTGGAAGTGGGGCTGACACACACAGGCAACAGGCAGGCAACTGAAATTAGATTAAAGTGTAAAAATTAAATGCCTTTTTTTAATGCAAAGTCCTGTGCCACATGGTATGAGTGGTGGGCACTGGCAGTGGGCACACTACAGTAAGTGGAAGTGGGCCTGACACACACTGGTAGCAGGTAGGCAACTAAAATTAGATTATAGTGTAAAAATTTAATGTCTTTTTTTTTAATGCAAAGTCCTGTGCCACCCGGTATGAGTGATGGGCACTGGCAGTGGGCACACTACAGTCAGTGGAAGTGGGCCTGACGCACACTGGCAGCAGGCAGGCAACTGAAATGAGATTAAAGTGTAAAAATGAAATGCCTTTTTTTTATGCAAAGTCCTGTGCCATACGGTATGAGTGGTGGGCACTGGCAGTGGGCACACTACAGTCTGTGGGCCTGCAGCCTCTCACACATGGGCAGGCCAGGCAACTGCAATATATATATAGAGAAAAAAAAAAAGCAGACTAATGTAGCTGCCCTAAAAAGGGCTTGTTGGGGTGCTGTGATGCTGTCCTTACAGCAGATGAGTCTGTGGACACAGAACACTGGCCTAGCTAACGCTTTCCCTATGAATTCAGAATCATCAGCACAGCAGCAGCTGCAGTCTCCCTGCTCTCACTAACATGCAGCTTCAGAATGAATCTAAGATGGATGCTGTCCTTGCTTTTTGATAGGAGGTAGGAGGGTCTGGGAGGGAGGGTATGCTGATTGGCTGGAATGTGTCTGTTGGCTGTGAGGTACAGGGTCAAAGTTTGCTCAATGATGATGTATAGGAGGTGGACCGAACATCGCATATGTTCGCCCTCCGCGGCGAACGCAAACAAGCGATGTTCTCTGGGAACTGTTTGCTGGCAAATAGTTCGGGACATCACTAATCACCCTTTCGGTGAGACCCCAAACCCCTGTTGGAGTGGGTGTAGGATAGCTTGTCAGCTTATTCTGTGACTTTGTCAGATATGTTCCAAGAGAAGGGAGAGACAGTGAAAAAGTACTTTGTTTTCATGGACATGGGATATGAAGCAATCAGAGGATTTTAGCGACCGCTTTTGTAGATGGTCTCTATAAGTCCATAAGAGACACCCTAATTACTGCCTGTCCTGAGTTGCATTGAGTCACAAAAGGGGATAGGGCAAGATCAGAACAGGAGGAGAACTTGTCCTCTAGAAGTAAGAGTAATGCAAACAGGTGTCCCTCCTTCTAGGACCCATCCTCCCAATCAAAACACCCAAAATCAGGGAGGTAACATATTACATAATGTCTCAAGTTTTATGCAGGCTCTTTATGATTGTTTGTCTTTTAGTCCCTTCCACCTTACTGATGAGGCGGTAGATGGCCTTTATGCCCTAAAGCTGGCAATTTTGACCACCACACGTCTGCCCAAGAAGCAGAGCTAAAGGCTCTGGAGATGGCTTGCAGATATGCAGGAGGAAAAACAGCCAACATTTATACTGATGGGATAGCCTAAAATTATGGGCTCATTTGGAAAGCCAGAGACTTCTTGACCGCTTCAGGTAAACCCATAAAAAATGGGGAGGCGATGAGGTCTCTGATGGAAGCCCTCATCTTGCCAACTTGAAGGGCGAAAGGCCACTGTAAAACAGACTTAGAGGAGGCAAAGGGAAAAGCCAGGGCAGATCAGGTGGCAAAAATGGTGCCAAATTGCCTAGGCAGAACCCTGCCTTAGCGGCCACAGCTTAGGTCCCTGAAATAACTCTTCCTGTCTCGCTGGAAGTTCTTTAGACCTTACAGAACCAGTCGGGGAAGGAGGAAAGTAGCCAGTGGATGTCAAAAGGAGGGACTGCAAAGGAGAAAGGCCTAATACAGTTCCAAGGGAAACTCTGCCTTACCAGGTCCCTCTACCCCACAATGGCACAGGCAACCCATGGAGTGACGCACCAGTTAAAAACTGCTATTTGTGATTTGTACATAGTGCATGGTACTCCCAAGTGGTACTGCACTGTAGCAGCCAAATGTACTCAAGGATATATGATTTGTGCCCAGAATAATGTGGGCAAGTTGGTTAAGGTACCCCAGAAACACACGCCTTGCACATTGTATATATTTCCAAACTGGGAACTGAACTGTAATACCAAAGTAGGTTTGGTATTTTAAATTCTTCATACATAAAGAGTCATGGTCATTGCAGTCGACATCATGGCAGAGAATCCAACTAGCATTTCCCAGCCTGCTAATGCTCATCCACACACAGCAAGGGATGCACCTTTACTTGGCCTGCCCAATCACCAGTTTTATTGCTAATTGAGCATCTATTGGACCAGCTGGGATGCTTGTGCAACACCCCAGATCTGGAGCTGTTTGCAATATGCAACATATATGTAATGTGATGCTATGCAATTTATTCCAGAAGGACTAAATACACTGTTCCTCACCTCTTGGTAGGAGTGAGCAGGTCCTGCTTCCTGCCAGGAGGAGGAGCTACAGTCTGTTTTGATTGTGGGGGAGTGAGGAAGCACACTCCAGAGCTCCTATTCCTAGGAACCTTATCTTGTTCCCCTAGAGAGAGACTCCAGAACCTGATATTCTTCTCCTGTGAGAACAACTTAATCCTGCCTCAAAGAAAACGCTCGAGAGACAAGACTATGGATTGATCAGTGAGATACAGCTTTGCAAACACTGCTGCAACATAAGACACCACCACCTACCTAAGCCATTGCTAGGCCAGAAAAACATTAAGCCTGTACTACAGTGGACTCCTATATCCACAAGTGCTTGCCACTGACAACCTATTGCCATCCAATCAGCCACCATAACTCCTCATCTGGTGCCAGAAACTGCACTTTGTACTTCATACTGCTGGATGTGCCACACGTTACATTTTGTACTAAGTATGGAAAAACTTTTATACATTTAATTCTGGTCTGATTCTTCAAACCACTTTTTCCTACAAGTGTGCAGGATCTACAGGCCCAGTTGCAACATCTGTGGGCAAATGTGCCACAGGATACCATACAATGCCTGTTTGATTCCATACCCAACAATATCTCATCTAGTATCCAGGTTAGAGATGACCCAACAGGGTACTAGAGCCTCCTTTCAATTACACAGTATTCCCCAATAAACTCATCTTTTCGCTCTAATATTGCAATTACTTACATATATCATTATAACATTCAGATATACAAGGTTTAATTCCATTCTAACAATTCCTTCTTGGTGCATTATTTTTTTGTCAATGAGAGTATCAGTAACCAAAGACCAAGACACTTTTTTGGCATTATGTTCTGAGCTTGTTTTAATATCCAGCCAGAATAAACCCTTCCAAGCAGGGGACCCTGCTAACAGCATATAGACTTTATGAAGTCTATATGCTGTTACAGATTTAAAAGTACATTCTTGAAAAAGAAACAAAGTTTATAAAATATAACAATAATACACATTCATATTTTCATAAATAGCACATTGTAATCATAACTATAGTAATAAGGAATAAAATGGATGCATAAAAATAATTTATGGGCCATGAAATATACAAAAATGCAACATACTCTGTGACGGCTAGCCTGCTTTCTACGGACTATGGACCCAGAACCATGGAGACCCCCCTGAGACCCTTTGAGGTTACAAGGAACTATGAACCCTGATTTATGTGTGGAGTTTATATGCCACATCTTTCCTATTGCCCATTAAAAGTGCACGGGGTGAATCCAGCAACACAAAAAAGGGTTGACTCTGCACTGAGACTCCCAATGAATGTGTTACAGTTTATTTGTCCCTTTGTGCTATTGTGTTAGTGATGGGATTAAGAGAGCTAACTCTAGGAGTAGCAGACATTGGTGTAGATGAGTAGATCACCCTATGATAAACTCAGGAGATAATCCCATCACATGTGTCTCCTCTGTCATTATTCATTCATTAAGATACTTGGGGGAGGAGGGGGGGGGTCTGTTTGCATGCTGTTCATGTTTGATTGCGCTATGTTGGTAGACTTCTTGAACTGTATATGTATATTGAGTTAGTCCATTATCTTAGTTAACTGTATCACAGGCAGAGGGGGCGTGCCTCTGGCCTGTGGAATTGTATAAATTGTAAGTGCTGGCTGTCATTAAAGTGTCCTGTTCTACCAATCATGAAGTCTGGGCTCATGTTTAGGGGATTGGAGAACTACACTGTGGGGATTGCTATAATCATTATACTCTTCAGAGTATAATCCCTAGCTCTTGTAAGAGCGGTTCCTGTTCCTGTTTCGCTCTCTGGACCAAGGAGAGGTTCACCCACTGGAAGCTGGAGCCTGGCCTTGGATCCAGGGTGGGTGGAGTACAGCGAAACCCCAAACCAAGCTACGGAGGTTCGTGGGGTTTGTGGTGGTTATGGTGTCAAGTGTGGGGCTGATGGTCCTTGGCGAGCACTAGGAGCATCGGTTGACAGAGGCACCCAGTCGGGGTGGTCAGGAGATCCATTAAATTAATGTGTTACACTCTTCAAGGGAGTCTGTCATTTCATTTTCACCAATATAGCTAACAGAATTGCCCGTCAATATGTGTCTCCTTGAATTGTCCCCTACAGTATAGTATCCTATTTTCCTGTTGTACTAAAAGGTTTTAGTTTTACTAGGAGAATTAAGTAATTCCTAAAAGAATTGAGTAATTCCTAAGAGAATTGAGTAATTCCTAAGAGAATTGAGTAATGTTCTAGACAGGCCCTAGTTATTTCTGATATTTAGGGACTCTATATTAACAGGGAGCATTCCACAGGATTGTCGCTAAGCAAATGTGGTGCAAATACTCAAAACGAGAAATATAGGCCAGTAGTTTAACATCTCTCGTGGGTAAACATTTTGAATGTTTTCTAAGACATGCTATCTTGCAGTATCTCAATGAAAATAAGCAAATAACGCTATATCAGCATGGCTTCATGAGGGATCGGTCTTGTCAAACTAATTTAATCATTTTCTATGAGAAGGTAAGTTCTAGACTTGACCGGAATGGGTCAATGCATGTCAAATATCTTGACTTCTCTAAAGCATTTGATACTGTGCCACATAAAAGGTTTGTAGTATATAAAATGAAAAATGAAATGCTTGGACTGAGAGAAAATGTGTGTATGTTGATGAGTTACTGGCTCAGTGATAGAAAACAGAGGGTGGTTATTAACAGTAAACACTCAAATTGGGTCACTGTCACTAGTGGAGTACAACAGGGGTCAGTATTGAGCCTTATTCTCTTCAATATTGTTATTATTGATCTTGTATAAGGCTTGTACAGTAAAATATAAATCTTTGCAGAAGACACTAAACTGTGCAAAGTAATTAATACGAAAGAGGACAGTTTACTGTTACAGAGGGATCTGGATAGATTGGAGGCTTGGGCAGAGAAGTGGCAGATGAGTTTTGACACTGACATATGTAAGGTTATGCACATGGGAAGGAATAATGCAAGTCACCTGTACATACTATATTGTATTTGCTGCGGTGGCTCACCCCTCATCAGCTTTGGTGTGGTGCTTCTAACCCAAAGGAGGGGTCACCCAACCCTCTGGTAAAAGGAAAAAGCATACAACAAAAATTGGCGAGCACTCTTACATCCGGCATCCAATTGAAGTACATAAAAAGTATTTTATTCAAACAATACAATTGCATATAAATAAAAAGGTAGCTGTAAAATAACTACCCACGATCCTTTTAGTGACTATGTTCCTGTTTGGTTTGCATGTATAACAAAGAGGATCGCATATGTGTGGTTCGCACCTGCTGCACCTAATGGAGTCACAGAAACATTTGCATTCTTCTTCTCAAATCACTTGTATTGTTGCGAATATAACTGTGCACAAAAAATCGCAACAGGGTCACACTTGCACAGTTGTGACTGTAATTGGTTAAGTTATAGAGAAGATCGCATTTGTTCTTGCGTGCAAAAAATGCAGATATAGATGACCCCTCAAGCACTCCTCAAGCCAATCAGCTCACACAAATGTTTCTATATTGCAATAACTGTCCTCTTTTAAACTTTCCAGACATATAATGTCACGTTTGTGCACATGTATTGTGCCTATAAATCACGGAAAAAATCACGAAAAAGTCGCACTTGATTATTATTCAGTAAGTTGTCCCATTGCGCATATGTATTGCGTCTGTGGAATCTTTACTTTCCGATTACAAAGGTGGTTTTTAAAAGTTTTTCTTACCTCCTTCCCTATTGATTCGGATGTTTTCCGATGGCTTGACGAGGGGCGAGCGGAGCAGATGGTTGTCGGCGTCTCACGTCATACTTCTTAAGCCAAACAGCTCAGGTCTCGCGAGATTGTACGTTTCCTTAGCTGCTGTATATTCAGATACTGGGAAACAGAGGTGATGCGATTGTCCCTTATTTTCTACGTTGTTTTTTCAAAGTTACTTCCTGTATGGCCATACAGTACCTTTTGGAGGACTTTGTCGCGGGTGTGTTCACCTTCCTACCAGACGCGTTTTGGGATATTGCACTATCCCTTCCTAAGTGGTAAGGTGTTGCCCGCTATGCCTCCAACTTTTATATTGTCTCTAATTGATCCAAATTCCAAGCACCTAGTTCTTCACATTTCCTTCAATTCAACAGGGGATTGTAATGTTCATGCGTTTTTTGTGCGATAGTTGCTGCGACTTTTCTAGTATACATGCGTTTTTTGAGAAGATATTCCTCTTGGTGTGATATAATATGTAATAGATTTTAGATCTGCAATTGCTTTGGGTCAAAATTATGAATATATTGTCTGTCATATCTTGATGTCTTATAGCGTTATTATTCAGTCATATGGAAATTGATAGAAGGGATTGGATGGGTATCTTAGAGCCAAGGAGACGTCACTGCGTCGGGAAACAACCCTGCATGCGACGTCTCATCGATTCCGAGACACCCAGCCTATAAAAATCCAAAGATCTCCAAATCGGAATTTAATACTTTCAGTAATAGTGACCCGAATTCATATATACGTCGGGATTCTATCCTAGACATTTGTTTTATATAATCACCTCCTCTCCAGTGCTTTTCCACCTTCTCCAGTGCTACGAAAATAAGATTTGATGGATTCTGATTATGTATATCTCTGAAGTGCTTTGATAAAGAATGTTTATCATAGCCTTTCTTTATATTGGCTATATGTTCTGCCAATCTTGTTTATAGTGGTCTTTTTGTCCGTCCTATATACTGTTTGTGGCATGGACACTGGAGAAGGTAGATAACACCGTAGCACTGGAGAAGGTGGAAAAGCACTGGAGAGGAGGTGATTATATAAAACAAATGTCTAGGATAGAATCCCAACGTATATATGAATTCGGGTCACTATTACTGAAAGGATTAAATTCCGATTTGGAGATCTTTGGATTTTTATAGGCTGGGTGTCTCGGAATCGATAAGACGTCGCATGCAGGGTTGTTTTCCGACGCTGTGACGTCTCCTTGGCTCTAAGATACCCATCCGATCTCTTCTATCAATTTCCATATGACTGAATAATAACGCTATAAGACATCAAGATATGACATCTACATCGCCTAATCACTTTCTGTATATAGCCATGCTTGCATTTTAAGAATATACATAGTTTTTATATTTCTTTATTGTTTATTATGTATATTATTAATGTGACAGACAATATATTCATAATTTTGACCCAAAGCAATTGCAGATCTAAAATCTATTACATACAGGATTATATCGCACCAAGAGGAATATCTTCTCAAAAAAACGCATGTATACTAGAAAAGTCGCAATAACTATCGCACAAAAAACGCATGAACATTACAATCCCCTATTGAATTGAAGAAAATGTGAAGAACCAGGTACTTGGAATTTGGATCAATTAGAGACAATATAAAAGTTGGAGGCATAGCGGGCAACACCTTACAACTGAGGAAGGGATAGTGCAATATCCCGAAACGCGTCTGGTAGGAAGGTGGACACACCCGTGAAAAAGTCCTCCAAAAAGTACTGTATGGCCATACAGGAAGTAACTTCGAAAAAACAATGTAGAAAATAAGGGACAATCGCATCACCTCTGTTTCCCAGTATCTGAATATACAGCAGCTAAGGTAACAACACGTACAATCTCGCGAGACCTGAGCTGTTTGGCTTGAGGAGTGCGACGCGAGACGCCGACAACCATCCGCTCCGCTCGCCCCTCGCCAAGCCATTGGAAAACATCCGAATCAATAGGGAAGGAGGTAAGAAAAACTTTTAAAAACCACCTTTGTAATCGGAAAGTAACCCTCAGTTCACACTTTCGCGTAAAACGCCGCTTTTGAACGCACATAAAAACGCACAACAGTAAAGGAACCATGCATTCCAATGAGGGTGGTTCACACTTGCGCGTTTTTATGCGCGTTCATAGGCGCCTATAAACGTCGGACGCATAGGCAAGTTTGTTCGCGTTAATTCGGGCTTTTTTCGAGCGTTTGGTGCTAATACACTGGGTTCAGACCTGAGCGTTTTGAAGCCTAGCGTTTTTGGTGCGTTCAAGACTGGCGTGTAGGCGCGTTTTTTTCAAGCGTTTTGGTAAATAGTGTAGGCGCGTTTGACGCGCGTTTCTGTGATTGACTGCATAGTTGGCCAATGACCAAACAGCCCTCCCTATATAGTTTGGCCAATCTGAGGTGTGAATTGTGAAAAGCGCTGTCCATAGGCGCGTTTTACGCAGCACAAACGCCCGAACAACACGCCTATCGCGTTTCCCATTGAAGTCTATTAGCACCAAGCGCTCGAAAAAAGCCCGAATTAACGCGAACAAACTTGCCTATGCGTCCGACGTTTATAGGCGCCTATGAACGCGCATAAAAACGCGCAAGTGTGAACCACCCTCATTGGAATGCATGGTTCCTTTACTGTTGTGCGTTTTTATGTGCGTTCAAAAGCGGCGTTTTACGCGAAAGTGTGAACTGAGGGATAGACTTCAATGGGAAACGCGATAGGCGTGTTGTTCGGGCGTTTGTGCTGCGTAAAACGCGCCTATGGACGCGCGTTTTTCACAATTCACACCTCAGATTGGCCAAACTATATAGGGAGGGCTGTTTGGTCATTGGCCAACTATGCAGTCAATCACAGAAACGCGCGTCAAACGCGCCTACACTATTTACCAAAACGCTTGAAAAAAACGCGCCTACACGCCAGTCTTGAACGCACCAAAAACGCTAGGCTTCAAAACGCTCAGGTCTGAACCCAGTGTTAAGATTTCACAGACGCAATACATATGCGCAATGGGACTACTTACTGAATAATAATCAAGTGCGACTTTTTAAAAATCATCCAAGTGCAACTTTTCCGTGATTTATAGGCACAATACATGTGCACAAATGTGACATTATACGTCTGGAAAGTTTATAAGAGAACTGTTATTGCAATATAGAAACATTTGTGTGAGCTGTTTGGCTTGAGGAGTGCTTGAGGGGTCATCTATATCTGCATTTTTTGCACGCAAGAACAAATGCGATCTTCTCTGTAACTCAACCAATTACAGGCACAAGTGTGACCCTGTTGCGATTTTTTGTGCACAGTTATATTCGCAACAATACAAGTGATTTGAGAAGAAGAATGCAAATGTTTCTGTGACTCCATTAGGTGCAGCAGGTGCGAACCACAAATATGCGATCCCCTTTGTTACACATGCAAACCAAACAGGAACATAGTCACTAAAAGGATCGTGGGCAGTTATTTGATTGAATTGATTTTATTTTACAGCTACCTTTTTATTTATATGCAATTTTATTGTTTGAATAAAATATTTTTATATACCTCAATTGGATGCCAAATGTATGAGTGCTCGCCAATTTTTGTTTTATACTTTTACCTGTACATACTAAATGGTAAAACACTGGGTAACAGTAACATGGAAAAGGACTTACGGACTTTAATGGACAGCAAACTAAACTGTAGAAACCAGTGTCAGGCAGCTGCTGCCAAGGCCAGTAAGATAATGAGTTGCATCAAAAGGGGCATAGTTGCACGTGACGAGAACATTGTCCTGCAACTTTACAAATCACTAGTCATACCACACATAGAGTATTGTGTACAGTTATGGACTCCTGCAGTGGCGTTGCGAGGGGGGTGCGGTGGGTGCGGGCCGCACCAGATGACACCACTGATGGGGTGACACCAGTGCCGGCAGAAGATAATTTATTCACTGCACTTGCCTGAAGCGCGTCCATTTTTTTTTCAGTAATTGTAAAAAAAATGTATGACACAAAATAAATGTGTAATTACTATATAGTAATTACACATTTATTTTTTTTATTTAATTATACTTCTGCTGTATAGGAATACCTGATAGATGATACACCACTATGAGGTTTTTCTAGCACAGTTTAGCATTAAGCTCCATAGCTCAGTGGTTAGGGCGCTTGCCTCTGATGTAAAAGGTTGTTCAAGTCCTGGTGGAAACTTTTTAGAAATAGAGGCTAAATTATGCATTCATGTATATCAGAAGTATGATAATATACATTTATACTTCTGATAGATAGATAGATAGATAGATAGATAGATAGATAGATATATATCTATGTGTGGATGACACTTAGGGGGGATGTGTGGATGACACTTAGGAGGGATCTAGGGAGGGGTGTGGAGATGTTGGGATGTGAGGTCCTGGAGGGGTGTTTGGGTGGAAGCTCTGGAAGCGGTGGGAGGTCTGATAGGTATGTGGGGGTGGGAGATCCAGGAAGGGGGGGGCATAAAATTTTTGGCTATGGGGTGGGGGGGCCCATAACATTTTTTGCTGTGGGGCCCAGTAATTTCTAGCTACGCCCCTGGGTGCTTGGGGGGTGTTTCTTGACACCATTTTCTGCCGCATCAGGTGACACCAGCTATAGCAACACCACTGGACTCCTGTGAACAAGACAGACATAGGAGAGCTGGGGAGGGTTCATGTGAAGGCAACTAAAGTAATAGGAATGGGTGGACACTACAACTAAACTTTATAGTAGTAAGCCATGATAAACCAAAGCAACTATTTTCCAAAGAGAGGTACATAGTAACATAGTTTGTAAGGCTGATAAATGATAGCTGTCCATCCAGTTCAGCCTGTTAAGGCCCCATTCACACATCCATAGTGTGTTGCGGATCCCTAAATTGCGGATCCGCAACACACCTTGCCGCCAGCCCCATAGAGATGCCTATACTTGTCTGCAATTGCGGGCAAGAGTAGGACATGCTCTATATTATTGTGGAGCCACCGGCCGGAAGATCGGCAGTGCGCTCTGAAAATGCGGATGCGGAGAGCACAGTGTAAAAAATAAATGGGTCGGCACCCGTTCCGCTAATTTGCGGAATGGGTGCGGATGAACATTGCGGACATGTGAATGGGGCCTTATCCTGCAAGTTGATCCAGAGGCAGGCAAAAAAAAAACTCCTAACTCCAATCAGGCATTCAGAATAACTCCCTTGATCAATGACCCTCCTCTAGAAATCTAATAACTATAACCTGTAATATCATTACACTCCGAAATACATCCAGGCCCCTCTTGAACTCTTTTAGTAAGTTCACCATCACCACCTCCTTAGGCACAGAGTTCCATAGTCTCACTGCTCTTACAGTAAATAATTCTCTTCTATGTTTGTGTAAAAACCTTCTTTCCTCCAGACGCAGAGGATGTCCCCTTGTTGCAGTCACAGTTCTGGGAACAAATAGATGATGGGAGAGATCTCTGTACTGCCCCTGATATATTTATACATAGTTATTAGATCTCCCCTCAGATCTAATCACTAATAAAGGTTACATCCAACAAGAAAACCAGATGGCGGTGAGATTTAATACAGACCAGGAATAGTCTATGACTGGGCAGGCAATGTTCACTGCAATTGATGCTCCACTCACTGCAGACTATTTTGCAGATTGCTGGTGCTCTCAGAAGCTGCTGTACTCTTTAGTTATTAACTATGCAGACCGGGCATGTACACACTTAGAGAGCTTGTGCTGCTTTCATGTCACACCCAAACTACCCTAGCCTGAATGTGACTGACCTATATGCACTCCCTTGACTCATCCCAACTGGGTCACACAACCATATAAACATAGTCCCATACTGGCAAACAATGGCAGTGTCTCTCCCTTCCCTTACACATATGAAATATGAAACATTCCTGTTGTGTACGTGGCAAGACACACCATCCTCCCCAGGACTCTAGCACCACCATATACATACTAAAAAAAATTGCCACATTGTGGTGACAATATAAAACTTTAGTGGCCAGGGGCATGCATATCAAGGGTCAAAAGGTAAACCTTTAGATTCCAAGGATCCCATGGAAAGAGAAAGTTCTAGCTCATATGTGTTACTTTTTCCACCCCAAGGTTTTTATAAATCTATATGGGTTCCCATCTTGCACAACAAGCAAGTAGGAAAACATCAATTTAAGAGTTTTTCCCTGTCCTGTGGGGTTTCCTCTAACCATATATAATTGCAAGTACCTCAGATAAATTGGGCGGTTATTTTTTGAAGCACACTATTATTATTACTATTATTATTATTATTAGTTTGTTCCTTATGGAAAGGGTAGATTATTCTTTCCCATGGTCTTAAAACAGAAGGAGATGCTTCAGGTGGAAAGAATAATTTAAAGAATATAAGAATCCTTTCGGTTTAAACGATATTGAGATTATTTGTTGAAAACAAATGTTACAAATCTCTAAAGCCTTCTCTCAAGCTTCTCAAGCATGGAATTATAGAAAGCTTAAAATATTTCCTGGCATTGAACCTGTCCCCTTAGGAAAAGAGAAGCTTAAAGATGGAGAGAGAGCAGGTAGTGCTCTCTCTCCATCTTTAAAGGAGCGGCTACATTCAGAACAAATCAACGGAATATTGGAATCTATTCTTCCTCTCTCTGCTGACCTTTCAATGAGCTTCAGACTTTTCACTTGAAATGACTGTGCTATGGATAGGATATTTCTTTAGGGTACTTAAACATTTCTTCCTGCTGATAGCTTAAATGCTTGTAAACAAGATAAGGAAAATATGCTGCTATTTGTAATAGGTCAATAGATCAAATATCTAAATTAGAGATAAGCAAACTTCTTGAAATTTGTTTAGTTTCTGAATCATCAAATTTTTCATCAAATTCAATTCATATCTGAATCAATTCTACCCAAATTAAAAGTGCTCCAATTTCCCAGAAAATTAGTATACAACACTCTGAGGTCTCCAAGGACTTACAGTATATGTTTATATTTATAGTAGCTGCACAACATGGAACAGACAAGGCAGTAGATGTGTGTGGTTGTGTAGAGGTGGCAGCAGTAGTGCTGGCTGTATAGGGGTAATGATAGTGGTAGTAGAAAGAGTGGCAGCAGCAGCAACTGAAATAGTATCCATAGAGTAAAAAACATGATGGTAGGCTGGCAGACATCAGTAGTGACATGATGGGGCTGTAAGCGTGTACCGGGGTGGGCTCCCCAGAATACACCGAAGTCACGAACAAGGAAAACAACTCCATCACCAGCTTTTGCCAAAACAGATTTCTACTTAAACGTGGCAATGAACACAACCACAAATGCTGGGAACATACAATAAATTTACATACACTCAGCTCGAAGGCTGAGTTCAGTGGCATAGGGATCGCCATAGCAGCCATAGCAATGGCTATGGGGCCCTACTCCACTGGGGGCCCGGGCCGCCGGCTGAGCAACACAGTCTTGCTGGGGTGCCGGGGCCGCCTCCTCCTATTTACTGCGAGGAGATCTGTAGATGACACTGAGGGGGGATCTGTGGATGACACTGACGGGGGGCTCTGTGGGTGACACTGAGGGGGGATCTGTGGGTGACACTGAGGGGGGGGATCTGTGGATGACTCTGAGCGGGGGATCTGTGGATGACAACTATGGGGGATCTGTGGATGGCACTTAAGGGGGGATCTGTGGATGGCATTTAAGCGGGGGATCTGTGGTTGGCACTTAAGGGGGGATCTGTGGATGGCACTTAAGGGGGGATTTGTTGATTGCACTTAAAGGGGGATCTGTGGATGACACTTAAGGGGGATCTTCGGATGACACTTAAGGGGGGATCTGTGGATGACACCTAAGAGGGGATCTGTGGATGACACTTAAGGGTGGGGGGGAGAATCTGTGGATGACACTTAAGGGGATCTGTGGAAAGGGGGATCTGTGGATGACACTTAAGGGGGATCTGTGAAAAGGGGGGATCTGTGGATGACACTTAAGGGGGGATCTGTGGATGACACTTAAGGGGGGATCTGTGGATGACACTTAAGGGGGGATCTGTGGATGACACTTAGGGGCGATCTAGGGAGGGGTGTGGGGATGATGGGGTGGGAGGTCCTGGAGGGGTGTTTGGGTGGGAGCTCTGGAAGGAGTGGGAGGTCTGATAGGTATGTGGGGGTGGGAGATCCGGGAGGGGGGGGGCATAATTTTTTTTTGCTATGGGGCCCAGTCATTTCTAGCTACCCCTTTGGCTGAGTCCCTTGTGCTGCACAGCGAGGTGCCCTCCGATGGATGCAGTAGGAAAGTGTGGTAATTTACCTACTGGTGGGCACAAGTAAACTGCCACACCGTACCTGTTATTACCCTAAAAAAACAAGAATAACTGTATGGCTGTGTGGTACTGGCTAGCCTGGGATGCAGCACAACAGCTTACAATTAGTGTTGAGCGAACCTGAACTGTAAAGTTCCGTAAAAGTTTGAGTTCGGTGTTCGGCCGTTTAATAAAGCTTGTTGAAAGGCTGCAGGGCAGCCAATTAACAAGCGTTTAAGATGTGTGCCCTTAGAAGCCATCACAACCATGCCTACTAATGGCATGGCTATCACTGGCCAGTGCAGCATGTGACCCAGCCTCAATATAAGCTGGAGTCACGTAGCACCGTACATCACGTCAGCTCTTACTAGTGTAGGGATAGGATGCTGCTGCTGTGAGGGAGAGATTAGAAAAGAATCTGATATCAGAGCTTGGTGTTAAGTCTGCAATCTACAGCGATTTTTTTTTGTGGGTGCAATGCAACATTTTTGTACCCTGCCCAGTGACACAGAAAAATAAGTTTTAATCTGTCTGTTAGTTAGGTGAGCATAGGCGGCCATTTTGTGCAAGTGACAATATTGCCAGGGACAATAATTTAATCCTGTTCTTGTAGTTCAGTGGGCGACATATACCCATTTTTTAAGTGTACCTGCACTTCATATGTGCCGGGGAAGGGAAAATAATATAGATTATCCGTCTGTGAGTTCAGGGTCCCAGGGGGTGCCATATTCACATTTTTTTCTGTAAAGTACCCCTGTGCTGCATATGTAACAGTGTAGTCAATTCAGTAAATCAATCTGTTGGATTTTGGGGGGACAAATACATTTTTTTTTGCTAAAAAGTACATTTGCGGCCAGCACTGCATTTCTGAGAGTGAAATATAATCAGTAAATACAACTGGGACATTGTGGGTGAAAAAAAAAATCACCTTTTGTTTGCCATAAAGTATATTTGCAGCCTGCACTGCATTTCTGAGAGTGAAATATAATCAGTAGATCTCCATGATGTCTCCATGATAAATCTGCAGCGTGGGGGCTCTATGTGGCTTCTACACATTTCCTTCAGCGGGGTGAATAGATGCTGGATGACTGGGACGCTCCATGACCCCATTTTTCTTTCAAACTACCCCTGCACTGCATACCTGACTGGGAAATAAATTCTGTTAATTCAGCGGCGTTCAGATCGTTGGGTGATATGTACCCCTTTTTTCTTTCACACTACCCCTGCACTGCATACCTGACTGGGAAATATATTCTGCACGCTGGTAGACGCGCTGCTGATGGCATTCCCATCGACGCTGGGGCCTCAGTGGAAGCACAAGGCGAAGGTAGAGGAGGAGGCAGGAGGAGATCTCAGAAGGCAGGATTAGCATAGCCGAAATGTGGAAAAGCTTTGTCAGCACGCCACAAGAACCAGCACCACCAGCTGATATGGAAAGTCTTAGCAGGAGGCAGCATTTCAGCAACATGGTGGAACAATATGTGTGCACACGCCTACACATATTGACTGATGGGTCTTCCCCATTTAACTTCTTGGTCTCCAAATTGGGCACATGGCCTGAGCTTGCCGTTCCGTTTATGCCTTGGAGGTGCTGGTTTGCTCTGCAGTCAGTGTATTGTCTGCACGTGTGTTTAGCATGGCAGGGGCGTTATTACTGACAAGCGCTGCCGCCTGTCCACACCAAAGTGGACAAGTTCACATTCATTAAAATGAACCATGCATGGATCCCACAGGACTTGTCCGTACCTTGTGCAGAATAGACATGTTTACCGGCCTCACCCAGCTTTTGTTATACTCCAGTCTACTTTCTCTTTGTTTTATTTTCTATATTTCCCAATGTTTTGTGGTCTACCCAAAAAAACTGTATTTTTGGCGACTACCTCCTCCACCACCGCTTCCACCTACACCACCATGTCCACCTCCTCCTCAACCTCCATATGGACCTCCTCCTCCTAGTTCAAGATTATTATTTTAAATTTTTATGTATTTTATGTTATTTTAAGTAATTTCCCTATCCACATTTGTTTGCAGGGCATTTGTCCAGCTCTTACCCCCATTTTCCTGCCCTCTAACCCTTTCCATTACTTTTTGAGAGCCATTTTAGTGCCCTAAAGTTCGGGTCCCCATTTACTTCAATGGGGTTCGGGGTCAAGTTTGGATCCCGAACTCAAACTTTGCGACGAAGTTCGGCTGAACCAGGAAAACCCGAACTTCCAGGTGTCCGCTCAACTCTAGTTATTTTAAGTCATTTCCCTATCCATATTTGTTTGCCGGACAATTGTCCAGCTCTTATCCCCATTTTGCTTCCTTTTGCAGCCCTCTAGCCCTTTCCAATCCTTGTTTAGAGCTATTTTAGTGCCCCAAAGTTTGGGTCCCCATTGACTACAATGGGGTTCGGTCAAGTTTGGGTCCTGAACTCAAAATTTGCGACGAAGTTCGGCCGAACCTTGCGAACCCGAACTTCCAAGTGTTCGCTCAACTCTACTTACAATCTTACAAAGCTCTACAGTATTCCACCTCTCATAACTGGTGTTGTAGCACGTGCGTAAGTATTCCTCCTGAGCAAAACGTCTGCCTGGCTTGAGTTTGTGTGAAATGTCCCTTTAAATTATGGAGTACTTGCAATGAACAATAGCAACACTTGTGGCCTGACACAAACAGAGACCCTAACTAACTAACTAACTACAGGCCTAGTCTCAGTTTCTAGGCGCCAACACTCTAATGAGGTGCGTGCACGATCTTACCAACCCAGGTCTGCTCTGCATCCGCTCATGACCCTGAACAGAACAAATGCCTCTACAACAAGCATGTGGTCCTGCAGTGTATGTAGCCTTGCTTCTCAGCTCTCATCAGCATTTGTGGAAGCAATCCTCATTCCTCTGGTCCGGATCAGCATCTCGGACACAATCAGCTTCACTTAGCTGCCACTCTTGTCACTGAGGGATGCTCTCACGCCTGGATGCCGTCGGATCCTCTGCTGACACAGTTCCTCAGTCTCAGCTGCCTCTAAGATGGATGCCCCCTTTCTCTTCCTCTCCGGGCTCTGTGTAACTCCACCTCTCATGAATATGGAAATATTTGCAGTCTGTAGCTGTGTTTAGGAAACAGCGGCATCTTGTGGCCAAACAGCAGAATGTCAGTCAAGATCATTTAATTTAATCTACACAAACTGTTTCAGACAAGGAGAGCTGTTTCCCAATCTCACAGGGCCAGCAATCAATAGCCACCATCAGCAATTGTAGATATGTATACTGGGCTCAACCTGAGGTGTATGAAAATCCTCATGGATCCATGCCTCATTCATCTTGACAAAGGTGATGTTTCGTATGCTCGAAAGTCCAGAAGGGAGTTCCTTATCACATAAGACTGGCTTAAATGTGAGGACAATCTCCTGGACATGGCCACCATTGTAAATTTATCACTTGCACCATCCAGAGAGTGTTTGTTATTTCCCCCAAATGCAGCATGGCCACATTGTTCCTGCCATTGTCTTATAGCATGTATTTTCCCACTTAATCGGGTCATGTCGCTTCATGTGCTGGAACAGAGCTGTGGTGCCTATGTTTGTATTTGAATGCCCACAGATTATTTTTAACCTGCAGATCTTGCACACAGCAATGCATTTGTCTGCCTGCACTGTGCAGAAAGACTGCCAAATGGGAGAAACTTGAACTGAGCTAGCTGCAGCTGAGCTTGGCTTAGGTCTTGCATATTTTGCCTGTGCCCACAGTATCATCATTATCATCAGTTCCCAATATGACCATAATTGATGCAGATCTGGCACTTGCAGTTTTTTTGGGAGGTTTTAGCCGTACATTGCCTCTGCTCTTTATTGCTGCTGCCGCCGCAACCACCACCTTCCTCCTCCAATGTCACCACCTCCTTAGCATCCCATTTGGCTCTCAGGTTCTGTCCAACACACAATCATTGCTATAGTCTTCACCCTCCCCGACACTTTTATCAGACTGTGATATGTATTTGTGGGCTCCTTGACCCCCTCCTGATTCCCTGCTCTGTATTTGCAACAACCATTAGGAACTCAGCTCTAAGTTGAATTCCGCAATGCGATTAATGCAGGTTATATTAATCGCATTGCAAATTAAACTTAGATCTGAGTTCCTAATGGTTGTAGTATTGCTAGAATATAACGAAGATTGAGAATATAGCGCTAAATTCTCAATCTTCGTTATATTCTAGCAATACAACCATTAGGAACCCAGCTCTAAGTTGAATTCGCAAATAAGATGTCCCAAACTATTCACCGGCGGACAGTTCCCGGGGAACATAGCTTGTGCGCGTTCGTCGCGGCAGGCGAACATATGCGATGTTCGGTCCAACCCCTATCATTGAGTAAACTTTGACCCTGTACCTCAGAGTCAGCAGACACATTCCAGCCAATCAGCATACCCTCCCTCCCAGACCCTCCCATCTCCTGGACAGCATCCATTTTAGGTTCATTCGGAAGCTGCAGTCTTAGTGAGAGGAGGGACAGTGTAGCTGCTGCTGATTTAATAGGGAAATCGATAGAGCTATATTCTCAATCTTCGTTATATTCTAGCAATACAACCAATAGGAACCCAGCTCTAAGTTTAATTCGCAATGCGATTAATGCAGGTTATATTAATCGCATTGCGAATTCAACTTACCACACTCTGCGTCAACTACGTAATTTTCCATGGGAGTTTTGCCATGGATCCCCCTTCCTCAGGATAGGTTATCAATATCAGATCGGCGGATGCGCACATGCCATCTCCCTTCTCTCTTCCTGTCCGCTGGTGCTGTCTATGGTCTTTGAGGATAGGTCATCAATAGTAAAAGCCCGGACAACCTCTTTAAATTTAGATTATTGTCTATAGCTTAAACAGTAGTAGAAATGATAATTGAGAAGGGCCTGACGTCCTGTCCCTTTTCCCACCCACGCGATGCCTCACTTTTTAGAACCGTCATGAGCGGGAAAAGTTGTAGATTACAGCACAAATAACTTTTGCACCAGAATCTGCAACAGATATATGCCTGATAATAAATGACCCCCTTTTTTTCTATTGCAGTGCTACTGATCACTGGGTCGTGTCCCAAATATCCTTTATGGGGTATGGAGAAGTGAGGCTGGGAAAAGTTACTTGGGGAAAAAGGTATTTTGTGTTGTTTCCAGAAGAGATTATGTTACCTTTTTGTATTCAGTTTGGGAGTTAAAAAAAACTGACAGGAGAGGCTTTTATACATTGTGGGGTCGCAGCAAATTTAAATAGTGAGAAATTCGCATTATCCCTAGATCTGCCTTTATCTGCATTGCTCATTCCTGTTCAGGTGATGGCGATTGACTCCTCATTCTGGGGAAGGATGGTATTGAATTCTATTCTCCTAAGATTACTATGTCTGTGGGGGTCCTCCACTTGGAAGTCTGTTCATTTCTGGTTATGAGAGAACTATCTGTTGATGTCTTGCTAGGAATACATTGGTTACAGGTTCACAATCCTGTAATTAATTGGGAAACGGGGGATTATTAAAAAGTTTGGGTAAAGACTGTGCTAATAATCTCTCTACTATATCTATGGCCTTGCTGCAAATGATTTCTCTGCGATTGTCTAATCGCATTAACGAGTTTCAGGATGTATTTGTTGAACCTAGTTCTAATTTTCTCCCTCCCCATGCGACAAACTATGTGATTGACTTGATTCCGGACACCAAATTTGTTGGGTCAGGAACATCAGGCCATAAAAGCCTACATTAAAGCAAGTCTTGTAAAGAGTCATATCCAACCATCTGCTTCTTCTATAGGGGTGGGATACTTTTTTGTCAAGAAAAAGGATGGCAGTCTCAGACCACGTATTGACTACCGGGAGCTTAATAGGATCACAGTAAAATACCACTATCCTTTGCCGTTGATACCGGACCTCTTTAAACAGATTCAGAAAACTAAATGGTTCACTAAGTTAGACCTCTGGGGGCTTATAAACTCCTCTGCATCAAGGAGTAGGATGAGTGGAAAACGGCGTTGAATATTTGGTGATATTTTGGTTTAGGCAATGCTCCTGCGGACTTTCAAAATTTGGTGAACAATTTGTTTAGAGAAATTGTAGGAAAATTTGTGGACGTGTACTTAGATGATATTTGATGTACACCTCTGATTTGAATTCCCATGTTCATCATGTCAAGGTTGTCTTACAGATTTTACGTGACAGTTATTATCTGTTAAGTTAGAAAAATACCTTTTTGGTGTCTGTTGTAGAAATTTCCTTACCACGTGCTTACAAGCACGTGTATCAAGCTCCTTTTGTGAAAGGAAAGGCCCAACTATTCCAGTAACTAGATAATATGTTTCATGGTGGAGAGACCTGATGAGACTGCCCTCTCGCCCAGACTCCTTCTTTATTTACATAGACAAAAGGGATAACAATAGGAAGGGGCAGGCCCAACACCTGACCACTCCCTTCATGTACAGTACAAACATATGGGAAGTGATGACACACAGGAAGAAACCACATGTCTCTCAATCACCACAGAGGAAATCTTGTTCAGAACCGATCAGTGATCAATGCTCAACAAGGCTCACCAGGATTCTCATGTGGGCCTACTTAGAGGACCAGCGTCACCATCTCCAGCGGTTGATCAGGTGCACTGGAAATAACGAATGCACGTTCCTTTCCGTATATTGTTCTCTTAATAAATGCACCCACGCCAAGCCAATAAATCTGCTCTTTGGGCGGGGGCCCTAGCTGGCACACATACATTTCCCAAGAAAACACTGCTCTGCAGCGCATCAGTCTCCCCCTGGCCCACAGCCTAGCGCATAGCACATAGACTCTTTGCCAGTGGAGTCCTCTGCGCCCGGCAGCTGATTGTTCTCTAGATACACAGTAAGATATCCACTCCAATGGTTTACACACTGAGAGACATAATAACATGACATATTAGAAAACACATCCTAATAAAATTTCCACAACATGTCAAAGAGGTACCATTCTTGGGATATATCATATCCCCAGATTCTTTTCTTATGGACCCAGTTAAGGTCCAGGCAATTAAGGACTGGATTCAACCAAAGTCTCTCAAAGCCTTGCAGGGATTGTTAGGCTTTGCCAATAATAGTAAAATGTATTAAAAATGTTTCTTTTGTTGCTAAACCTCTCACCAATCTAACTAAGAAAAGTGTTGTTGATGTTGCTAATTGGAAGCTACGACTGCCTTTGAGACGCTTTAGAAATGTTTTGTCGAAACTCCTATTCGGATCAGAATATACCTTTCATTGTTGAGGTCGATGTTTCTGAGGTGGGAGTGGTTCTGTCTCAGGGGACATCTATCTTTTGAAGCTTGAAGTTTGAAGCCATGTGCTTATTTCTCTATTTCTCTGCTGCTGTAGTTAACTATGATATAGGTAATCGTAAGCTATTAAGTGGGCATTTGGGGAATGGCGCTATTTTCTAGAGGGGGCTAGATTCCAGATAGTGGTCCTTAATGACCACAAAAATTTGATGTTTCTGGAGTCTGCAAAAAGACTGAACCCTAGGCAGACACATTGGGCTTTGTATTTTACACGCTTTGACTTTGTTGTTACCTATATGCCAGGTTCAAAGAACGTCAAGGCTAATGCCTTATCCTGAAGCTTTTGTGCCAATCAAGTACCAAAGTCTGAGCTGGTTCTGATTTTACCTGCAGCGATTGTGGATTCTGCTATTTCTCCTGATCTGGCCTCCGAGATCTCCGCTAATCAGATTCTGGTACCTGAAGGTACTCCCGCAGGTAAAGGAAGGGTGGGAAGGGTTTCGGATTCCTTTATTCACACATTTTTAAGACTTTTAACTCTCTTCTCCATCCCCCAGTGCCCTCACCTTCACCTCTCATCTCAGCTGAGGACTTTTCCACATACTTTAAACAAAAGATTGAAAACATCAGAGAAAGCTAAGTGCATAGTCCCCATAGCCCCTCTACACAACTACTCAATACTCTTCTCCAAAAACCTGCTTCTCCACCATTACTGAGGAAAACCTTTCCACCCTACTTTCCAGATAGCATCTCACCAACCTTGCACTTGACCCAATCCCACCCCACCTCATCCCCAACCTCACCACAGTGTTTATCTCAGCCCTAACTTATCATTTCAACCTATCAATAACCACTGGCGTCTTCTCCTCTGGTTTTAAACATGCTACCTTAATACCCAACCTCAAAAAGTCTTCCCTTGAACCATCATCTTTGTCTAGTTATTGCCTCATATGACTTCTCCTATATGCCTCAAAGCTACTTGAACAACATGTCCACTTTGAACTGTCCTCTCACCTCTCTTCCTGCTCCCTCTTTGACCAGCTACAATCTGCTTTCCGACCCCATCATTCGACTGAAATTGCCCTTACCAAAGTCACCACTCACCTGCTAACTGCCAAAACCAAACAACATAAATCTGTCCTCCTCCTCCTTGACCTATCTTCTGCCTTTGACACCATTGACCAGTCCCTTCTGTTACAAACTGTCTCATCTCTTGGAGTCATGGACTTCTTCTCCTGGATCACATCATACCTCACAAACTGGACATTTAGTGTCTCCCACTTTCACACCACCTCCTCATCTCATCCCGTCTCTGTTGGTGTCCCTCAAGGCTCTGTCCTAGGACCCCTGCTCTTCTCAATCTACACCTTCAGCCTGGGACAGCTCATAGAGTCCCATGGATTTCAGTATCACTTTTATGCTGATGACACACATGTTTATCCAGAGATCACCACCTTACTATCCAGAATCCCACAATGTCTATCTTCTATATTCTCATTCTTCTCCTCTCGCTTTCTAAAACTCAACATGGATAAAACAGAATTTATCATCTTTGCCCATCTTGATCAATGCACTCAACAGATCTATCTATCACAATCAATGGCTGCACACTCTTTGGAGGTTGGAGTAACCTTGGATTCTGCTCTGTCCTTCAAACTGCACATTCCTTTCCACCACCTTCTAACTCAAAAACATCTCTCACATCTGCCCATTCCTCAACCAGGAGTCTGTAAAAATACTTGTACATGCCCTTATCATCTCCCACCTAGACTACTGTAATATCCTCCTATGTGGCTTTCCATCTAGTACCCTCACACCCTCCAATCTATCCTCAACTCTGCCCTACTAATCAACCTCTTACCCTGTTACTCCTCTTCCTCTCTATTCAGTTTGAAATACTAACAAATAAACACCAGAAATCTGGTCCTGTGATGACGCAATGGCGTAGGTTTGCTAAGTTGCACCTCCCTCCTCTCGTTCTACCCATGCAAGATATGCGCTGCTCTACTCAGCTCGCGAGATGCGCCATTTTACCAGACTGGACCCCCGAAACGTCTCCTGTGCTGCTGCGCTGTGACCATCTGCTGCCTGTTTGGTGCTCCACGGGAGGTTGATGTGACCAGTTTTTGAAGTCTTCAAATTTAATTACCAGGGCAGGACAAAAAGAGACATATGACTTGAATACTAATAAAAATGCTGGACCCGGAGCCGAAGGACTAATAGATGTTTGCACCCAGGAGGAGGAGGCGGAGAGAGAGGAGGTAAACAATCTGATGAAGGATGAACCGACTCCGCTAAAGGAAATTCTGACTGCTGTAAAAAAAAAATGGGGAATTAATAAAAGATATCTCAATGCAGCTTGGGGTAATTCAGTCCGATGTGGTCCTGATAAGGGATGACGTTACAAAGAGACGGGACAGAGTTACAACCATAGAAAAAAACATAGGGGTATTGGAAAAGGAAGTTAAAATGCTTAAAACTGAAATCCCCAAGTTGAGATTGGAGGGTAATACCTTAAAAAAAGGTGATATTGGAAGACAGATCGAGGAGATGTAATGTGAGAATCATTGGTTTACCAGAAGGCATGGAGGGAGATAATTCTGGCGATAGGATACAGGCCATAATTTTGGAGAAGTTTGGAAAGGAGCATTTCTCCCCATTATTTTTTGTGGAAAGAGCACATCGAGTTCCAGGGGGTAAACCAATCCCTGGAAGACAGCCATGGATAATCCTGGTGAAGTTATTGGTTTCACAAAATAGGGACATGATACTGAGAATGGAGAGGGAGTGCCCCCCTGTTTTATAAATTGGGAACAGATTGTCCTTTTTTCCTGATTTCTCCAAGGATATTCAAGAAAAGAGACGTAGTTATATGGAGGTTAAAAAATGTCTCCAGAAAAAGGACATTAAGTACTCATTTGTTTATCCGGCTAAACTGAGGATAATCTTTAACAGCAAGACCCATTTTTTTGATACACCTGACCTTGTGGTAGACTGGCTCAATCGGAATAATATCTAACCAGCTTTTTTCATGATTTTTTTTTTCTCTTTCCTTTTGGTAGGGGCAAGCGAGAGGAGGGGGGTGGTCTTAGTTCAGAGGTCTGTTACAGGAATGTGGCGGATCAAGAAGTTTGGGGTGGGTGGTTATAGCTTATGGGGTGGGTTGCGATGCGTCTCCCTTGGAGGGAAGGGGGTAGGAAATATGAGTTATTCTTCACTACAGGAATCTGTTGACTGATTAATGTCAGTTAGAATTTTAACTTGGAACATTCGGGGTCTTGGCGATAGGCTAAAAAGACAGGCCGCGTGATCAGGTTCGGAGACATCTTTCAGCGATTGTTAGTTTGGTGGAGACTCATTTTACTTAGGGGATGATCCCTCGCAGACTTATCATTCCACTTTTACCAGCCAGAGATGGACAGGACTTCCACAGGGGGAAATATCTTTACTTCTGCTCAAGGGTCCCCTCTGGCACGTTTTTGTCAGGAATCGGGTTCTGTGGATGTATGGGGATATTTAGGGAAAGTGAAAATAGCTTATTCCTGTGTAAGTAAATCCAGAAACTCTATATCCAGGATAGATTTGGTTCTGATAAATAAAAACTATGAAGTATGAGGCTAGGTCTTTTTCAGACCATGTACCTTTCCCGCTTGAGTAATGTATGGTGGATAATAAGTATAAGACGCCCATTTAGATTGAATCCTCATTGGATTTCCATAATGGACAACCATGATCTGATAAAAAAGGAGATAAAGTTCTTTTGGGATAGTAATTATGGCTCCGTGAAGACCCGTTTGGTGTGGGATGCATTCAAGGCCTTTATGAGGGGGGTATTTATTAGTAATATTTCCAACTTGAGAAAAAGGTATGGTATGAAATAGAAGGCTTTGGAGGAAGCAGCAGTTGCCAGAGTTCTCCAGGAGTGAAACAAAAGAAAATAGGAAAATTATGCAGAAGACAAGTCAAGCTTATTCAGATTTTCTCCTGGATAAGGCCCAGCAGAGGCTTTTCTTTAGAGGACAAAAATATATTTCTGAATCGGGTCGTTCAGGGGAAGGCTGGCTAGGGTGATTTCTAATCAGGACAAAAAAAAAAGAGATACTCAGTATTCGTTCTCCTGAAGGTACTATCACTGAAGATCAGGACTGTATAAAAGAAATGTTTTTGAATTATTTTTTGGAATTATACAAATCAGATAATAACCTTTCAGTTGAAGCGATTGATTCATATTTGGATTCCATCTTTCTTTCAGTTCTTACAGCTACTCAAAGAGAATCCCTTGAGGTAGATTTTTCTCTTCAAGAGTTAGAGGCTGCAATAAAGGCTTGTGTGGGAAACTCTTCTCCTGGATCTGATGGATTCCCATATGAATTCTACCGCAAGTATAAGGGGGTTAGTCTCCCTTGTCTTTTAAAGGTATTTACTGAGTCTTTCGAGGATGGCATCCTCCCGGAATCAATGACAGAAGCTGTAATAATAGTAATATTGAAAAAGGTTAAGGATCCCCTAGATATACAGACCAATTTCTTTACTGAATACGGATGTTAAACTTTTCTCAATGGTTCTTGCTATATGGATGTCTAAGGTCATTTCATCAATTATACAGCCTGATCAAAATGGGTTTATTCCTAATAAGGGTACTCATTATAATTTGTACCGTCTCTTTGCAAATATACAATCCCCCGAAGGGGGTCTCTTGGTCCATTCTGTCTCTAGATGCCTCTAAAGCCTTTGACAGGGTGAACTGGAGATTCCTCTGGAGGGTGCTAGAGAAGATAGGATTTGGTACTATGTTCATAAACATGATTAAGCTTTTGTATAAATCCCCTAGTGCGAGATTAAGTAAAAATGGGATTCTTACCAGGAGTATTTCTTTGAATAGAGGTACCCATCAAGGATGCCCAATTTCTCTGCTATTATTTGATATTTATATTGAGCCTCTTGCTGCTAGGGTTAGACAACACTCTCAGATTGAAGGGTTTGGGGTACTAGGAGTAGAAGATCGTATTTCCCTATATGCTGATGATGACTAATTCTATATACAACATACGAATACTACACTCCCAAAAATTATTCAAACTGTTAATTCCTTTGAGGAAGTTTCGGATCTTGATAGAAATTGGTCAAAAACCTGTCTTATGCCTCTGGATAGACTTGAGGACCCCTCGAGTATTTTAAAAATCTCTGACTCATTTGAATATTTGGGTATGATAATATCCCCTAAGATTCAAGATTTTTTACAGCTTAATCTTATTCCATTGATAAATAAACTTAGGTCCAAAATAACGATATGGCTCCGACTTCTGCTATCTAAAGCCGATAGAATATCCCTGGTGAAGGTGGTGATTCTGCCCCAATTATTCTGGATCCTTAGGACCTCCCCAGTATGGATTGAAGACACGTTCTTTAAATTAATTGAATGAATGATGAATTATTTACTTTGGGGGAGAAAACGGGTAAGGCTTAACTTGGAATATTTTTATAAGCTGGTGGAGCAGGGAGGGCTTAACCTTCCCTGCTTTAAGGGCTACTTTATAGCTGCACAGCTATGGTTCTTTTGTGAATGGGAGAATAGCCCACTTTGTAGAACCTTGGTGAGGAGATCTCTATATGAAAATATGTTCACTCTATTGCAGGCATGCTCAACCTGCGGCCCTCCAGCTGTTGCAAAACTACAACTTCCATGATTCCCGGACAGCATACAGCTATCAGCCTGCAGCAGGGCATGGTGGGAGTTGTAGTTTTACAACAGCTGGAGGGCCGCAGGTTGAGCATCCCTGCTCTATTGGAATCTGGCCAATTAATAGTCTCCAACAGGACTATAGAACTGCTGGGAAGATATTTACTAAGTCCTGGAGCACTATTAGAGACTGCTTGGGAATAAAGGGTTCTCTTTGTTGTATGCCTCTTTGTCTGTCTTATAATTTTAATAACGTTTTTGTTCAATTTAATATTTTGCATAGAATTTATATTACACCCATTTGGCTAAATAAATGTGGATTAAGAAATACTCCTAACTGTCCACGGTGTGATTTACCCGGGCGGATCACCTACATATGTTCTGGACTTGTATAGAATTGAAACAATATTGGGGGTCAATTTAAAAATTTAATACCCAGAAATTGAAAGTGGGGATTCCATATACGGTGGAATGTTGGGTATTGAGTGACCTCTCCAAGGTAGGTTGTCATAAATACAAAAGGATTCTCTTGATTAAAATAATGTTTTTGGCGAGACGTCTGATCGCACGGGCTTAGTTCTCTCGAAATACTCCAAGTATTAACACATGGCTAAACCTTGTTAACAAGATTAAGAGATATGAAAACATTTAAACAAAGAATTTGTGAGGAAAATGGATTAGAGTATAGGGAGAATGGAAGTTCTAAGCTTTCCTGCCTCTATCTCCTCATTAGCCCCTTTCCATCTGTTGATGGAGGGATGGGAGACGCATCGCAAGGGGGGAGGCTGGTTGGGGGGGAATTAGGGAGTAAAGGTTAAAGGGAGAAAATGAAAATAATAATGTTGATGTTTTACTCTTTATTGAAATGTATTGTTTGGATTTCTAATAAAAATTCTAATTCGGAAAAAAATACTAATAAATACAAATAAGGCTGTCCACAACCTTTCCCTTCTACACTTCGCTGAGCTACTTTCTCGATACACATAATTTCCGATCCTTACAAGACCTCCTTCTCTCCTCTCCTCGTATCACCTCTTCCCACAATCGCCTCCAAGATTTCTCCCATCCATTCCCTATACTTTGGAACTCTCTACCCCAACATAGACTCTCACCTAGAATTTTGTGGAAACATTTAAGAGAAACCTGAAGACCCACATATTCAGACAAGCCTACAACCTACAGTGACACTGCTGCCGCTATACCCGTATGACCAGCTTTACCCTCACCTGCTATGTTCTTCCCCCATACCTTGTTGATTGGAAGCCCTCACGAGCAGGGTCCTCTCTCCTTCTGTACCAGTTTGTAACTCGTCTTGTTCATGCTGATTGCAATTGTTTGTATTATGTATGTATACCCCTTTTCATATGCACAGCTCCATGGAATGAATGGCACTTTAATCATAAATAATAAATGAGTTACATGACTCTGTTTTGAGCAGACATCCGGGTATTGAGGGCACTAGTAGTTTAGTTGCTAGACATTATTGGTGGCCTACTATGTCTAAAGATGAGTTTCGATGAAACCTGTGCCAGATCCAAAACCCACAGATGGTGGAGAGCTGTTTCTGTTGCCTATTCCAAAGAGGTCTTGGTCACACATCTCCATGGATTTTATCACAGATCTTCCACGCTCCCAAGGGAAGACCATGATCTGGGTAGTAGTGGACAGGTTTTCTAAAATTTCCCATTTTGTTCCTTTAAGAAAACTTCCTTTTGCTAAGGAATTATCGTTGGTATTTTTAGATCATATTGTTAAGATCTGATAGAGGAGTTCAATTTCTTTCAAGGTTCTGGAGATCTTTTTATAATCGTTTGGGTGTCACTCTCTCATTGTCATCAACCTTTCACATGGAAACTAATGGGCAGACTGAAAGGCTGAAGCAGAGTCTAGAACAATTTCTGAGATGTTATGTTGCTGGGTATCATATCTGTCATTAGCCGATCTAGCCATTAATAATCGTCTTAACAGTTCTACCAATACTTTTTCAGAAATTACGGCCTCCACCCTCCTAGCTCTGACCAATGCAATCATTTGGGGTCTTGGTCCACCTGTCCTCCTGACGGTGATCATGCAATACCTTGGGGTGATACGATCCAACAGTCCTCCCGACTCTGACCACATGATGCCTCTCTTCTCCAGGTGTCACCGGGAACCCCCCCTCCCCCCAAACTCAGGCTTTATTCAGTATTGTAGCCCCCCAGCCCTCCTGGGTAGGTGCACACGAAGCCTCTGCAGGCTTTCTTCTCAATTCCTAAAAACTGACACATTGAGGTTGCTTTACCCCCCAGTGATTATCGCAGCTGGCCTCACTTTGTGCCAGAGGAATACCTGTAGTGGACTAGGGGTGTGAACTAAGACTCCCACTACCAACCTGTCTCCTAGTCCAAATAAATCCAACCTATATACCTTAACAATTGACCTTTAAGCTTGAAAGCCCTTAACAGATGATCTCCAGCAAGCTATGCCTTACTGAAGCAAAACACATCCCTGGATTTCTGCTACCTCACCCAATTGAACTGGAAAGCGGGCGAGATATACACCGCCTCCACACCTTTGCTGTACACTTCAGCACACTATGTTTTTGGCTTCTGGCGTTCTCATATTGTATTGATCTCCTGGTTCTGACTTTTTGGTGTGTTTGGTTTTCTTGTTTGCCTCTGGTGGATCTTGTACTGCATTGTCCTACTGGCCTTTATCGCATAACAACTCTCTTAGTGTTTGTCCATTTATTTTTCCTGTCTCTGTGTCGACCCTTCATGTACTGCAGTATAGGGATTGTCATCCAGCTGGGAGTTCACTGCCTAGGGTGATTGTGCAAGTAGGTTGGGATATTGGGTCCAAGTAGTTTAAGGTCTGCACTATCCATGTTTGTGTGTGAAGAATGACGTCTCTTCCTTCTGAGCAAAAGAACCTGCCAATATCCTTCTCCCTGATTGGCTGCCAGGCTGTATGTCAGCTTCTAAGCCAATCAGAGCAATAACCGTCCCCTCCCTCCCAGTGTCATGTGATCCTTCATCTTCATCCTCCCTCCCATTTTTCCCGTTAATTTTCACAGTAAAATGGCACTGGCACCGTTTTTGCACAATTCATCCAAAATGAATCACCACAACTTTGGATTCTTTTGGCAGATGAATTTTTGTGAAACTCATAATCAAGCTTAATGTTTAGAACCTGGAAATAGCAGCTATAAGTAATAGGCACAGTTGAAATGCCCATACATCTTCAATGAGCATTTGGCCAATAGCTACTGTATCCCTCCCAACTCCCCGATACACATACATGTTTGGTTTGGTCAAGCATGTATGTTACATGGTAACATAGTTTATGAGGCTGAAAAAAGACACATCCATCCAGTTTAGCCTCTTGTACTGCAAAGTTAGTCCAGAGGAAGGCACAAAAAAAAAGCAGTATACTGCCCTCTTCCATGTTAACTACTTTACACAGTTTGGTGTCATCTGCAAAAATGTATATTTTACTGTGCAATCCTTCTACAAGATCATTAATAAATATATTGAAGAGAATAGTGCCCAATACTGACCCCTGAGTTACCCCACTAGTGAGGGTGACCCAATCTGATCATGTACCATTAATAGTTTTCTATAACTAATCCAGTTACCTACACACATAGACACATTTTCTCCCAGTCCTAACATTCTGTGTTTTGGGGGAGTGTTTAGGGGAGAAAAGAGAGAGGTCCTGCTGGCAGTGGCTTATCTCTCGGGAAAACAAAGGAAGCAGACATTAAAATTCAAGGCCACCAGACCAATGGAGTTCTTATCACCCTAGCTCTCTTATAAATTAAGATGCTAGGATTTTAGGTAAGGTTTTATCACTGCATCTGGCAGAGGTCATTTTGTCCATTGTAGGGGCGGAACAACTCGGATTTATGCTAGGGAAGTTCACGGACATCAATCTCAGGCGCATTTATACCAATCCACAGATCAAACAAGATAATGCCAGAAAAAGAGCAATAGTCTCACTAGACAGCAAGAAAGCCTTTAATTCGGTGGAGTGGGTCTTCCTGTGGGAAATTTTAGAGAGATTTGGGTTTCCAGGTAACTTTTTGAAATGGTTACGCATCCTCTACCTACAACCCATGGATTGTGTGTGAGTAAATGGGTACCTGTCTGAACCCTTCCCCTTGAAAATGGGGATGAGGCAGGGATGCCCTCTGCTTTTTGCGCTGGTGATGGAGCCCCTGTCTATTCTGATAAACAATTTCAATCGTATAGAAGGATGGAACATCGCGGGGATCACAGTAAAATTATCCTTATACGCAGATTATGTGTTCGTGCACCTGGGGGACACGGGTCGGTCGTTAGAGGCGCTTTTGGAAAAGGTCGATAAGTACGTTAGGTTTTCGGGCTTAAAGGTCAATTGGGCTAAATCTGTGCTATATCTGATTGATGGAGAGGGTAGGCGCTCTGTTTTACCCCAATCAAAGCTATTGGTTGTTGACAAGTTTAAATATTTAGGGATAGTAGTACATAAAGAAGAAGAATTTAATATATCACCCAGAAATTGAAGGTGTGGGTGACACTCCCTCTTTCACTAATAGGGCGTATTTTTAAAATGATAACATTACCCAAGTTACTTTATCTACATAGGGCAGCATCAGTGATGCTTCAAAAATCCCATTTTGTGGCGATTGACAAAACGAGACCCTGAATAGCTAGAGACACTCTCAAAGCGCCATATGTCCGAGGGGGTGTGACCTTACCAGATATGTATAGGTATTATCAAGCTGTCCAGTTGACGTTTGCCAGCTGGTGCATAAGGGCAGATGCCAACAATCCTGCAACAGTGCTGGAGGTAGGTCTTTTGCGATCCTATGAGGCTCTGGCAAATTTCCTGTATCGAGTGGGCAAATTTCCAGCTAGGTGCTTTACTTCCAACATGATAGCTGTGGTAATCACATGGAATGTGAATACCCGTGTGTGTGTGGTGACAAAGGGGGAAATGAGGGATGGTCTTCTGTGCTGCCATTGTGGAGGAATTCAATCAGGCAAATTTGGCCACAGCAGTATATTGCCAAAATATATCTAGACTGACACTTTAAAACGTTTCTAGATTTAAAAGGGGAATTCAAGTTGCCCCAAGCTAGTCTTTTCAGGTATTTTCAACGCAGACATGCATGTGTAGAACAATTTGGAAAGGGCTCGATCAAGTTAGATCATGAACCGATTGAAAAAATTACACAACAAAAAGTTATGTGCAAGCCAGTGTCTTCTTTTTATTTAGCACTTTTATCCCAGCTTGCTTCACCACGATCTAGATTCTTGGCAAGATGGAAGGCAGATATTTTGAAGCTAGAAGATAGACATGAAAAGGAGTTAGTGTATAACTGGCGGAATACAGTCATCTGTGCTAGAGATAATAAATCGCATGCACACTACTGCTGTATTTCAATTTCACAGAAACAGCTGAGTACAGTTATATTAGACTACAAGGATAACTGAAAGTCAATAGCATAGCTATAGGTGGTGCACAGGTGTCAGTTGTACCCAAACACCAACTGAGAACTGAAGACCTTCTTCCATGTAACAAGACACTTGTATTATGAATGGTACATGGTACCGTAAGTGGTGTTACACCTCTGCTTAGAACAGGTTAACAACAGCTTTAACATATTTAATGTTTGAATCTATATTATATTAGTAGCACACTGAGCTGCCTACAACAGTCACCTTGGTGAAGAAAGGTACATTTCATCATCTTATGTAATTCCAATAAACATTTTCTTAGCATTTATACACACATTTTTTGGGGGATGCATCCATTGTTTTGTGGAAATGCTTCACTTTATACAATATTATCTGTGCAGTTACATTACACAAACCTACAACAAAAGCGTTCTGCACTATGGTAATCTTTTCCCACTTAAAGACAAATGGTACCTAAGCTGCAACAAATTAACTTTAATTGCCTTAAATTATTAAATAGCCCACAAAGAATCCTTTCAAGCCAATAGCTTACTGTAAACTGGCTGTGAAATGTTGGCTATACATAAAAGTTTGTGAAATAATCTATTTTGTGAGTGTGAATAATGGAAGAAATTAAAACGCCCAGCTTTTTTTTATTTCTAAAAGAGTCTTCCAAAAATTTATAAAAAAAAAAAATGACAGATCCTTTGCAGAAATATAGTTAGTTATGCACAGCAAAAGACAGTGCTGTTACCGTTGATTACATTCTGAAGCAGTAGGTAAAAAATCCACTTTCCAAAACACCTGAAGAAGGAAAGTACAATTTTGGGAATTTTCCAGCAAAATTCTTTTTGGTCTGGAACTAACAATCAAGAAAATTATATCACTATTATACTCTGCACAAAACGAAACACACATTAAAAATGAAAGTATTAGGGCTTGTTGCCAAGGGAAGATGGTCAGTCCTATATCAGAGGTGTAGCTAAACAGGGTTCAGAGGCAGAGGTGGGCCTTCAAGAAATCACAGAATTAAAATGTCTCTTTCCAACTTTAGTGTAAACCAAACAAGTAGAATGATACATTTCTATACATGAGGGACTGCTCAAATCTTTCCCTATGAACGAGCAAGCAATTTTATCAAGAATATTTTTTACTGTTCAGTGTTAATCATTTTATTCATTTATACAGGGCCATGAACCTTTGCTTAACCAAACAGAACATTACATTTTGTGTGTCTGCAGGTAGAACGTCTTGCCTAATAGAGTCCTGTGATTACAGCATCCTCTGCACTGATATAAGCAAGTAGTGTCTGCTGTATCGGAAGGGAACGGGGAAGACTGACAAGAACAATGTGAGTTGACAGACTTGTAAAGGTAGTGATTGATGACTGGGCTGCAGATGTACTAAATCAGTAATATAGCAGACAATAATAAGTTACTGTTAGTGAAGTAGGAAGAGGAGAGTTTATCTGTACAAATGTTGAGCTTTGAAGGGAAAGACTCCACAATGCTACAGCACACGAGGATCTTATTTTTTATATATGCATTAAAGGCCATTAATCAACGTTAATGAAGTGGACTTCGTTCTGAATTTCAGGAAAAATTTGATTCATTGCAAAGCCGAATTTCCTGGCACTTTGCGAATCAGTTTTTCCTGAAAAGGCGGTAAAAAAAAAAAAAAAACGCTCACCTCATCTATTTGATCCCAGAGAGGCCATCTTGATTAAAGAAAACTCAGCAAATCTTGCACATACTGATGTGTGAAAAAAACGTAAAGAATTGGGTGGCTCACTCCAGATCAGATACAGAACGGGTGCTCAGTCTGTAAATGGGTTACACCCTATCCCATATATAAATGCTCAGTATAATTCTAGAATTAGACAAGCACACCTCATTTAGGCCCAAAATATATTCATATATTTCTCAATCAGTAAAAAATTTTTTATTAAAATATACAACTATACAATCATCTAAAATAATCAAATTAAAATAGAAATTGATAAAGGACCAATATAGTAGAAATTAATAAAAGGACCAATATAGTCAATAATCAGCTGCCATAGTATAGTCCATATTAACCATTAAATCCACACCGGAAACTTGGTCTGACGACCGTAAATCAATAGTCCATCATTCCAGTTATCCTCTGTAGATGCTATTGTGATATAGATGTTCTCATAGGACTTTTAATTAATTTATATGTAGGATTTCTGTTGAGGGGGAGAACAGCACTGTATTCTCCGGGGCACACTCTGTTACAGAGGACACCGGCCAGGTGGTGTTTCCACTGGCGATAGTGGAGCTGTCAGCTTGGAATACAGCTACTCCGCGAGAAGGTCTTTAACTGGCGGTAAGGGGATGCAACACTGAAAAAACATCTAAAGACTAATATACTAATATATGGCAAGTCTGAAAAGATGAGAATTTATGTATGACGGGAAACAATAACCGTTTATACCAGGGAGGTACATTGGGATCCATAAGGACTGATATGTATTTTACATAAAATCGAATCAAGCAGATAAATTAACAGAAATCCTACAAATAAATTAATTAAAAGTCCTATGAGAACATCTATATCACAATAGCATCTACAGAGGATAACTGGAATGATGGACTATTGATTTACGGTCGTCAGACCAAGTTTCCGGTGTGGATTTAATGGTTAATATGGACTATACTATGGCAGCTGATTATTGACTATATTGGTCCTTTTATTAATTTCTACTATATTGGTCCTTTATCAATTTCTATTTTAATTTGATTATTTTAGATGATTGTATAGTTATATATTTTAATAAATTTTTGTTTACTGATTGAGACATACTGATGTGTGCCATCACCACGTCAACGCGCTGGCCTGGCACAGTGACATTATCAGTGATGACATCACCGTGTCCGCCCAGCACGATGGCGTGGTGATGTCCTCACGTCAGCACGAGCGAGATTTGGCATGCTTTTTTCAATCAAGATGGCCACGACGACCTCGCTACAATCAAATGGATGAGGTGAGTATGTACTTTTTTTAACCCCTGATTAACCTGTAAGGCCTCAATGTGACTCTCAGAAGCCGCAATCAGCATTGAACGTAGCAAATCATTTATGCCTGCTACATACAATGGAATGCAATTCATTATAATGTAAAAAGCAAATTTCTTGTTGATGTTCAGCAAAGCAGCCGAATCGAATTTTTCGAAACTTCGCTCATCACTAAAGGCTATACACATTATTTTTTATTTCTTCACCAAATATTTAAATATTCATATTTACTAAGAAGTACTTACTTAACTGGTATTGGTAGCTTTACTTTCCGAACTTGGACTGTACTCACAAAACAGTTTTTGCCAGTTACCGTGAATCTGGTAAAGAAGTGCATCATCCCACTGGTTATATATACGTGGGAACTGCAAAGTTGTTGTATCTTGTGTCATATTGCATTTCATGCCATTTATACTTTATATCTGGTTTATCCTGTGAAATTCCAGTAACAGGCTGTAGGGCACAGTACATACATCCACCACTAGATGGGGATATCATCACTATATACATATTTATATCCCAGTCCAGGCCTAGAAAAAGTTATTTATAAGGTAGCCCTAGAATGGGTAACAGCTGAAACTCAGTTATGAGTCAGCTCTAGAGTTAGTTGGAGGAGAAGGAGTACTGAAACAGCCATCTTATCAGGCATTAAGGACCTTTGTAGCAAGGTGAAGGATTTACTGCCTCTGGCAGCCTCACCAATCTAAACTGGAAGGAAAGGGATCAGACACAGAGCCACCTACCTGTAAGGACAACTACATAACTTAGCCTGGAGTTTTAGCCACATAAAGCCTGTTTACAGTGGATTTACAGCAGTCCTCCTCTATATGCATAAAGACTGTTTATATTTGAAATGTACTTGTGATCAAAAACCTGCGTACAATAAAAGTTGTGAGTTGAATTCAACCTATGTCTCACTCTTCAATTTCTCCACTACTACTCTCATCATTGTTGTACAGTAATGGTACTGGCATCACGACTTTACTTAATCCAGGGGCCAAAGCACACCAAACCCAGTTATCATCAAGGGCATCTCGAAACACCACCTGGCCGGTGTCCTCTGTAACAGAGTGTGCCCCGGAGAATACAGTGCTGTTCTTCCCCTCAACTGTGCAGGCCTGCCCAGGGACAACAAAACTGTGAGTAACCAAGAACTGTGCTTTTTACCCTCTGCCTACCTATACTCACACCGTGACCTCACAGAGACATTTCCCCTGTTGGTCTGTTATACTGCAGAAGTAACAACCAACATGGTGGCAGATTCAATTTGAGCTTTTCCAAAAATGCCAGCTGCAATGGAATACACAAATGCCAATGACTCAATGTGAAAATAAATAAATTACAAACTACTGAAAACTTACTACTAAATTGTTATTGGATGAACATTTTTTTTTTAAAGTTTCTAGGTGACCATTAATTTATTCCTGGTAAATATCACATCATTCAAATATAACCTTTCAATAAGAAATTTCTTGGCTTGGACACATAAATGTTCTTAACATAATGGTTATTTTTTTTAGCGCTACATTTTCTTAAAATTAATCTGTCATAACTTCTTTAAATTTCAGAGTTAGCACAAAGAGAATTCAGTCAGGTAGTTTCTTATTATGCAGCAATTACAATAGTATGAACTTTAGGCAGGTTCTGGGACAGTCATGCTAAATCGTAAGGCTGAGAGAACCAGTTTGGACAGAACTGTTCCATGTCAAATGCCCTCAAAAGACAAGGGGACATTGCCTCTGACTGGAGAAGAAAAAGTTCAGTCTCCAGAAGCATCAAAACTTCTTTACTGTAAAAACTGCAAATCGGTGGAATAGACTTCCTCAGAACGTGGTCGCAGCAGGAACAATGGACAGTTTTAAAAAGGGTTTCGATGAATTCTTAAAAGTAAATGACTTTAGTTAAGCTGCATATATACGTGATTACTCCAGCAATACCCATGTTTGTGGCAGCAATCTACCAGCATATATTAGGGTTAAATTTAGGATCAAGCCTCAATCGTCTGTTTACTTATATTCACTTTCCCTACGGTTGGAATTTACATAAGACACAAGGTATAGCAGCAATCTACCTGTTTGTATTAGAGAGAAAATTTAGCATCAAGCTTCAATCGGCCGTTTACGTATAATCAGTTTCCACACGGTTGGAATTTAAATTTTTTTGGGGACTTGACCAACTTAATTAAACCAGCATATAGGTGATCATCATCCAGCACAAAAAAGTATCTGTGAGGGATAACGAATTTAGGCCTAAATCAGTTTCCCTATTTCACATATTTTTAATCAATTTACATTTTTTTCTTGGGGGATGGGGGGGGGGGTCATTGATTTTATTAAAACTAGCAGCATATATAGGTGATTACTACACCAATACGCAGGATAGTGCACAACATTATCTGAGAGGCTCAAAAATGCCCAGGCTACAGAAGGGTTAGAAATGAAAGACCCAGAGCCAGAATGTGGGTAGTAGCAGAACTATCCGACCAGAAATAGTAGTAGTAGTTGGCCTCAGTTGTCCCTGTTGCCTTTGGAAAGGAGCAACATTATAGTGGAGGAGAAAGAGGATGAGATAGTGGTTTGGATTGCTCACACCTTCTCTTAGTCACAGCAGGATGACATGGGAGTCCGACACCATGCTATGGAGCCAGGGGTAACAGAGTTCCTCCTGCTCCTCCTCCTTGCGGCCCCGAAGAAAGCTTTCAGTGGAGTCCTCTCAATCTTCACTGAACCTACCTAGAGGGGTGCCTTCTTTTTTCCTAAGAAGTGGCAAGAAAAGCCTACAACACCCTACGGAAAACAGTCAAAAGAGTCTCCTTGTTGATGACTTGTGTGAGATCAGTCAGCATTTTTACTGCTCTCAGGAGGAGGTGAAGGAGTCTGCAGACCCCAGGCATAGCTGTGTTGGTGGTGGCGGTAGTGGCATCCGTCGCTGCGGTAATGGCATTGAGGGCAGTGACAGTAGCAGTCAGGGTGGTGAGGGGGCCAAAGAACCCACCATGATATCCCACAGTCTGATAGAAGTGAAAGGGAGGGTGATGACGATTGTGTGCTGGACATGAACTGGAAGCCTGATCATGGTGCTGAGGAGGAGGCAACATCAGAGGAGGAGAGTGATGGTGGCAGCAATAAAGAGCAGAGACCACGTTGCTCCCAAAGAACAGCCAGGGCCATATCTGCTTCAGGATCTGGTGATGCCGCTGATTCTGATGGGTGGGTTAGGCCCAAAACGTGCCACAACTAGGCCCAACTCGGCTGCTTCTACCTCTCCTCTGCTGTGTGAGTATCTCCCATCTGCCATTTTTTCTCCATGCTGCTGGAAGACAAAAGCATTGCCTTGTGCAAAAGCAAAATAAAACATGGGCAGGCAAACACAAACATAGGCAGTGGGAACCATATGAAATGGCATCACCCCATTCTGTGGGCAAACAGAGATGGCAGCCATCCACCGCAGCAGAAGTTCCCTCCTTCTCCTGGTCCAGCTTGTAGCAGCAAGGCTGCATCCACAAGCAGTACAGTGTCTTTCACATTATCATCATTCCTTTCCACTTCTCCCACTCAGACTCCTCCTCCACTCCATTGTTAGCCATTGAAAATGGAATGCATGGCCAGCAAATAACTGTATGCGCCCAATCCAACACTGGCGGTGCAGTTGCTGTCGTACTATTTACTTGAGTCTGCTCCCTTCAGGGAGCTAATGGTGTGTGCTCAGTCTTGTTGTAAGATTCCTAGTCAGCATAATTTCTCCCAAAAAGCCATCCATGGCTGGTACTCTCACATGGCGGACACCGTGGGCCATTTCCTACGATTCTCGCTGTGCGGCAAGATTCACGCCATGGTGGACACCAGCTTTTACGGGCAGGGACAGTACATGTCTATCATGGCCGACTGGAACAATGTTCTTTCTGGCAATGGCAAGGGGACCATGGTGGAAGTAGAGCAGCTGTGGGGCACAAGCAAGATAAAGCTCTTAATTGTACAACTGTAAAAATCAACCATTTAAAAAATGTGGGGGACATTTATTAAGGTGATTTATATACTATTCTTAATCCCTCTGTGCTGCTGGTGGATATGCCAAAGTTATGTAGAGGCGCAGGCTGTGAGATGCTTTAACTACCTAACTGTTCTGCCCAAGCTCAGCTCCGGCTGTAGGAAAAGTATCAGCAGCTAAAGCAGCCCTCTCCCCTCCATTTCTGCCCGATCTCATCTCCGGTAGAACAGTTAAGTACTTTTCTCACAGCTGAAGCTGAACTTAGGCAGAAGTGGAGGGGGAGGGCTGCTTTGGCTGCTGATATCTCCTGAATGGTAGCAGCTAGAAGCATGTAACTGGTCTTGTTTGAAAGCTGGCAAAGCTAAGGTCCAAGCTAAACAGGAGATATCACTGTTAGAAATCGAGTCAGGAATTATCGTGGGTAAAACCTGCTTTTACTTTCACTTTCAGCTGCATTCACTGCATCCCAATTTCTAAGAGTGATATCTTCCCATGTACTGAAGATAATGCTGTCATTCTGGTATTGTATGAAAGCTTGGAAAGCCAGCTTCAAACAACATTTCAGCTACCAAACCAGAGATATGAGCAGTTAAAACAGCTGCCCCCTCCTCTTCAGTCTGTGTGATAAGGGGGAGCAGTTGCAGAGCTGACAGGCTGCAGGAGGAAAGGAAAAAGAGCAAAATAAAATATATAGAAATGTGGCATTATCATTACTGTACTGACCCACATATTAAAATTATGTTATTTTTACCACACAGTGAACGCCAATTCCACAAAATAATGTTAAAATTGCTATTTTTTTTATCTTTCCACCTAAAAATAAAAACAAAAAATTAAAAAGTTATGACTTCTAGAGCACAAAAGGTGGAAATATTATTGGTCCTTAAGGCTAAAATTAATAATACCACTAATGGGTTAAAAATGCAGTAGTGTCCCCTGAGTTGTGCGCCAACAAGATTTATTGCAGACACATCTAAAAATCTACAATAAAATTTTAAATTGGTTAAACTATGCCAGCTCCCTTGCTGGGAGAATGGAAAATGAAGAATCAGATTGGACAGCCGGTCTGACCTCTTCCCCTGCCCATGTCATGCACCCTTTTCCGCCATGTCACAATAAAGTGGCAGGAGCAGGGTAAAACATCTTAGCGACAAAATCTGCTAACTACATACGCCAAAAAGTGGCATAAAACAAATAATAAATGACCGCCTATGTCTGTATTTCATAGAGACAAAAAGTATACACAGAAAATACATTTTTGCTGAGTGTCCTCTTCAGGATATGTAGTCTGTATAATAGATATCCTAATTGGAGGATGAAGATGTCTGGGTCACAGTCACATACTTATCCATATCTACAAACCTTTCATACATGAGTTGTCAAAGTGTCAGCCATGGCTTTGTAATAGAAGGATCTTCTCTTGACCTGACCTTTGAGAAGTAGATTAAATGTGTCCACTGCACCCATTTCCCAGTTGTTTGTTAGTCTCGTACTCTGGATCTTGTTCATCAGTTTTTTCTATCTTATTTCAGCTGATTTCTACAATTGTTATCTATTCATATAAATGCAGTTTCCACAGGATCAATACACCCCTGAGAACAGTCTCAGACAAACATAAGTCTCTTACCTGCATATTCTGTATGGTCATTGACTAACATAACCATGTATATGTCTCATAATAGCTACTGTTACCGCACTGTACTATTCAAATATTTTTAAAAATATGGAATTTCTAAGTTTTATGAAGTTTGCAAAATTTGCTTTCTGAAGAAACAGAAATAAACCACTATCCCCCCTTCAGTATTCAACGTAACAGCCACCCGCTCATTATTTTACCAAATTATGTCATTTAGTACTGAACACTATGCAGTATACAATGCAGAAATGTCTTATTTTTGACCCATATAGACACTACTTAGAATTACATTCTGGTTTGGCATACAAACAATGCATTATCAGTCCTTACAATGGCACTTTGACTGGCTCATTATCCATTGTAAAATGCATCTGAAATTGTTATCTATGGATTTGTACCACATATATTTCATGTATTTTTGTACGAACAGAACCATAAAGGGTCCCATACACAGTGTGCTGTTAGGTGAACCCGTCATTTTTGGCAGGGCTGGCCATGATGTAATAATGTGTATGTGGAACTCCCATCCATTCCCAAAGAGATGATGTTGGGGAGAGAGAAGAATCAGGCAAATAGAATTTTACTCTTACTGACCCTTCTGTTTACCGGTAGATAAGCCACTGCCACCACTGAGTTTCTCTGAGTTTCTCCTATTTCTCCATTCAAAACCCATACAAGCTTGGCAGAACCAAACATGCATGTCTATGGGGGAGTTGGGAGACATACGGGGTCATTTATCAAACTCTTGTAAAGAAGAACTGGCTTAGTTGCTCATAGCAACCAATCAGATTCCTCCTTTCATTTTCCAAAGGAGCTGTCAAAAATGAAAGGTGGTATCTGATTGGTCGTAACAGGCAAATAAGCCAGTTCTACTTTACACCATTTTCATAAATGACCCCAATAGATGTCAGCCGCTTTAAGAGCACCCTAAGAAAAAACAATCTGGTAAATAACCGTTATTCAATTGTAATTTAATGATAAGCCATTTATATATATGAAATATGAATCTAAAATTTGGATAGATTTTTACAAATGGTTTATAGAAGGATAATATTACAATGAGATGACTGTATTTAGCTCTCTGTTTACCCTCGCTAAAAACATCTTGCTTGACATTGAGTGCTGCTGGTTAGATTGCTTGTAACCTGAATACCCAAGTCCGTGTGTTATATACAGTATATATGCAATGTCTAACTGCAAATGCTAATGTACTGTATTTTGTGCACAGTGTGTTCCAAAGGCTGTATATGTAAAAGGAAGGAAAAGACAGGAGGCAGCGCCTTATGTGTGGTGCTGTTTCATTAAGGAAATAATGTAAAATAGTTGTGCTTTCCAACTCTTGTTGTGAGGAGTCACAATAGTTATGTACAGCTTAGCCGATATTGCCCGATCAGCGTGCGGGGTTCCTGCGCTGCTGCCTCGGTTCCTACCCGTGTCCTGGATCCGGTTGTCGGGATAAGGTAGTCCATATAGGAGAAAAATAGGAAAAGAGAGAACCTTTTTGCCAGCGCTGTCAGCAGGAGTCAGATGCCAGGTAAGTATTGGTAAAAGTAGACATATTTTATTTATAATATATATATATATATATATATATATATATATATATACAAACGCCAAAATGAAGCAGCACTGTAGGGGTGTAGATGGGTACAATTCCTCCGGAAAACGGACAATCTTCCTCACAAATAGTCGCTCAGAGATGAGGCAGCACTCCAATGCAGGTAAAGGTGACCCAATTTTATTCCAAGCTACGTTTCTGCCTTCTCAATGAGGCCTTTGTCAAGCAGGCCTCATTGAGAAGGCAGAAACGTAGCTTTGGAATAAAATTGGGTCAAAATTGGGTCACCTTTACCTGCATTGGAGTGCTGCCTCATCTCTGAGCGAATATATATATATATATATATATATATATATATATATAAAATATAATAATTTATTGTCTACTTTTACCAATACTTACCTGGCATCTGACTCCTGCTGACAGCGCTGGCAAAAAGGTTCTCTCTTCTCCTATTTTTCTCCTATACGAAAGGCTGTATATGGAGATAGTGGGAAGTTCCTAGCTACTGTTGCTAGGCAGGGCTGTCACCACTAGTGATGATGGAGCATGCTCGGCCGAACTGGTGTTCGACTCGAGCATCGCCATGCTCGTGTTCAGCCGAGTATTCGGCCAAACACTGCATGTCCTCGTGTGCCATTGAGCACAATGTAAATCAATGGGAGAACCCCAGGCTCCCTCTGCTCGGAAGAGGAGATGGTGTCTGGTTCCCAAAAAAACAGCACGCTTTTTAGGATGTGAGTTTTCACGATCGTAAAAAATCACATCCGATGGTATATTCTAACCCGAGGCGTTCCCATGGTGATGGGGACGCACCTCTGACAGGGCGCTGCCGTCCGTGGCACCTGAGGGAATAATTGCACGGATGGCAGCTCCCTGTCAGAGGTCGGGTGCCGGGAATGTTTCTACAATGTTTGCATTGGTGGGCAGTGTGCCCCCCCTCCCCAGTATTAAAATCATTGGTGGGCAGTGCGCCCCCCCCCCACCCCCCATCATTGGTGGCAGCCACAGTTCCAATCGGAGTCTGGTAACGGTGTCTGGTAACTCACAGGTCTCTGTGGTGCATTACTATAAACATAAGCAAAGTGCCGCACAGACCTGTGAGTTACCAGAAGAAGGAGCGCCCGGCAGCCACAGCGCATGTGAGTATAATGCTGCTGACTAACTGACCATGGCATCCAGGACTTTAGTAGCATCCTGGCTGCCATGGTAACCGATCGGAGCCCCAGCATTACATTGCTGGACTCCAAACGGAACTGCCGCTGCCACCAATGATGGGGGGAGGGGAGGGCGCACTGCCCACCAATGATTTTATTACTGGGGGGGGGCACTGCCCACCAATGCAAACATTGTAGAAACATTCCCGGCACCCGACCTCTGACAGGGAGCTTCCGTCCGCACAATTAACCCCTCAGGTGCCGCGGATGGCAGCGCCCTGTCAGAGGTGCATCCCCATCACCATGGGAATGCCTTGGGGTAAGAATATACCATCGTGTCGGTTTTCTCCGATCCGATGGTATATTCTAACTTCAAGCATCCCCATCACCAAGGGAACACCTCCGGTTAGAATATACCATCGGATCTGAGTTTTCACGATCGTGAAAACTCAGCTCCGAAAAAGCGGGCTGTTTTTTGGGGAACCAGACACCTTCACCTCTTCAGAGCAGGGGGTGGCTGGGGTTCTCCTATTGACTTACATTGTGCTCGAGTGCTCAGTAGAACACACAAGCACTTTGGTGCTCGCTCAACACGAGTCACCACCCCTTCCTCTCTAGGAGGACGTAGAGCAGTCTAGTGTAAGTTGTGAATGTGTATGCAGCAAGCAGCAGAGCTGATCAGGGAATATATCAATGCTGTGGATTATAAGCAGCAAAGTGCAAATGTGCCAGCCCTTGAGGATAAGAGCTGTTGTTACATAGTTGATACAGTTGAAAAAAAGACATAAATCCATCAAGTTCAAACAAGGGATAAGTGGGAATGTGAATTTTAGAAAAGGGTAGCGAGACACTAATGCTTCTATACATTTCATGAGCATTAATGTTATTTTATTTTTTATTTTAAGAATTCATCTAAGACCTTTTAAAACTGCCACTGCTGTGACCACTTCCTGAGGTAGACTATTCCACAGATTCACAGTTCTTACAGTAAAGAAGCCTTAGGCCTCTTGCACATGGGCGTCATGTTTGACGCCCGGATAAGATGCGGGTGCGTTGCGGGAATCGCTGCGATTTTTCCGCGCGTGTGCTAACGTTTGTAGTGCGTTGAGCACGCGCGTGAAAAAATCCGCATGCTTGGTACCCAGACCCGAAGTCAGACTTCATCACTGAAGTCCGGTTTCGGGATGAGTATTCTGTATGTGTAATTATTTTCCTTTATAACATAGTTATAAGGGAAAATAATCGCATTCTAATTACAGAATGCAATGTCTCGGGCTTTAAAGGGTTAAAATAATAAAGAGTTAACTTACCTTCTCCCATTGTGCAGCAGAGCCTCAGAACGTCTTCTCTCTTGATAGTTTGGATGCTTGAGGACCTGTGGTGACGTCACAGGGTCACATGGTCCAATCATAGAAGCATTTGAGTGGACCATGTGACCCTGTGACATCACGGCAGGTCCTTTATCCAACAGATGTTGGATGAAGGACCTGCCGTGATGTCACAGGATCACATGGGTCACATGGTCCACTCAAATGCTTCTTTGAGTGGACCATGTGACCCTGTGATGTCACCACAGGTCCTCAAGCATCCAAACTATCAAGAGAGAAGACGTTCTGGGGCTCTGCGCATACAATGGGAGAAGGTAAGTTAACTCTTTATTATTTTTAACCCTTTAAAGCCCGGGGAACATTGCATTCTGTAATTAGAATGCGATTATTTTCCCTTATAACTATGTTATAAAGGAAAATAATAACGATCGGGTCCCCATCCCGATCGTATCCTAGCAACCATGCGGGAAAATCGCAACGCATCCGCACATGATTGCGGATGCTTGCGATTTTCCCGCATCCCCATTCACTTCTATGGGGCCTGCGTTGCGTGAAAATCGCAGAATATAGAACATGCTGCGATTTTCACGCAACGCAAAAGTGATGCGTGAAAATCACCGCTCATGTGCACAGCCCCATAGAACTGAATGGGTCAGGATTCAGTGCGGGTGCAATGCGTCCTCCTCACGCATTGCACCCGCGCGGAAAACTCGCCCGTGTGAAAGGGGCCTTAAAGTCTCTGGAGACTGAACTTTTTCTTCTCCAGTCAGAGGCATTGCCCACTTGTCTTTTGAGGGGATTTTACATGGAACAGTTTTTTACCATATTTTTTGTATGACCCATTTATATATTTGTATATGTTAACCATGTCCCCCATTAGACATCTCTTCTCAATAAATAACTTTACATTTTTTAAATCTTTCCTCATAACTTAAACCATCTATGTTCTTTATCAGTTTAGTTGCTCTCCTTTGTACTTTTTTCAGCTCTAGGGTATCTTTTCTATAGACTAGTGCCCAGAACTAGAGATGAGAGAACCAGTTCAGCTTTGTTTTGGGTGTGGTTCGCTGAATTTTTGAAAACATTTGGTTTGGACCCGAATCGGTTTGGGCCAAGCCAAAGTTGCTCCAATTGCCCTGAAAGTTGGTGTATCTAGCCTTTTAATTTATTTTTTACCCTCTCTCCCCACCCCAAGCTATGGCACGCAATGACAGCAATAGTAAATGCTGTCTGAGTCACACTGACATATATAGCTATGGGTAAACACACATTTGATGGCATTTACATACAGTGTATTTAAAATAGCACAGCGCAGGCACAAGTCTCATGCTTTTTTGTATTCCAAAGCTTCCAAAAATTGTCCTTAATTGGGGCAGATGATGTTTAAACACACAGTGTTATGAGATTTAACATAAATGGAACGTGATTGTTGGAAAGTGGCATTAGTGCCATGATGCAGTCTGCAGCCATACAGAATGTGATGGTTGGAAAGTCTCCATTCACACGTTGCAGATCCACAAATCATGGACACCGGCCATGTGCACATGGTCTGCACTATAAAAGAAAATGCCTGTTCTTGTCTGCTATTGCGGACAAGAATAGGACATGTTGTAATTTTTTGTGGATGCGGAAGTGCAGATCTGGAAATGTGGATGCGTACAGCACATAGTGTGCTGTCCGCATCCATTACGGCCCCATTGAAAATAAATGGGTCTGCACCCGTTCTGCAAAATTGCAGACCCATTTTGCAGATGTGTGAATGGACCCTTAGTGGCATAATGCAGGCCACAGCAGCAGCTGTACAGAACATGATGGTAGGTAGACAGACAGCAAGAGTGGTAAGATTGGCACTGGTAGTAAGGAGAGGTCTACTGATCACATTCAGCCTGCCTGGACTGTGAGAAAATATCATTATTAATACAGTACATTTATGCTGCGCTTTAAATGAATTTAACACCCTCCCGCCAAAGAATAGTAAAATTTAAATCCCGTGAAAAGTGAGTACACAGAACTGACCCTCAGGCATTCGTGACATGGCAAGATATCTTACAGTCTCCAACTTTGCCTGGACTATGAGAAAATGGCGGTATTGATGCAGTAATCCACCAAAATTATGCGGCGCCACTGTGCCATCCAAAAAACAGAGGGGACAAAAAAATTAAAAATTTTAACTGTGTTAACCCCCCCCCCAAATTTTTTACACTTCACCTCTAGAGAGTTAGTATGTGTGAAGAGTACACAGAACGGACCCTCAGGCATAAGTGGCAGTGGAATGATGCATTGCAGGCTCCAGTTTGCCTGGACTGTGAGAAAATGTCAGTATTTAGTCAGTAATCATGTACATTTATGCTGTGTCTTAAAGAAATTTAACTACCCTGCCCCCCAAATTTTTCTTTTCTGTAAGCAATGACATACAGAATTTAAAAATTTCAACCATGTGGAAACTAAATGCACGTAAATTGACAATTGAGAGGCACTAGTAGCATGATGCAGGTGGCAGCAGCAGTCGTACAGAACGTGATAATAGGCAGACATCAACAGTGGCAAGATAGGGAACCACTAGCAAATATTCATCAGAATCAGGCAGAGGAGTGTGAAAATCCTCCTGAATCCCGGCTTGGTTCATTTTGACAAAAGTGATGTTTTGGACACTGGCAGAGGACAACTTGGTCCCTTTGGGTCACCAAGTCCCCCCGACACCCTGAGCGTGCTGTGCCAGTTTGCGTACCCAGAAATGCTCGCCCTAAGTTCCAGCAAGCTGCTTACACAGTCTTTCCTGGTAGTAATGTAATTTGTCCTCCCTTTCTACCAGAGGAAAACATTTCCCCAACTTGCCTTGGAAGTGAGGGTCTAAGAGCAGGGGCGTAACTACCATAGTGACAGACCATGCGACTGCTATGGGGCCCAGGGCAAGAGGGGCCCAGTTCTCCTCTTCTACTGGGGGTGAAAACTTGGTCAGGACTCTACCCTCTAAAGCAGGGTTTCTCAACTCCGGTCAGGATTTGAGAATATCCCACAGAATAAATACCTGTGGTGAGTCCTGATGCATGGACACTAATTATATCACTTGCTCAATACTAAGGAAATCCTGAAAACATGACTGGTAGGTGGGTCCTGAGGACCAGAGTTAAGAAACCCTGCTCTAAAGAAACAATTTTAGTAAATGAGGCAGTGGAAAAAATGTTGCAAGGGTCATTGAAAGAGGGTCTAACAGCATGTCTATCCTTTAATCATCAGACAGCTTGATGTCAATGATACGCCTGTCATTGTGTAAGCAAGCTAGGATGCATGTGGCTATTCTGGCCAACGTGCCCAAAGAGCCACTTATTTTTGGCTCTGCCCCCCAGTGAGACGATTGGGTGTCTTGGCTGGTACCATCCTCATTATCGTCCTCTTGCTCATCCACCTACAACGACTCCTCCTCCTCTTGTAGTGGCAGCTCCTCATCCTCCTCCTCCATGCCAGATTCCCTTTTGTGTCCCCAACAGCTATGAGGGGGACAGCAAGATGCGTCAGCTGCTCTTCTTCCGTTGTGGTCCCCTGCTGCATGAGTGTCAGTGTCTGTTCTAAGATAAATATGAAAGGGTTCACATTGTTCATGCCGTAGTTGTCCCTGCTGACAAACTTTGTGGCATCTTCGAAGAGCTTCAGCAGCTGACAGACGTCGGATGAGTTTCCACAGTCTGAACTCGAAGCTACACATGCTCCCTGCTGCTGAGGCTGTCTGGTGTATGACAAAATTGTTCACAGCTTTTCGCTGCTCGTGCAGATGCTAGAGCATGTGCTATCTTGAATTCCAATGAGTTGGCACGTTGCAGATTAAGCAGTGTAGTGGCAAGCCGTTCTGTAGATGCAGATCCAGAAAAGCGTTCCTCACCACATAAGAGTGGTTCAAGTGCTTGGATAGTCTCCTGGACTTTACCAACACCTTGTGCAAGACAGTGTACTTATTTAGAAAGATGTGCACCACTAGGTTGATGACAGGGAGAATGTGTTATATCGTCTAGGTTCAGGGCAGCCAGGATGTTGCACCCATTGTCACTGACTATGTTGCCCAGTTGGAGGGGTGACAGCCAGCAGGATGTTTACAGCTTGATGTACCTGCTCGCCGTGTGGCTACTCTATCCCAGGCCAATCAGCTCCAATGCGGCATGTCATGGCTTGACACATGCGATAGGAAAGAGAGGTAGTGCGAGCGATCTTGTGCCCAGCTGCTGTTGGGGATGGGAATGTGTTCATTGAGGAGGAGAAGGCGGATAAGTTCCTGGTGTGAGACACAGGCCGACACAATTCTGGGGGGGTCAAAGGGACGTGGCCTCATTGCCAGGTTGCTGCCTCGCCAGTGCCAGAGAAAACATTGACCCATGTACTGTATTTTATAGCCCACTGAAAATAAATAGAGAATAGATGATTGGAGTTTGACGCTGACTTTCAACTTTCTTCTTTCTCCCTTGTGCTTTTTTTAAGCTATGCGCCATTTGAGTGGATTTGTCCAAAATGAACCCAGAAAGATTTGGGTTCATCTGCTGTCCAAAAAATAGCAAAATTCGGACCAAACTCGAGAAAAGTGTCTTTGCATTGTCCGCCAAAGTTACTAACAAAGTTTACAAAAATTTGATTTGGCTGCTTTGCAGAATTTTACAAAGAAATTCGCTTTGTGACTAAGAAGTGCATTTCTTTATAAGTAGCAGGTGCAATGATGGGGAATGGCGATTGTGCTGCCACCTGTTATTGAACCCCTCAAATGCCACATTGATTGCTGATCACGGCATCTGAGTTTAAAAATGAGGGCTTTCAGGGGTTATTTAGATTTTAAAAAATATATCTTATCCATTTGAACACAAAAAGTCCACATGGCCATCTTGATTGTGGATCACGCGCAAACTCTTGCATGGTGCATGGTGACATCATCACGCTGGCCGGTGTGGGGATGTCATACGTGTCACCATGAATCAGATTTTTGCATAGGACCTTTGCACTCAAATGGATGAGGTGAGTATGTTTTTTTTTTTTTTTAATGCCATTTCAGGGAAAATTGATTTGTTACCATGAAGCACAAGGAAATTCAGCTTCAAAGCGAATTTAATTTTTCCTGAAATTCGGATCAGAGTCCACTTCAGATACTTCAATTCTGTCAACCCAACTATAAATTTCGCCAGAAAGTGGCGGAAATTATAGCCAAAGTCGGAGTTCAGTTTCTGGCACACAGCAGGGCAGAGATACAACTAAATTTGTTAAGAGGATTCTGCCTCCTAATAAATTAGACGCCTCTCATGCCAGTCTTGATATGTCTCCCCCAGAGTGTACACAGTACTACATAGCTTGGTGTCATCTGCAAAATAGAAATTGTGCTATTAATCTCATCTTCTATATCATTAACAAATAAGTGAAATAATAGGACCTTGGGGTACACCACTTACAACCTGGGACCATTCTGAAAACGAATCATTGACCACAACTCCCTGGACACGGTCCTTCAGCCAGTTCTTAATCCAATTACAAACTATACTTTTTAGGCCTATAGACTTTATTTGACCTATATAGATTAAACATCTATAAGGGACAGTATCAAATGTAAAATTGAAGAACACTACATCCACAGCCCCCCCCCCCCCCCCTCTGTCCAGGTTCACCTCTTCATAAAAACTAATCAGGTTCTGATTAGTTACAAGCACATAATCCTGTATATATTTTTCTGTCCCCAAAAGTAAGGCTAACTTTAGAAGACCTAGAGCCCTTTTTGAATATGGGCACCACATTTGCCTTGCACCAGTCATTTGGCACTGTACCAGTCCCTAGAGAATCAGCAGAATGTGTAGCAGACATATAATGGAAAGTTCAGAGCATATGGTATTCTGGCTACAGACTTCTCTGCAAACTGGTGGTAGCAATAAGTTTCCAGTTCCCCATCATCATATCAATGTCACGCCCTTGTGTGGGAGGAAGACACCACACCGGACGAAGAAGGAGAGAGAACAAGGAACAAACAAGGGAATAAAGAAGGTCACCTCCTAGTAAAAATCCCTAGTCACATTCCTCACTGGCTATCAGTATGAACTGACCCCAAAGGTAGGCGAGTTCATATGCAGGAATACCTAGAGTACTAACTCACCCTATAAGACCCTGGTGATAGTGTACAACAAAGAGCAGGGGAAAAACAACACACAGATAAAACAAAACAAAATGTAAAAGGAAAAGGAAACACTTAACTTTCAAGTAGGTATGGCAGCAACAGGAACTCATCCGAGAACCAAATACCAGTAGATCACAGATACCACTGAAGCTATAAACCGCACAGCATTGGGAGAAGCAACTATTAATAAGGAAAGTTAAATGACCACAATAGCAACACCTGGAGGTTAGAGGTTTGGCCAGTATCAGAAACAACACAGACGCCTATTGATCCACAAGGAAACCTGTCCGATCAAAGCATGTGTTGCCAGTCTCTCAGAGGATGTCCGTATGTCTTAATGTGTCCGTGACAATATATTTCACTGAGGTTATTGCAGAAATACCATATAGTGAGAACCAGAGTGGTCAGTTGTGCCCCTTAGGCTGGAAAAAGGAAGATTGTACAGGAGAGAGAGAGAGAAAGAGAAAGAAAGAGAGAGAGACCAACCTCTCATACACAGCTTTGGGAACTGTATATGCCAATTTTAAAAACTGATTTTAATGTACACAATGCCAGTGTGAGCCATCTATTGAACTGCCTCAGTAAAGTACAGCGGACTTGTTGCATTAAACCCAGCTTCATCGTGTGCACCAACACCTGCATTGCAGTCACCTAATTCAGGGACCCTGTCTTGAACCTCAAAACTCACCTACACCAAGGGTAACATCAGGCAGGTCTCCTAAAACCAGGGTGTGCCCCGAAGGGAAGAAAGGGGCACCCTTTCTATCACTACACGGCCCAGGGAGCAACAAATTGAGGACCGCCACTGTGAGAACAACTACTCCCATCCTCTTCGCTCTCCCAGGCATGCTGCATATACACATACTATGAAACATACCCACATACACAGACAAATAAATACATTCACATACAAACAGACACACACACACATGCACTTACCTTTTCTGCTGGATTTAGCAGAGCAATCAAGCCAGTAGTGAAGAGTGGATTTCTCCACCTCTTCAACTGCTAATACTACCAGCCACCTGCTGGTGAAAATGTAATGTTCATCCCTTACTAGCAGATAGCTGACAGCATTACATACAGACTGTAAATGTATGGAGAACACTAGCCTTGAGCTAAGATGAGCGAGGACACAATGAAGAGGTTTATCCTTATAACTCTCCCCCTTGTGTACATTACTGAGTCATGGTTATAGACATTAGTCATGATGGCCTAGACCCAAGGTTCTCAGAAGGTATTGGATATGTCTCTATGAATAAGTCTACTTCCATTTGGCTTGTAGCGTTTTGGTGTTCGTCTGATGAAACTGAGCCAAATGAATCCATCCTGGCACGCAATGTAAGCCAATGGGTGCGGATCCGTTTTCACTGACACAATCTGGCACAATAGAGAACAGATCCGTCCTCCATTGACTTTCAATGGAGTTCATGACGGATCCGTCTTGGCTATGTTAAAGATAATATAAACGGATCCATTCTGAACAAATGCAGACAGTTGTACTATCTGAACAGATCCGCACAAAACGCGAGTGTGAAAGTAGCTTTATTTGCACTGTCCTCATGCTTTGCTTTTAATAGGTGCTGCACATTATCATAGCCTTGAGGGTATTTGAGGGTTTGATGCACTAAAACATCAGACTGTACTGTATATAACTCAGCTTTTCTGTAAGGGGTTGTGTAAGAGTAAAAATACTGCTTTCTTCCTGAAACAGCGCCACTCCTGTCTATGGGCTGGATCTGGCATAACAACGTAGCCCCATTCACTTAATTTCTTTATATCAAACTCCATAGGAAGCCAATAAACAGTTGGTAAGTTTTTGGAGAGTGGGAGAAAACCTTTACAAATAAAAAGAACATACACTGTAGATTAACAGATAAATGATGGTAAAACGCTGTTTACTGTTACATCTACTTTAATGAATACCGTATAGGATCAGGTTTTATAAAGATATTGTGATCATACAGATACAAGGCTGCAGGGAATTTCAAATTCCGCTCAGTTCCTCTGAAAACCTGACAGTAGAGTTGGGCTGTTTGACAATCAGTAGTCTAGAGTCCATGAGTAGACTATACCCTGCTGTTCAAAAGACTCTATTGACTGATTCGTCTGAGGGACCAGGCTTGGGCAATGTACCAATATAAATCTAATAAGCACCTTTTTAAACCCCACGTCTGATTCCTATGGTGAAACATCACTTGCTGCATTCAGGTATCTGTTGCTCCAGAATAATTTAGGGTTGAGTGATTTTTTTTGGCTGTTTTTATTTGAGAGGAACAACATATGAAGGCACCTGTGTTTTAGTTACCTCCAGTACAGCTTGTATGCTGTTCCTTATTTAGCTATGCACTCTAAAGCACACAAATCACACATTACTTCATGGAACAGCTGGCTATAGCTGTCACATTGTGGGGCTCAGATGAATTGGTGCAGAGTATAAGATATAGATTATGGATACCTGATACCTCACTGCCGCTTGTTATGTTACGACAGGAACATATGGCTGAAACATGATGCTTTAAAGCACCTTCCACATTGGAGCAAACACATAATTGCACAGCATTTGGATGACTGATTCTTAAGCAATATGTGAGTGCTGGTAAAACCATTTAGTGCCTCAGCTGTTTCTTAGCTTGATTATAGTTATTACTATTGTATAGGGACATTATTGATTGTATTGACTTGTCAGCTGTGTTAGCTATATTACTCTAAATTAAGTTTACCTATCCTATATGAACTCCAAAACGGAATGTAAAAAATCACCAAAAATGAAAAATTATCCTTGGTTATTTAAGTAAAGAATAACCTCATTTTTAAAGTGTAACTGTCCTTTCAGTTTATTTTTAATATTGTGTCGGGACAGGGATCTTTAGCATTTTTGTAATGTCATTTTATTAGGGAACAATGTTTCTTTGTATTAGAAAAAAGAGTATAAAGTGTCTTCTTAGCGAAGCTCTAGCTGAGCGTTGCTAAGGAGAGCCTGTCTTCAGTCTTTAGGATTCTACTAAGCCCTAAAGATGCCTGTATGTAAGAAGTCAGATAAGCAGGGTGATGGAGAAAGGAGGTTGAGAGAGCGAAATTTTGGCCGTAGTTAGCCAAGAGATTTGATTTGTTAAGAATTAATTCATCATGAATTGCTATAAATCAGGTATATCCAGGCCACTCTGCCTTAAGGTATGACCACACAGAGTGGCCGTGCTGCGGGCAGGTTGCAGCCATGTTGCGTTGAAGAACCGCATGGCCAATTAGCCGTCAGTTGCCTTTCATTTAATAATGAAGACCGCACTGTCTAGTCCTTCTTCATTGTTAATAGCCGTGCAGCACCTTTACACAGGGGCTGTTACTGGTATGGGGTTTGGCTGGTTAGGTGCGGGGCAATATGCATATTATTGCTGTTCTTGCCTGCAATCTGCTGTAGGTTATTTGACAGTAAACACTGAATATTAATCAGCTCTAGCATACCCACTACTCCAACCCCAGCTTCCTCCTGCCCTCCAGGTGGAGATTTGGATGATTTGAAAGAATTAAAACCAGCAAAACATAAGGATGGTCATCACCAAGTCCTGGCTCCCCTAAGCAGGGGTGCACCTTGCCTTTCTGCTGTCTGAGGTGAAAACTGCAACGTTGCCCCTCCCTCCTCAATGCCAATTTCTTAACCTAACCCCTTCCCTTCAGCCAATGGCCCTTCAGCTGCCCCTTTCTTGCCCCTACCTGGTGCTGGGTAAATAGTTAGGAATGGGTAACCTTTTAATACTTAACATTTAATATACAATACAGATAAAATGATAGCCCATGTTTATCTCCCTACCTGGTGCTGCCTGAGGCAGTTACCTCTCCTGGCCTCATTGGAGGTGCACCCCTGCCCCTAAGGGGTGCAGACTGGATGCACTCCTAAGGGGTGCAGACTGGATGGAATTGGTTGGCACGCTGGCACCCTCTTATTGGTAAAGGCTTCCATCTTATTGGTATTGAATTACATATCTTAGTTTACGGCTGATGTAGGAATAAGTAAATGAAGGAATAAATAAATACAGCTGATGCAGAATAAGTCTCCCTGCACTCTCCCACTCCAATATTAGTCTAAGCTCAGCTTACAGGACAATGGCGGAAACGGAGAGGGATTTTCCTAAACTTCAGACTGAATTCCGCTTCGAATACTTCAATTTGCTCAACACTAGTGATAGGCCACATATCCATAGTTAGGGACTAGGGTAGTTAGAAGAGGCAGCTGGAAGCCTCAACATGTTACACACAGGTGTCTTCAGCACTCAGATTTGAAGACTGAAGACAGATTCTCCTCAGAAATAGTCAGATCTTTACTAAGAAGACATTTTACACCCTCTTTTCTAGTACTTTCCTTAATAAAGTATACTACAAAAATGTTTAATATCCCTCTTCCAACACTATATTAAAAATAAACTGAAATTACACGTTTTCAGGAATTAATAGCATGGAAATCATGTTCATGATGCAATTTATTAAATTAGCACAACCACTCTGATGTTCTCCATTTATATCAGTAACCTATAACAAGTCAATATCACCTTAAAACAGCTGTCTAATAGAGATGGCCTTGCGGTTCGCCCGGTGGTCGGTTCACAGCAAACTTTGCGCGTTCGCGATTCACTGAACATATGGCGATGTCCGCCGGCACCATATTCTTTTGCATTGCGCCTAACTTTGACCCATGACACATCCATCAGGTGGGACAGGACAGCCAATTGAGAAGCTTCAGCACATGGACACACCCCCATCTATAATAGAACTTGATCTGGCAGCCAGTTTACATTCTGTGTTTTGCCAGTGTAGGGAGAGGTTGCTTTGTGGAGCAGGGACAGGCTGTTAGGGACAACAAACGTTAGCTAATAGGGCCACAAAAGTCCTTTTAAGGAATGGTGTAGGTGTGCTATCAATAGGTGTGATATACTGAGGGGTGTGATATACTTATAATATACTTTCTAACATAGAAAGTATATTATAGTGCTTTTGTATTGTGCAGCAGTTGTGTGCGGTTCTGCTGCGATACCGAAGCTATATAGAGGGACAAACGTTATTGGAACAACTAATTGCAATGGGTGTCATATACCTGTTGCCCTCAAAAAAACTGATTGAGGGGTGTGATATACCTTCTTCCACAAAATACTGATTAAGGGGTTCGATATACCTGTTTTCACCAAATATTGATTGAGGCCTTCCACAAAATACTGTATATACATAAGACAAGGACCATTCTTTGTTCTGGGTGGCGGCGTATATGTGTGGGCTGGCATGAGGAAATTCAATTACACGTGGTCGTCACAGGTGTTGCTAGGTGTGTCGTGAGCTAGGTGAATGCGCTTATCGGTCATGATCCCCCCTGCTGCACTGAACGTCCTTTCGGACAGGACACTCGATGAGAGGCAAGCCAAGAGTTCCATGGGAAATTGTTCCAGCTCTGGCCACAGGTCAAGCCTGCACACCCAGTAGTCCAGGGTTTCCTCGCTTCTCAGAGCGTCCACATCGGCCGTTAACCCAATGTAGTCACACACCTGTCAGTCTAGGCTTTCCCTGAGGCTAGATCCGGAGGGCAGCTGTCGTTGGGTTGGCTGCCAGAATGATCCATATTTGCAGTGACCAACACATCTTCAAACTGCCCTGTTCTTGCAGGCGCGGTAGGATTGGTACCCGCACCTGTTTCGCTGTGGGTGGAAATTCCTCTGCCATCGCCCGCAATAGCAGAATGCAGGGCCTGTAAATGCTGCATTGTGCCAGCCCTCTGTGATGCTGATAACATGTCCGTCATTTTGTGTTTGTACTAGGGGTCTAAGTTCATTGTCACCCAGTACTGGTCATTGCTCTTTATGCTTTTTATACGGGGGGTCCCTCTTCAAACACGAGCATGAAGGCCCCCATTTGCAGTAAATGGGAAGCAGTTCAGCGCCCTGGCTCCTGCTCATTGCCCAGGAGAATGTTGTCCTTAGTCTCCTTCCCCCAGCCACAGACAACACCAGGGATCCCCGAAAAGTTTAGAGTCCCCCTCAAAACCTGTTCTTCTTGCTCCTCCTCCCCCCAGCCACCATCCTCCTCTAACTCCTCTTCAGACTCCTAATGACTTGTCTCAGGTGGAGTAGCCCCCCTGGGAATTCATTCATAATTGCGACTTCCTCATCTTCCAGCTCCTACTCCTCGACGGCTTGATCAATGACACAACGCAATGCGTGCTCCAAAAAGAAGGCGTAAGGTATAATGTCACTGATGGCGCCCTGGCTGCGACTGACCAGTTTGGTGATCTCATTAAATGGCCTCAGAAGTCTGCATGCGTCGTGCATGAGCAGCACGGTGAAAAGAAACCAAGCTCCCCATAACCTGTCCTGCTGCAGAGTTCATACAGGTAGTCGTTAACGGCACATTGCTGCTGGAGCTGCCTATCAAGCATATACAAGGTGGAGTTCCAGCGCGCCAGGCTGTCACAAATCAGACGTCTGACGGGCAAGTGGTGTTGCCGCTGAACGTCAGCCAGGCGAGTCATGGCCGTGGAAGATCTTCTAAAATGGCCAGAGATTTTCCTGGCCTGCCGCAAGACGTCCTGGACCCCGGGGTATTTGGCAACAAATCGCTGCACAACTAAGTTCAGGACGTGTGCCATGCATGGCACATTTGTCATTTTGTCCTATTTCAGCTCGCTGAGCAGATTGGCACCGTTGTCGCACACCACTTTACCAACTGTCAAATTGAGCTGGGTTAGCCATTGATCGGCCTGTGACCACAATGCAGGACCGGTGTGTCTCTCGGCTTCTTGGCACAACTGCCGCAGCACAGCATGGCAACGTCTCACCTGGGACGTTGAATAGGTTCTGGGGAGATTGGGGGCGCAGCGGAAGAGACGGTAGCAGTGGAACAGGAGTAGTCAGCCAAGGAGGAGACGGAAGGTGGAGTAGAAAAGGCAGGCCTGCATGCAATCCTTGGCGGTAACAACAAATGCACACGGGAGCCACGGGTTACATGCTTGACGGCCATCGAAAGGTTCACCCAGTGGGCAGTGAAAGTTATGTACCTTCCCTGCCCGTGTTTTCTAGACCCCGTGTCTGTGGTCAGATGTATCTTGGCACTGACACTGTGTGCCAGAGATATATTCACTTGCTGCTGAGCATGGCCATATAGCTCTGGGATGCCCTTCTGGGAAAAAATATTTTCTTCCGGGGACCTTCCATTGTGGTGTGCCAATGGCCACAAATTCTAAAGGTCTCCAAGTCCATGGCTAGTTGGAGGGCTAGCATTTCCGACAAGCCAGCAGTCAGCTCTTGGGCAAGAGGGTTATCCGGCGTCATCAACTTTTTACGGTCGACAATTTGGGCCACGGAAGCCTGCCTTCTGCCAGATGAACACTACGACGGCATGATGGAAATTGGAGTGGAGGACAAATGGGAGGAGAGAGGAGAAGGAGAAGAGGCCGAACGCGGAGTGCCGGGAGTGTGACTTTGTGGGTTCTGATGGTGTTGCTCCCACTGGGCTCGGTGATGGGAGGCCAGGTGCCTTCTTAAGGCGGTCGTCCCTAGGCGAGTGTTGGGAACTCCCCTCCTCTTCCTCTTTTGTGGGCACCCACGTGATGTCCAGCGACACGTCATCATCGTCACCTTCACCACCACTGACATTTGAGACCTCGGAGTAGACAGCAACAGCTGCCCCCCCCCCCCTTCCCCTCATTTAGTATAATGATCCTCAATGACCCTGCATTCAGTATGAGGACCACCAGAGCCCCCATTCGATATAATGACCCCCAGTGACCACCATACAATATAATGACCCCCAGTGCCCCCTCCATACAGTATAACCCCCAGTGTGGGGGCCACTAGGGGGGCCGTATTCTGAATGGGGGGTGACTGGGGGTTATAATTCTGAATGGAGGGCAACTGTGGGGTCATTATACTGTGTGTGAGCCACAGAGGGACATGTAAATGGACAAAAATGCCTCAAGGGGGCCCACTGGGATTTATCATCCAAGGGCCCACATGAACCTGGAGCCAGCTCTGTCTCCAGAAACATAATCACAAGTTCTCTTCTGTCAGGTGAATGCCTAATTTTTGGGGCCTGTACTCCCGTGGTCTAAAATAAAAATTTTCTAGGCTCCAGCAGGGCACTTTTTTGAGAGTTTACCTTTAAAAATGGCCCTTGATTAAAATACATATTTTTTGTGGGAATTTTTGCCAATGATCCTCCTCTGTTATGTCACTGTCCATGTTGTGGGACTGTTTGTGCACTTCTAGTAAGTATTTGTGGCTGCAAACATGAATAGTGTTGATCGAGCACCCAAGTGCTCGGGTGCTCAGGCCGAACACATCGGGATGCTCGGATGCTCTACAGAGCACACGAGTATAATAGAAGTCAATGGGAGAACCCGAGCATTAAACCAGGCACCCCCTGCTCTGAAAAGGGGAGGGTGCATGGTTGTTAGGAAAAAGTCAGAAATTGATGGAAACACCACCGAAATGGTTTGGGAACAGCATGGGGAGGATGTCTGAATGCATCTTGGAGTCCCAGGTTGCTGCTGGGAACGATGTTGCCCGAGTAGTACGCCACTTTTACAGACTGACAATAATACGCACAAAACCAAAGATAAAATCGATTTTAGAGGAAAAATTGTTAGGAAATATTCTTTCCTGTATATTTACTTGTATATAAAGCACAAATGCTGCCAAAAATTGCAAGCAAGAGGCACTCCGATACTACCTGTATATCAGATAAAGGAGGGCCTTATTCACATTGTGGTACAATTGTTCACGTAGTGGGACCCCTACACTCATAAAGCCTATGCACTAAGTGAAAGGGCTTCCAAAAATTACAAGGAACCGGCACTCCAATATACCCTTTGTTACACATAAAGGAGGGCATCATACACACCCTTGAAAGATTATGATTGATGGCCTGCAGGTGACCCGCAAAAACATTTGGAGCAAGGGATTGCTGATCTGACCATCTAAAACATTAGGGGCGAGGGCCTGCTGCTGAGCTGACCCTCTAAAACATTAAGAGTAAGGGTCTACTGGAGAGCTGAGCCTCTAAAAGATTGTAGGGGAGGGCCTGCAGGTGAGCTGACCCTGTAAAAGATTGTAGGTGAGGGCCCGCTGGTGAGCTGACCCTCTAAAAGGTTGTAGGTGAGGGACTGCAGGTGAGCTGACCCTGTAAAAGATTGTAGGTGAGGGTCTACTGGTGAGCTGACCCTGTAAAAGATTGTAAGTGAGGGCCTGCAGGTGAGCTGACTCTGTAAAACATTATATGCAAGGGCCTGAAGGTGAGCTGACCCTGTAAAAAATTGTATGCGAGGGCCTTCAGGTGAACTGACCCTGTAAAATATTGTAGGTGAGGGCCTGCTGGTGAGCTGACCCTCTAAAAGGTTGTAGGTGAGGGCCTGCAGGTGAGTTGACCCTGTAAAACATTATATTTGCAGGGCCTGCAGGTGAGCTGAGCCTGTAAAATATTATATGCGAGGGCCTGCAGGTGAGCTGACCCTGTAAAAGATTGTAGGTGAGGGACTGCAGGTGAGCTGACCCTCTAAAACATTATATGTAAGGGCCTGAGGGTGAGCTGACCCTGTAAAAGATTGTAGGTGAGGACCTGCTGGTGAGCTGACCCTCTAAAACATTATATGCGAGGGCCTGCAGGTGAGCTGACCCTGTAAAACATTATATGCGAGGGCCTTGGCTACTGAGACTGGACTCAGTGGAAGACAGATAGGTATTGTGGATGAATGATTTATCTTGTGCTCCTGCAGCAGGCACAGTGTCAACGTGCCCCGGGCCACGGGCTCTGCGTGCACCATCAGCATCACGGCCACTTCCCAGTCCCTTACTGCCCGCCTTACTGCCTGTACAGTAGCGTACCATAGCGTAGGATTTGGAAGTGTATGCGCAAAAAAATTTAAAAAGGTATTTGGGATGTGGAAACGTCACACAGGGGATATCTCGCAGATAATGTTAATGCTGTCACCAGCGGCTAATAAAAAAAATACAGGGAATGTCACAGGTATTTGGAATGAGGAAACGTTATACAGGAAAGGTACCATCGGTAATGTCACTGTCTGCAGCTTCTACAACTAAAATTTTTATGCACACACGTTACACTGGAGATGTGGCACTGGTAATGTCGCATTCAGAAGTGGACACTGTATATTAAAAAGAACACTGTTTGTCACTAATACATTTTTTCACCGCACTTGTTACACTGCAGATGTTGAGCAGCTAATGTCACTGTCCGCAGCAGACACCGTCTACGGAAAAAGTTCACTGGATGTCACAGTTATTTTTGGGATGCGCACACTTTACACAGGAGATGTGGTGCAGCCAATTTAACTGTCCGCAGCGGACACCGTCTACGGAAAAAGTACACTGGATGTGACAGATATTTTTGGGATGCACACACTTTGCACAGGAGATGTGGCGCAGATAATTTAACTGTCTGCAGAAGCCTATTAGACGCTATTTAGCGCAGGATGCACTAAAAAAATATATTGCTGCTGCCACACACGATAGTCCTTAAAAGGACTTTTGGGTCTGTAAAGTCTTACAATTTAGCACAGGTTGCCCTACAAATATATATTGCTGCTGTCACACACAATAGTCCTGAAAAGGACTTTTGGGTCTCTGAAAAGTTTTCCTAAAAAAAAATAGTCCAATATCACTCCCTACACTGTCTGTCCCTTCCTATGCACAGCTCTCCCTGATTAAGACTGAGCCGAACACGCGCCATCGGGTGCTATATAGTTGGTTAGTCCATCACTACTATCTAATCAGACAACCATTTGGAGTCATGATTAGTTGGTTGCTGTGTATCCTGCTCCCCTCTCAGCGCCATCCAACAGACAGATGATTTTGCCAAGAAAGCCACACTCATACAGATGTCCATTGCAGTGTCTTCTTCAGGGGTAATGTAGTACTACATGGTTGCCATTCAAATCATTGGCCGTCTATGTGTTATATGAACCATATATTGCTAGTCTACCTGAGTGGCCAATTGAGCTGGTGCTGTGGCAGCCCAAGGAGTACCAAATCACGAGGCTGGCTGAAGAATGACTCAAGGTTCACAGGGACCAGTGGCCTTTCTAGCAGTAGGCACAAGGGACGTGTCCCAGAACTTTTGTTGGGTGCCTCATGTCTTCCAGCATCAGCAATCACCCTATTAGGCTACTTTCACAACAGCAGCAAGGAACTCCAGCAGGCTGTTCCGGCGGGTGAACAGCCTGTCGGATCCATGCTGCCACTAGTACACGCAGGGCCCCGGTGACATGTCGTATTTTTATTCCAGCCGCCTCTCGGCATGTTTGCCGTGCTGCCGCCGGAACTCCGGCCCTCCAACATTATAGTCAATGGGGCCGGAGCGGTAGTCCGGGGGCACGCGTGCACTAGCTGCAGCACGGTTCACCCGCCGGAACAGCCTGCTGGAGTTCCTTGCGGCTAGTGTGAAACTAGCCCAAGCTGCATTTACATCTTCAGATTAGAGTCTATCATTGAACTGAGAATAAACTTGTCATAAGTGCACAGCACCTTACAGACATGAAATCCACTCAAAATATAAAAGACTTAAGACGTACATTTTCTTGCAAAGAGTCCTCTGTCACAACATCTGTTTCTGTTATCGTGTCTTGGTGTGTCATGGCTTAAGTCATGCTGTTTTCATTTTGTTATTTTAGAGCACACATCATAAGATTAAAAGGGGTTGTCTCACTTCAGCGAATGCGCACTTGTACAGCCCCAGCGACCAGAGAGGCCAGAGCTTTTTCCCTATACTGTGCAAGCACGCCCACTAGTGCTAGATTGCAGGGTGGTCGTAACCATGGAAACGAGCAGTGTATAATATGATGGAAAAATGAATCCAGCCAGCAAAGGAGGCAATATGGATAAGCACAATACATTAGTAAGTGCCTTGTATTAAATTATATAAATGATAAACGCTAATGATGAGCGAGTATGCTCGGCCGAACATCTGTTCGGCTCAAGCCTTGCTATGCTCGGCACATGGCGGTACTCGACCGAGTACCGCATGTGCTCGAGCACAATGCTCGAGTCTCCTTCCAGCACGTTTCGCAGGTTTTAATTAGCCAATCAGGTAAGTACTGCCCTCACTGTAATGCCAGTAGCCATGTTGACTGCTGGCATTACAGTGATTGGCTGGCTGAAACGTGTCATCAGGTGCTATATAGCACCCGATGACGCATGTTCGGCTCAGACGTAGACAGGGAGAGCATCGGTTAGGAAGGGAAAGACAGAGCAGGGAGCGAATGTCAGCAATTTAACTTAGAGAAAGCTTTTAAGTAGAGTTGAGTGAACACCTGGATGTTAGGGTTCGAGAAGTTCGGCCGAACTTCCCGAAAATGTTGGGAAGAAAGATTCACTCACAAAAGTCCATGAAGCATGGCCATGCGATTTATACGAAAAATCGAATATGGACTGCTACACTCGACTGTCCTCTGTAAAGATCCTTATTTGGAGCATCTAGCACTCCACTGCGAAATACAAGCTACCAAAAATTTGCAGAATCGAAAAAATCGAAAAGATCCCGTAACCGACTAAACCATTCAACATACACCAAGAGCACAGAGCACTTACACGTGGGACGCCACGGTAATAAAGAGCCAGCTCGAAACAGTGAGTAACCATCTAAACTGTATTATTTGTCGGAACACTACAGAGAGACAATTCATGCGCAACACCAGATGCGCTTTTCCGCAAATTCATGCGCTCATACCCATGCGTTTTATCTTATGCGTCTTAATCCATGTGGTTTTTTCCATGTGATGTATTTTTTTCTCGATCGATCTAAGACTGAGTAAGAGCTACAAATTATTGAACATACTGAAAATAACCACAGGAGGACTCTCATAGACACGACTTGGACTGACAATCCTACCAACTAAAATATCCAGATTATTTTAACAGATTTTATTATCCGATTTTTTAATATTGTTAACTTTTTGAACTGCATGTTATGTATTGTATTAAAATAGTGCTAACCATATTTTAGAGCTGTCTCACATTACTCCCATTGTAAGAGTGCCAGTCTTTTCTTTTTCTTTTTACTTCACCCCGAACCCCATTGAAGTCAATGGGGACCCGAACTTTTGGTCACTAAAAAGGCTGTAAAAGGGCTAGAGGGCTGCAAAGGGCTAGAGGGCTGCAAAAGGCAGCAAAATGTAGGTAAGTCCCCTGCAAACAAATATGGATAGGGAAATGACTTAAAATACATTTTTTTTACCAATGTCAATTGGCAACTTGGAGGAGGAGGAGATGGAATAGGAGGTTGGGGTGGCATCAGGTGGGAATGCTATGGGAGCTGAAGTTCTCATCACAGCCAAAAAGGATTCATTATCTGCCTGCAGCGCCACAGTCCTCATTCACAGACTCAGGGCCATGGCACCCAGACGGAGGAGAGGTTCATTCAACTTTGGGTTGCCCCGCAAAATAATGGTAAAATGAAAAAAAGAGGATTCCATAAAGAAGTGCCCTGGAGTACAAGAATATATGGTTAAGGGGAGGTAGTTATAAATGTCTATTCTGCACAAGGGATAGACAGGTCCTGTGGGATCCATGCCTGGTTCATTTTTATGAACGTCAGCTTGTCCACGTTGGCTGTGGACAGGCGGCTGCGTTTGTCAGTAATGACGTCACCTGCCGTGCTGAATACACGTTTAGACAAAACGCTGGCTGCCGGGCAGGCCAGCACCTCCAAGGCATAAAAGGCTAGCTCTGGCCACATGAACAATTTGGAGACCCAGAAGTTGAATTGGGCCAAACCATCAGTCAGTACGTGGAGGGGTGTGCACACATACTGTTCCACCATGTTAGTGAAATGCTGCCTCCTGCTAACACGTTCCGTATCAGGTGGTGGTGCAGTTAGCTGTGGCGTGGTGACAAAACTTTTCCACATCTCTGCCATGCTAACTCTGCCCTCAGAGGAGCTGGCCGTGACACAGCTGCGTTGGCGACCTCTTGCTCCTCCTCTGCCTTCACCTTGGGCTTCCACTTGTTCCCCTGTGACATTTGGAAATGCTCTCAGTAGCGCGTCTACCAACGTGCGCTTGTACTCGCGCATCTTCCTATCACGCTCCAGTGCAGGAAGTAAGGTGGGCACATTGTCTTTGTACCGGGGATCCAGCAGGGTGGCAACCCAGTAGTCCGCACACGTTAAAATGTGGGCAACTCTGCTGTCGTTGCGCAGGCACTGCAGAATGTAGTCGCTTATGTGTGCCAGGCTGCCCTGAGGTAAGGACAAGCTGTCCTCTGTGGGAGGCGTATCGTCATCGTCCTCCGTTTCCCCCCAGCCATGCACCAGTGATGGGCCCGAGCTGCGTTGGGTGCCACCCCGCTGTGAACATGCTTCATCCTCATCCTCCACCTCCTCATCCTCGTCATCCTCGTCCTCCAGTAGTGGGCCCTGGCTGGCCACATTTGTACCTGGCCTCTGCTTTTGCAAAAAACCTCCCTCTGAGCCACTTCTAAGAGACTGGCCTGAAAGTGTTAAAAATGAACCCTCTTCCTCCTCCTCCTCCTCCTGGGCCACTTCCTCTTCCATCATCGCCCTAAGTGTTTTCTCAAGGAGACATAGAAGTGGTATTGTAACAATGATAACGGCGTCATCGCCACTGGCCATGTTGGTGGAGTACTCGAAACAGCGCAACAGGGCACACAGGTCTGGCATGGTCGCCCAGTCATTGGTCGTGAAGTGGTGCTGTTCCGCTGTGCGACTCACCCGTGTGTGCTGCAGCTGAAACTCCACTATGGCCTGCTGCTGCTCGCACAGTCTCTCCAGCATGTGCAAGGTGGAGTTCCACCTGGTGGGCACATCGCATATGAGGAGGTGAGCGGGAAGGCCGAAGTTACGCTGTAGCGCAGACAGGCGAGCAGCGGCAGGATGTGAACGCCGGAAGCGTGCACAGATGGCCCGTTTTATGCAGCAGCTCTGACATGTCGGGGTAGTTGTGAAGGAACTTCTGCACCACCAAATTCAGCACATGCGCCAGGTGAGGGATGTGCGTCAAACCGGCTAGTCCCAAAGCTGCAACGAGATTTCGCCCATTATCGCACACCACCAGGCCGGGCTTGAGGCCCACCGGCAGCAACCACTCGTCGGTCTGTTGCTCAATGCGCCGTCACAACTCCTGCGCGGTGTGGGGCATGTCCCCCAAACATATGAGTTTGAGAACGGCCTGCTGACGTTTACCCCGAGCTGTGCTGAAGTTGGTGGTGAAGGTGTGTGGCTGACTGGATGAGCAGGTGGAAGAAGAGGAGGAGGAAGCCGAGTAGGAGGAGGAGGCTACAGGAGGCAAAAAATGATGACCTGCGATCCTTGGCGGCGGAAGGACATGTGCCAAAGAACTCTCTGTATTCCCATGCACCTTTTCCACCACAAAAAAGTGTATATGGTTGAATCTTGTTTTCTCCTCCTCCTCATCCAGATTGCATATATTCCCTCCACTACAATTTTTAAAGAGGGTCAGCTCACCAGCAGGCACTCAACCATAATATTTTAGAGGGTCAACTCACCAGCAGGCCCTCACCTATAATGTTTTAGAGGGTCAGCTCACCATCAGGCCCTCACCTATAATGTTTAGAGGGTCAGCTCCCCAGCAGGCCCTCAACCATAATGTTTTAGAGGGTCAGCTCACCAGCAGGCCCTCAACCATAATGTTTTACAGGGACAGCTCACCAGCAGGCCCTCAACCATAATGTTTTACAGGGACAGCTCACCAGCAGGCCCTCAACCATAATGTTTTACAGGGTCAGCTCACCAGCAGGCCCTCAACAATAATGTTTCAAGGGTGTGTATAATGCCCTCCTTTGTGTGTAATTAAGAGTGTATTGTAGTGCCTGCACCTTGTAATGTTTCGCAGCCCTTTCACTTAGTGCATAGGCTTTATGAGTGTAGGAGTCCCACTACCTGAACAATTGTACGACAATGTGAACAGGGCCCTCCTTTATGTGATATACAGGCTGTTTCGGAGTGCCTCTTGCTTGTAATTTTTTGCACCACTTGCACTTTATATGCAATTGAATATACAGGAAAGAATGTTTCCTAACATTTTTTCCTGTAAAATAGTTTTTTGTTTTTTTTTGTGGGGGGGGGGGTTTGAGGGTATTTTTGTCAGTCTGTAAAAGTGGCATACAACTCGGACAACATGGTTCCCAGCAGCGACCTGGGAGCCCAAGATGCCATCCAGATATCGTCTCCATGCTGTTCCCGATTCCTTTTCCCTGGTTGTCTCCCATTGACTTCCATTATACTTGGGTGCTGTAAGCTCATAGAGGACTCAGAAGGACATTGTGCTTTCCTCCTGTACTCCTGAGTCCTACAAGGGCCCCCTGCCCCCATTATCTGTACCCAGAGAGTTATCACTGTGTTACTTGTGGTGTTACATAGGACTGCAGATAAGACTTTTATGGAATATCCACAGGAGTCCCATAGATTCAGATATCACAGGGTTTTGTTCCTACAGCATTCCCTTTTCCGCAAAACTGACCTGTGCCCTTCATTCTCTAGGTCAGTACGAATACGTACGAACGTATGTATACATTTCTTTATTGGCAAATGGGGGTGTGGCAGGGGAGAAGCCAGGACAGGAGGTGGGATGGCCAGGGGTGGGTAGTGGGCAGGGTTAGGGGGCCCAATTCAGATTCTTGCTATGCAGCCCAGTGATTTCTATGTACGCCCCTGCTTCCAAGACTTCATGTAAGGATCAGAGGTAAGGATCACATGTCTATTCACATATAGATTAGTATATATTTAGCAGTTTCTTTCACAGCTCATTCTTACTTGTCTACTAAATACTCCTTGTAAAATTACATTTTAAAACATAGATTTACAAATAAATTCAATAATAAAATATTCAACACATGAAACATAATTTTTGCCTCCATTTATTTATATACAGCTGTACAGTGTATATATATTGTAACAAGTACAGAAATGCAACAGCACTCTGCAACCAGCACTCCGCCCTACCTCTATGCTAAAAGTTAACAGGCGTCAGTGTACATTTTGATCAAAAAGTAATAAGCCACTCGCCGCGCTAAGGCCGCCTCTATGAGTGGTCCTAACCGCTAAATCCTACCTGTTATGGGCCATGACAGCCACATAAAATCCAGGGAGTGCAGGCCCAGCATGCATGCTGGATCATCCCTGCTTTTTAACCTTTTTAGTGCCATAACAGCCTCCATTAAATTCAGGGATGCCGGTACCAACATGCATGCTGAGCCCACTATGTACTCCTCCTGGAGCCAAATGGCTACTAGTAGGTACTATGAGTGAAAATCAAGTTTTATACTTACTCTGATTAAAACCAGCCTCTAGGGCAGACAAACTAATCAGGTGTGCACAACTGAATGGAGGTTGCCACACCTCCAGTGTATGCTACACAGAAAAAAAGAGAGGGGGTCAGTCAGCACGTCCCTTCCCTGTATGCAGGTGCACATATATATTGTAAGGGATTGCATCATTCAGGGGGTCATAATCACCGACTTCTTCGCAGACAACAGGTTTTAGTGCCCAAACTGTGCTTTTATTTTAGTCCCTTCAGCACAATCAAAATAAATGTCTGCCCGGCTGGGCTCTAACTTACATGTAAAAATAAGTTTCTACCTCACTTATAGGGCCCAGTTCACAACTCCAACTCGGTCTGGCTTTACTCAGCCAAATAGTCCACCCAGGGAAGTGATCAGGCATCGCACAGCATTGTGGCCCCTCAGTCCTCTTAACTGAGATCACGCAGAACCTCAGAAAGTATTTGCTTCCAAGTCACTCTCTCCCTCCCTACACTGACACACTGGGAAGTGCTTTATGTCGGCCTCATTACAGCAGGCCTCACCTGCGATCACCTCAGGTGAAAGGAAAATATGCCGTGGAATGAGGGGATGGATTGGGAGGTCCCACTGCCAAACCTACCATCATAATCCAATAAAATCCAGCCCTGAATAAGTAAAGAAAATAGCTTTGGCAACTAGGTTTGCTGAAGCCAGCTCCATCTTCCTGGACTTTACCTATCTCAGCTAGATGAGTTATACACCCCTACACTCTGGCTGCATTTCTGCAGTATGTGCTTACTGTACATGCTGTGGTAAGGTGCAAGGTACCGTGGTCGATGGCAGGTACGTGTCACCGAGGTTCCTGGCCTCGGTGAGGTAAGAGCCGGGTTTTCTTGCGTGTCAGCAGCAGCTAGTGCTGTTTTGACACATTTCTAATTAGTTTGGCTGCAAAGGCCGGCTCTTACTGGGAGTAGGCAAAGAGTTGGGTGGGTGCCTATTCCCCACGGTCCAGGCCGGTTTTTCCCGGGCCTTTATAAGACAGCCAGCACCAGCAGGTGAGGTGTGATTGCCCTGGAGCTGCTGTAAGGCTGTGGAATCATTTGAGTTTGGGAGTTCTCTGGGCTGGAAGCAAGAGCCCAGCAAGGAGGAGTGCAGACGGCCTGGAAACCTGACGTCGCTTGTCTTGCGGCTGGACTGACAGCCAGGTGCGAACCTGCACCTAAAAACCTCCCAGGTGACTGGAGCCTGTATAGGACTGTCTTGTTTTTCTCATGATTTCTTATGTGTGTGAAGTAACACCAAGAGACTGTTTATTGTTTATCTTGTGCAAGTGTGAATAAAACACTGTTTATTGCACCTTCGGGACTCCTGTTTTGCCTCGGTACTGCACCCGCACCGCTATCTACCAGAGTGACTCCCCACATTTGGTGTCGGATGCGGGCATGCGCAGTGAGGCTGGCGTGAACGCCAAAAATTTTTGTTTTTGCTGGGCACGACTGGATGTCCTATATTAGGCCAGCAAAGTTGCAGCCTGTGTTCCCTGACAAAATGGAGGCGGCTGTGAAAGCTCTCATAGAGGCTAACGTGCAGCAGCGGGAGACCAACCAGCTACTATTACAGCACGTGATGGCGTTACAAGCTGCAGGAGCGTCCCACCACGACCATGATGCCCGGAAAGCGGTCCCAAAAATGACCCCCTCAGACGACGTGGAGACATATCTGCCGGTCTTTGAGAAGGTCGCCGTGAGGGAAAAGTTACCCCGTGACCAGTGGGCCGAGGTGGTTGCTCCGTTCCTGGCATCCGGACCCCAGCAAGTTTTTTTTGACTTAGCAGATGACCAGGCTGCTGATTATCCCACGGTGAAGGGGGAGATCCTGGCCAGACTGGGGGTAAACGTGTTAGTCCGGGCTCAACGGGTCCACCAGTGGGACTTTAAAACGGCTGAACCCGCCAGGCCGCAGTACTATGAGTTGCTGCACAGGTTGCAAAAGTGGCTGCAGCCTGATGTTCTAAGTCCGACTGCTATGCTGGACCGTCTGCTGGCCGACATGTTCTGGAGGGCCCTGCCTTACCCCCTTCAGCACTGGATTGGCCAGGTATCCCCCACTAATGCCCTTGAAATGGTTGATCTGGTGGAGCGCTATGAGGCCACAAAAACTTGCAAGGGGGTGTTGTTGGGAGGGGCCGGTCAAACCCCGGAGGTCTCCCATCCAGTCCCGACGTCTGATACCTGAGAGACCTGTTCGGGTGTGCCCCTGTGGACCCGGCCCCGGTTGTCTGCTGGCGGTGTCAGGAGCCTGGCCACGTAAGGGCCGACTGTCCACACCGGGGAGAACCCATGGAGACTAACTATGGGTACCGGGCTTCCATGTATGCCCGGAGACTGTGTGCAACCGGCACCCCCGAGACAATAGACAATCGTCACCTGTGCCAGGTACAAGTGGGTGATAATCTGGCCGTGGCTCTGCTGGACTCAGGAGCCTAGTAACCCTGGTAAGTGCTGCCCTGGTACAGCCCTCCCAGTATACGGGCCGGAAAGTTGGTGTGGTGTGCATACACGGAGACTTAAAGGACTATCCCACGGCTGTAATGTCTCTGTCCACGGCGGCCGGCACATGGACTTGTGAAGTGGCGATCTCCGCAAAGCTACCTTATGAACTAATAATTGGGAGAGACTTCCCTGGTTTTCCGTCACTATGGCCTGAGGTGAAAGTGACTAATAGCCCTGAGACAGGGATAACCCTAGCAGAGTGGCCTGGTTCCTGTGGGAGGCCAGAGCCCTGGGAGCCCGAGTCCGAAGGGCCTGCGGTAGGGGTGACCACCACTTCTGTGATAGAGGGGAGACACCCCCACTGAGTGTAATGGTGGGAGACATGGAGGACTTGCCACCCGGACTTGAGTTGGCAGACCTCCACGTCTCCGGAGATAATTTTGGGACCGCCCAACACCGGGACCAAACCCTAACCAGGGCCTGGGAGAATGTGCTGGAAATTGATGGTAAACCCCAGAAACCAGGGGCTGAGTTAATATTTCCCCGCTTTGTTGTTCACCAAGAAATGTTATATCGGGTGAACCAAATCCGAGGTGAACCTGTTGAACAGTTGGTGGTGCCCACAGCGTACCGCAAGCTGGTCATGGAGCTTGCCCACCAACATGTTCTTGGGGGACACTTGGGGTGGCAGAAAACCCAGGACCGCATACTGCAGCGGTTCTATTGGCCCAGTGTGTTCAAGGAGGTAGAAAATTATTGTAAGTCCTGTCCCACCTGTCAGATAAATAGCCCCCAGCCACATTTCCGTAGTCCTCTGGTACCTCTTCCAATTATTGAGGTCCCGTTTGAGCGAATCGCTATGGATCTAATTGGGCCTGTACCAAAGTCTGCCAGGGGCCACCAACACATTCTGGTAGTTCTTGACTATGCCACTCGGTATCCGGAGGCGGTGCCTCTGCGACATACCTCAGCTAAGCTCATCGCCAAAGAGTTAATGGAAATGTTTTCCCGTGTGGGCCTGCCAAAAGAGGTTCTGACAGACCAAGGGACCCCTTTTATGTCCAAAGTTATGAGGGAACTGTGTAAATTGTTGCGTATAAAGCAGTTACGGACGTCCGTTTACCATCCGCAAACAGACGGTCTTGTCGAGAGGTTTAACCAAACTTTAAAAAATATGTTAAAAAGGGTGGTGTCTAGAGATGGGAAGGACTGGGATCTGCTTCTGCCCTATCTCATGTTCGCAGTGCGAGAGGTGCCCCAGGCCTCTACTGGGTTCTCGCCCTTCGAACTGCTTTATGGCAGACACCCTCGGGGCCTGTTGGATATCGCCAAGGAAGCGTGGGAACAACAGCCTGTCCCCCACAAAAGTGTCATTGAGTATGTCACCCAGATGCAGGAACGGATGGAAAGGGTGTTGCCGCTGGTCCGCGAACATATGGAGGCAGCGCAACAAGCCCAGAGTAGGGTGTACAATCGTCAGGCTCGGGTACGGGGCTTCAATCCGGGAGATCGGGTTTTGGTTCTGGTACCCACCCTTGACAGCAAGTTCCTAGCTAGGTGGCAGGGCCCCTATGAGGTGATCGAGAAGGTAGGGGAAGTAAATTACAAAGTACACCAGCCAGGGCGGCGCAAGCCGGAGCAGGTGTACCACGTGAATTTACTAAAGCCGTGGAAAGATAGGGACACGGCCGACGACCACAGCCCCCGGCCAGGGCTTCTAGGTGAAAAGGGTCCAGCCCCACAGTTCGTGGCCTGGGAAGCAGTAACCACGGTAAAAATTGCAGACAGCCTGTCTTCCAAACAAGTTCAGGAAGTCAGGGAGTTCGTCAGTCGGAACACGGATGTGTTCTCGGACCTCCCTGGCCGCACGTCTCTCATCCAAGATGACATCATCACTGAGCCTCAGGCCAAGATCCGGTTAAAACCATACCGGGTACCCGAGGCTCGGCGACGGGCCATCGCGGAGGAAGTGCAGTTAATGTTGAAGCTTGAGGTCATTGAGGAATCGAAAAGTGAGTGGGCCAGTCCCATAGTTCTAATACCCAAGCCGGATGGGACGTTGCGGTTCTGCAATGATTTTCGCAAGTTAAATGAAGTGTCCAAGTTCGATGCGTATCCCATGCCCCGGGTAGACGAGCTTGTTGAGAATTTAGGGCAAGCCCGTTATTTTTCTGTGCTAGACCTCACTAAAGGATACTGGCAAGTACCCTTAACGGAGGCGGCCAAGGAAAAACGCTTTGTTACCCGCAGGGCCTGTATCATTACAAGGTGTTACCCTTTGGCCTGCATGGCGCCCCGCCACCTTCCAAAGGTTAATGGATATAGTACTGCGACCTCATCGTCGGTACGCTCGGCCTACTTAGATGATGTAATCATCCACAGCACCGACTGGGAAAGCCATTTGCCCAAAGTGCAGGCAGTAGTGGATGCCCTGAGGAAAGCTGGACTGACCGCCAATCCAAAGAAGTGTGCGATTGGGTTGGAAGAGACCAAATACCTGGGATATGTTATTGGGCGGGGAGTCATCAAGCCGCAGGTAACTAAAGTAGAAGCCATACGTAACTGGCCCCGACCGGTCACCACCAGGCAGGTAAAGTCCTTCCTAGGAATTGTAGGGTACTACATGCGGTTTGTGCCCCACTTTGCCACAATAGCAGCGCCGTTGACCGACCTGTTGAAAGGGCGAAAGTCTGGGAAGGTTAGCTGGAGTGAGAAGGCGGAGGAGGCTTTCTCCGCGTTGAAGTCGGCCCTGTGTGGGTCCCCGGTTTTGGTGACACCCGACTTCAACAGGGAGTTCGTCTGTTCAGACGGATGCCTCGGAGGTAGGTCTCGGTGCAGTGCTGTCTCAGGAAGTCAATGGGGAAGAACATCCCGTTGTCTTCCTGAGCCGGAAACTCACCCCGCCGAGACCAGGTATAGTATAGTGGAGAGGGAGTGCCTGGCTATCAAGTGGGCACTCGAATCTCTCCGCTATTACCTGTTAGGGAGGAGGTTCCGTCTGGTGACCGACCATTCCCCTCTCAAGTGGATGAGCCAGGCCAAGGAGAGGAATGCTCGGGTCACCAGGTGGTTCCTGTCCTTGCAAAATTTCAAATTTTCGGTAGAACACAGGGCAGGCCGCTTGCAGGGTAACGCAGATGCCCTGTCCCGCGTCCACTGCCTCACTTGTGTTCACCCCCTCAGGGTTGAACAAAGGGGGGGGTATGTGGTAAGGTGCAAGGTATCGTGGTCGATGGCAGGTACGTGTCACCGAGGTTCCTGGCCTCGGTGAGGTAAGAGCCGGGTTTTCTTGCGTGTCAGCAGCAGCTAGTGCTGTTTTGACACATTTCTAATTAGTTTGGCTGCAAAGCCAATCCGGGCCGGCTCTTACTGGGAGTAGGCAAAGAGTTGGGTGGGTGCCTAATCCCGACGGTCCAGGCCGGTTTTTCCCGGGCCTTTATAAGGCAGCCAGCACCAGCAGGTGAGGTGTGATTGCCCTGGAGCTGCTGTAAGGCTGTGGAATCATTTGAGTTTGGGAGTTCTCTGGGCTGGAAGCAAGAGCCCAGCAAGGAGGAGTGCAGACGGCCTGGAAACCTGACATCGCTTGTCTTGCGGCTGGACTGACAGCCAGGTGCGAACCTGCACCTAAAAACCTCCCAGGTGACTGGAGCCTGTATAGGACTGTCTTGTTTTTCTCATGATTTCTTATGTGTGTGAAGTAACACCAAGAGACTGTTTATTGTTTATCTTGTGCAAGTGTGAATAAAACACTGTTTATTGCACCTTCAGGACTCCTGTTTTGCCTCGGTACTGCACCCGCACCGCTATCTACCAGAGCGACTCCCCACAATGCGTACTAACCTTTAGGTGGGGCTAGGAGGGGTCAAGAGAGTAGAAAACACTTAAGGGGTCATTTATTAAGACCGGGATTTTAGACGACGGTCTTAATAAAGCCTGTGCTCTGATGGTGGATCATAAAGTTATGAAGAGGTGCAGGCCTCTCCATAGCTTTGGCGCATGCAGTACTGCTTCTAAATGTAAGACAAGTTCCTAGTTGGCTTACATTTAGACCATTCTCTACGCCTAAAACAGGCGTAGAAAAAGATGAATGAAACGGGCCTGCCATCCCGTCCCCTTCCCCACTCATACCCACTTTTTTCAGACCTGGAGTGAGCCGGAAAAAGTAGCAGATTGCAGCGCAACAATCTATTGTGCTGCAATCTGCATCTGAAATAAGCCTAATATAGGCGTATTTCAGTTTGATAATGACCCCCTTAGTTGTGGAACAGAGAGCTCAGCTCCACTGAAGACAGTGGCAGGGTGAGATGTCTTGCTACCATCATCTCTCTTTGTATGATATGGGCGTCAGCCAAGTGCCATGCTGGGCACTTGTAGATGAGGTGTCCCATTTGTTTACGATTCTTGGTGACTGTTATTTTACTTAATATTTGTCTTTGTATATCTTTGTATATATGTTATCACAATTTAGTAAACTCTTTATGCACCTAAGTTGTGTTAAGTCTATTTTTCCCCGAACTTCTGATCTCATGATAATACACAGTCTAAACATGAAAACACACTTGGCACACCATACTCTCACAACACCATCTTCTAATTTGCCAATCTATACAAATGCATACATATATACCATACTATTGTTCAACCTCAAAATGGCCAACCCTGAACAAAGACTCAATGCTTTTATCTCTATAAGGCTATATTGTAGTCAGGAGATAAACCAAGGTCAGGGCAAGCAGGGTACAAACAAATCTGAGAAACAAGTCTAAGGTCAAGGCAGGCAGCAATGGATCAACTAGATGGTGCTCAGGCACCCTTAATTATCAAAGGACAGTCAGCCATAGGCTGGGGAACAATTAAGACCCATGCATGGCAGGCAGCAATGAATCAATACAAGAAACAGGCTAAGGTCAAGGGGGGTAGCTGAGAATCAGAGTTGGTTGTCAGGCAGAAGTTCGGTACATGGTCAGTCAGACAGAATAGCGTACCTTCACTGGTTAACTAGACATTAGGAATCTAAAGCTTAGACACCCTTTTTTTATCAAAGGACAGTCAGCCATAGACTGGGGAAGAATTAAGACCCATGCATGGCTAGCCCTTTAAGAGGTCATGAGCAAGCGCATGCACAGCCTATAGTATGGCTCAGGACCATCATAGAGAGAAGCACAGGCCACAGCCTGCCAAAGATGCCAAACAAAAGACCACAATTGGAAGCAGAGGCCAACAGAGTAAGGCTACTTTCACACTAGCGTTTTTTGCGGATTCGTCATGGATCTGCAAAAACACTTCCGTTACAATAATACAACCGCATGCATCCGTCATGAACGGATCCGGTTGTATCATGTCTTCTATAGCCATGATGGATCCGTATTAAACACCTTTGAAAAGTCAATAGGGGACGGATCTGTTTTCTATTGTGCCAGATTGTGTCAGAGTCCCCATTGACTTACAATATGTGCCAGGGCGGATCCGTTTGACTCTGCTTCATCAGGCGGACAACAAAACGCTGCAGGCAGCGTTTTGGGGTCCGCCTCCAGAGGGAATGGTGACTGAACGGAGGCCAACTGATGCATTCTAAGCGGATCCTTTTGCATTTAGAATGCATTAGGACAAAACTGATCCGTTTTGGACTGCTTTTGAGAGCCCTGAATGGATCTCACAAACGGAAGGCCAAAACGCTAGTGTGAAAGTAGCCTAAGTCGCGTAGCATCTGTGCCTGCAGGGACGAGCAGGACAGCAGCCGACATAGGGTGCCAATACAATTATTTTTTTTAATTAGTCATCTCTTGTAAATTTTCATTACAGTAAAAATGAACAGACCCAACAATAACACAAAGACAGTTTAATATGCCCCCAAATTTTTAAATAATACTGCTTTCACAAGACATAGCCCTTCCACTCGTCTGTCCTTGATCTCTCAAAGTCTCACGAGGATTCCACATGTAGTATACAACTAATCACTATGCTAAGAAAAAACTGCATAATTAACCATATTTTTATTGTTCCAAATGCCCATTTCAGTTACACTCAGCTCTCTCCTGGGTTCCCCATACACATACCCGTCACGGCAGAGGCTTATCTTCCAGGAAAACAAAAGGATTGGGCATAAATATTCACTTTGGGAGATCCACATAGACATTAGGCTTTTGTCCAAACCCGTTGTTCTTGGCAAGTTTGGCCAAATTAAGCCTATCATGGCACTCTATTTTGATGGAACACTGATGCAGGAAATGATTTTCAATGCTCAAAAAAATATTGTATTCAGTTAGGTCTTGATCAACTATTTTTCCTCAGGTTCAACTGCCACAGTTTTGGCACGCATGCATGCGAAAAACAACTGCTTACATGCGCCCACTAAGTTAGTAACATCAATTGCACTTTTTTGTGCATTTTTTTTAACCCCTTCAGTTAGTGCTAGGTGTGTGCGTGCGTCCTGCACCTGCTGAGTGCCGATCAGTAACATACTTTTTACTGATTGCGCCTCTGCTCGGTTTTCAGTGAAGGTTTTTTTTCTTTATTTTTCTTTAGGTAGCCTTTTTTTCAAATTTTTTCTCTTTATCTTATCTTTTTCTCTTTTCATTTTTGTAATTTTTTTTCTTTCTCCTAAATTTTAGTGGAAAATTATGACAAGGCCCCTCACTTGTAAAATCACTACATAAACCCCGCTGATGATAGTGTTAGATCACATATGACACACACACCAATAAAAATGACCCATTCATCACAGAAAATGTACTCCATTGAAGAGGCATACGCCAGCGAGGGAGAGGTGGATGCCACATTCCTCTACTACTCTAATCCCTCATCATCATCATCATCTGGTGATGAGGGACCCTCAAGGAGATGCCCCAGAAGAGAAGCTGAGGTAGCCCCCCCCCCCAGTGATCCCTTATTGACCCCTTCCCCTAAAGAAAATGTACATCAAATTCCTGAGTTTGTTGCCAGCTCAGGAATCCATATCGATTGTGTGGGCTTCAGAGAAATAGATATTTTTAAAAAATCTTTTTCTCTGAAGATTCCATTAATTTGATAGTGGCTCAGACAAATTTATATGCCCAACAATTTATAACCCAGAATTCACATCCTCATATGCTAAACCACTTGGTTGGATCCATGTAAATGCAGTAGAGATGATGACGTTTTGGGGGCTCATGCAGCATATGGGCGTTGTTAAAAAGCCAAAGATTAGACAGTATTGGAGTTCTGACGTTTTGTACCACACTCCAATTTGCAATATTGCCATGTCCTGCAAAAGATTTGAATCTATTTTGAAGTTTTTGCATTACAATGATAATGCACAGTGCCCCCTCCAATACCCACAATATAACCGTATATTTAAAATTAGACTCATCCTGGACCACATTAATTCCAAATACAGCCCTGAAAAAGATATTTGCATAGACGAGTCCCTTGTAAGTTTGGAAGGGTAATATTCCACCAGTACCTGCCCAGCAAGTGGGCAAGGTATGGCATTAAAATGTACAAGGTGTGCGAGAGTACCTCCAGGTGTACCCACAGGTTCCAGGTTTATGAAGGGAAAGACTCACGGATTGAACCCCAGAATGCCCCTCCAGACTAGAAGTTAGTGGAAAAATTGTGTGGGACTTAATTCACCCACTGCTGGATAAGGGTTACTACCTCTATATGGATAACTATTATACCAGTATTCCCCTATTCATGTACGCAAAAATCAGAGAGGCCTCCCTAGATCCTTGGTAGGGAAACTACTGAAAAAAGGCTACAGTAGGGCTCTCCTCCATGAGAACATGCTGGTGGTTAAGTACAAGGACAGAAGGGATGTCTTTGTACTGACCACCATTCACACTAGTTCCCCTGCCCCTGTATGAGGCACCACTACCACTGTCCCCAAACCAGACTGCATCCTAGAGTAAAACAGGCACATGGGAGTGGTTGATCTTTTAGATCCAGTTCTAAAATCATACAATGCCACTCAGTGGCTTAACTAGAAATGACCAGGCCCCACAGCAAATTTTTGAACGGGCCCCCCTCCCCCAGCAACTTTTCGCAAATCCCAACTCCTGTGCAACCCCCACTCCTGAGGCTAGTCAAGATCAATAAAGTGCGGGCCGTCTGTGCGCGCTTCCGGCGTTCACATCCTGCCGCTGCTCGCCTGTCTGCGCTACAGCGTAACTTCTGCCTTCCCGCTCACCGCCTCATATGCGACGTGCCCACCAGGTGGAACTCCACCTTGCACATGCTGGAGAGACTGTGCGAGCAGCAGCAGGCCAGAGTTTCAGCTGCAGCACGCACGCGTCAGTCGCACTGTGGAACAGCACCACTTCACCACCAATGATTGGGCCTCCATGCGAGACCTGTGTGCCCTGTTGCGCTGTTTCGAGTACTCCACCAACATGGCCAGTGGCGATGACACCGTTATCAGCGTTACAATACCACTTCTATGTCTCCTTGAGAAAACGCCTAGGGCAATGATGGAAGAGGAAGTGGCCCAGGAGGAGGAGGATGAGGGGTCATTTTTAGCACTTTCAGGCCAGTCTGTGAGAAGTGGCTCAGAGGGAGTTTTTTTGCAACGGCAGAGGACAGGTACAAATGTGGCCAGCCAGGGCCCACTACTGGAGGACGAGGAGGATGAGGAGGAGGTGGAGGAGGATGAGGATGAAGCAGGTTCACAGTGGGGTGGCACCCGACACAGCTCAGGCCCATCACTGGTGCGTGGCTGGGGGGATACGGAGGACGATGACGATACACCTCCCACAGAGGACAGCTTGTCCTTACCTCTGGGGAGCCTGGCACACATGGGCGACTACATGCTGCAGTGCCTGCGCAACGACAGCAGAGTTGCCCACATTTTAACGTCCCCGGTACAAAGATAATGTGCCCACCTTACTTCCTGCACTGGAGCGTGATAGGAAGATGTGCGAGTACAAGCGCACGCTGGTAGACGTGCTCCTGAGAGCATTCCCAAATGTCACAGGGGAACAGGTGGAATCCCAAGGCGAAGGCAGAGGAAGAGCAAGAGGTCGCCAACACAGCTGTGTCACAGCCAGCTCCTCTGAGGGCAGGGTTAGCATGGCAGAAATGTGGAAAAGTTTTGTCTCCACGCCACAGCTAACTGCACCACCACCTCATACGGAACGTGTTAGCAGGAGGCAGCATCTCACTAACATGGTTGAACAGTACGTCTGCACACCCCTCCACGTACTGACTGATGGTTCGGCCCCATTCAACTTCTGGGTCTCCAAATTGTCCAAGTGGCCAGAGTTAGCATTTTATGCCTTGGAGGTGCTGGCCTGCCCGGCGGCCAGCGTTTTGTCTGAACGTGTATTCAGCACGGAAGGGGGCATCATTACTGACTAATGCAGCCGCCTGTTCACAGCCAACGTGGACAAGCTGACGTTCATAAAAATTAACCAGGCATGGATCCCACAGGACCTGTCCCTCCCTTGTGCAGAATAGACATTTATAACTGCCTCCTACTCAACCATGTATTCTTGTACTCCGGGGCACTTCTTTATAGAATCCTCATTTTTTTAACTTTACCATGATCTTGCGGTGCAACCTAAAGTTGAATGAACCTCTTCTCAATCTGGGCGCCAGGGCCTAAATAACTGAAAGTGGCCTTCTCCAGTGGTGGGTGATATGACGCATGATTCCTTGCTGTGGGACCTCTCTCCTCTGTCTGGGTGCTGGGGCCAAAATAACTGAAAGTGGCCTTCTCCAGTGGTGGGTGATATGACGCATGATTCCTTGCTGTGGGACCTCTCTCCACTGTCTGGGTGCTGGGGCCGAAAAAACTGAAAGTGGCCTTCTCCAGTGGTGGGTGATATGACGCATGATTCCTTGCTGTGGGACCTCTCTCCACTGTCTGGGTGCTGGGGCCGAAAAAACTGAAAGTGGCCTTCTCCAGTGGTGGGTTATATGACGCATGATTCCTTGCTGTGGGACCTCTCTCCTCTGTCTGGGTGCTGGGGCCGAAATAACTGAAAGTGGCCTTCTCCAGTGGTGGGTGATATAACGCCTTATTCCTTGCTGTGGGACCTCTCTCCTCTGTCTGGGTGCTGGGGCCGAAATAACTGAAAGTGGCCTTCTCCAGTGGTGGGTGATATAACGCCTTATTCCTTGCTGTGGGACCTCTCTCCTCTGTCTGGGTGCTGGGGCCGAAATAACTGAAAGTGGCCTTCTCCAGTGGTGGGTGATATGAAGCCTTATTCCTTGCTGTGGGACCTCTCTCCTCTGTCTGGGTGCTGGGCCGAAATAACTGAAAGTGGCCTTCTCCAGTGGTGGGTTATATGACGCATGATTCCTTGCTGTGGGACCTCTCTCCTTTGTCTGGGTGCTGGGGCCGAAATAACTGAAAGTGGCCTTCTCCAGTGGTGGGTGATATAACGCCTTATTCCTTGCTGTGGGACCTCTCTCCTCTGTCTGGGTGCTGGGGCCAAAATAACTAAAAGTGGCCTTCTCCAGTGGTGGGTGATATGACGCATGATTCCTTGCTGTGGGACCTCTCTCTTCAGTCTGGGTGCAGGGACCGAAATGACTGAAAGTGGCCTTCTCCAGTGGTGGGTGATATGACGCATGATTCTCTGCTATGGGACCTCTCTCCAATTGATATTGGTTAATTTTTATTTATTTTATTTTAATTCATTTCCCTATCCACATTTGTTTGCAGGGCATTTACCTACATTTTGCTGCCTTTTGCAGCCCTCTAGCCCTTTCCTGGACTATTTTACAGTCTTTTTAGTGCCTAAAAGTTTGGGTCCCCATTGACTTCAATGGGGTTCGGGATAAAGTTCGGGTCGAGTTCGGATCCCGAACCCGAACTTTTTCGGGAAGTTCGGCCGAACTTCCAGGTGTTCGCTCATCTCTAATGGTGGGCACTACAGAAGGGTCACTCGGGTCACGTTGTTCCCCCCTGCGGGGAGATTGGTTTTCTTCTATAAAATGTATTGTAAAACCCTGTTACTGTGAATGTATTGCTTTGTACAGGCCTGCTAGTATTGCTATGTATGTCTGCCAATACAAGCCTGCCTGCAAAATCAGCCTGCTGTGGCCCAAACGATATGGAGAGTTGCAATAATCGGGAGAAAATCGGCACCACATACTTAGGTGTATTTTCTCCTGTTACCCCTTGTAAAAGTGAAACATTCGGGTCTAGTAGTAATTTTTCATTTTTCTTTTTCATCCCAAAACCCTTCCAGCAAAATTTGCCCAACAAAAGCAATATGGCACTTCTTCCCCTCTGAACCGCGCCATGCGCCCATGCATCAGTTTTTTATAACATATGGGGTGTTGCCGTATTCAGGGAAAATGGGTAAAAAAATGTAGGGTGCATTTTCTCCTGCCCTGCTTCCCCTTGTAAAAGTAAAAAACTTGGGCCTAAAGTGACTTTTTCTTGTAAATAATGTACTTTTTCATTTTCATAGCCAATTCTATAAAACAAATACTTAAGGGTCAAAGTGCTTACTACACACCTTGAAAGATTTATTGATGGGTAAAGTTTCCAGAATGGGGTCATTTTTTCGGGGTTTCTACTATAGCGGTACCTCAGGGTGCCTTCATATGTGACATAGCTTCCAAAAACCATTCCAGCAAAATCTGCCATATGAGGCTTCTTCCCTTCTGAACCTTGGCATGCACCCATACATGTTTTTGACCATATATGGGGTGTTGCCATATTCAGGGGAAAATGGATAACAAAATGTGGGGTGAATTTTCTCCTGTTACCCCTTGTGAAAGTGAAAAGGTTTGGCCTAAAGGGACGTTTTCTTGAACAAAAAAAATATATTTCATTTTCACAGCCAAGTGATTATAAATTATTTGAAACTCTTGTGTTGTAAAAGCACTTAATACACCTCTCAATAAATTCTTGTAGGGGTTTAGTTTCCTAAATAGGGTCACTTTTGGGAGGGATTTTCACTGTTGGGATATCTCAGGGTCTTGTCAAATGGGACCTTAAAACCATTCCAGTATTATCTACCCTCCAAAAACCATAGAGCACTCCTTGGCTTCGCAGCCCTGCCATGCGCTCAAACATGAGTGTACAATAATACCTGGTGTGTGTTTGGAAATTTTAGAAGTAGGGTAATTCATTTTGAGGTTTGTTTTGCTGTTAACCCTTGCTGTTTTACTGGAGAAATTGCAAAACTAAAAAATCTGCAAAATTTCACCTTCATTTTGCATTAATTCCAATGAAACACCTAAAGGGTTAACAAAGTTTGTAAAATCAGTTTTAAATAACTTGGGGGAGTAGTTTGTACAATGGGGTGATTTATGGGTGGTTTCCACTACAGTAGATAAGCCCCACAAGGTGGCTTCATAACTGAACTGGTCCTCAAAAGAATGGGCTTGGGAAATTTTCTTGAAAATTTTAAAATTTGCTTCTAAAATTCTAAGCCTTATAACATCTTAACCCCTTAAGGACACGGCCCTATTTCACCTTAAGGACCAGGCCATTTTTTCAAAATCTGACCATTGTCACTTTATGTGGTGATAACTTTAAAACGCTTTTTCTTATCCAGTCCATTCTGAGATTGTTTTTTCGTCACATATTGTACTTCATGACAGTGGTAAAATGAAGTCGAAAAATTTCATTTTTATTTATAAAAAAATACCAAATTTACCAAAAATTTTGAAAAATTTGCAAATTTCCAAATTTCAATTACTCTACTTCTATAATACATAGTAATACTGCCAAAAAAAGTTATTGATTTACATTCCCCATATGTCTACTTCATGTATCGATCATTTTGGGAATGCTATTTCATTTTTGGGGACGTTACAAGGCTTAGAAGTTTAGAAGCAAATCTTGAAATTTTTCAGAAATTTTCAAAACCCACTTTTTAGGGACCAGTTCAGGTCTGAAGTCACTTTGTGAGGCTTACATAATAGAAACCACCCAAAAATTACCCCATTCTAGAAACTACACCCCTCAAGGTATTCAAAACTGATTTTACAAACGTCATTAATCCTTTAGGTTTTCCACAAGAGTTAATGGCAAATAAAGATAAAATTTCAGAATTTCGATTTTTTGAAAAATTTTCCGTTTGAATCCATTTTTCCAGTAACAAAGCAAGGGTTAACAGCCAAACAAAACTCAATTTTTATTGCCCCGATTCTGTAGTTTTCAGAAACACCCTATATGTGGTCGTAAACTGCTGTATGGCCAAACTGCAGGGCGCAGAAGGAAAGGAGCGCCATATGGTTTTTGGAAGGCAGATTTTGCTGGACTGGTTTTTGACACCATGTCCCATTTGAAGCCCCCGATGCACCCCTAGAGTAGAAACTCCATAAAAGTGACTCCATCTAAGAAACTACGCCCCTCAAGGTATTCAAAACCAGTTTTACAAACTTTGTTAACCCTTTAGGTGTTCCACAAGAGTTATTGGCAAATGGAGATGAAATTTCGAATTTCTATTTTTGTTACCTTGTCTCAAAAAAGTGTAATATAGAGCAACCAAAAATCATGTTTACCCTAGAATAGTACCAACAAAACTGACACCTTATCCCGTAGTTTCCAAAATGGGGTCACTTTTTTGGAGTTTCTACTGTAGGGGTGCATCAGGGGTGCTTCAAATGGGACATAGTGTCAAAAAACCAGTCCAGCAAAATCTGCCTTCCAAAAACCATATGGCGTTCCCTTCCTTCTGTGCCCTGCCGTTTGGCCATACAGTAGTTTACGACCACATATGGGGTGTTTTTGCAAACAAGAGAATCAGGGCAATAAATATTGAGTTTTGCTTGGCTGTTAACCCTTGCTTTGTTACTGCAAAAATGGATTAAAATGGAAAATTTGCAAAAAAATAGCTGTTTTGGGACTGTTTTTATTTTTGTTATTTACATAGTTGAACTGACAGGTTAGATTGTGTGCTATTTCTATAGAGCAGGTTGTTACGGACGCGACAATACCAAATATGACTACTTTTGGGGTTTTTTGTTTCAGTTTTACATAATAAAGCCTTTTTGAAAATAATTTTTTTAGTGTCTCCACATTCTGAAAGCCATAGTTTTATTTTATTTTTTGGGCGACTGTGTTATGTAGGGGCTCATTTTTTGCGGGATGAGATGGCGGTTTGATTGGCACCATCTTGGGGTGCATATGACATTTTGGTCGCTTGCTATGACACTTTTTGTGATGTAAGGTGACAAAAATGGCTCTTGACGCCGTATTTATTATTTTTTTTTTTGCTGTGTTCAGCTGAGGGGTTAGGTCATGTGTTATTTATATAGATCAGGTTGTGACGGACGCGGCGATACATAATATGTATACTTTTTATTTATTTATATAAGTTTTACACAATAATATAATTTTTTAAAACAAAAAAAAATCATGTTTTAGTGTCTCCATAGTTTGAGAGCCATATATATTTTTTTTTTTTGGGCGATTGTCCTATGTAGGGGCTCATTTTTTGCGGGATGAGATGGCGGTTTGATTGGCACCATCTTGGGGTGCATATGACTTTTTGATCGCTTACTATTACACTTTTTGTGATGTAAGGTGACAAAAAAATGGCTTGTTTGACAACGTTTTTATTTTTATGTTTACGGCGTTCATCTGAGGGGTTAGGTCATGTTATATTTTTATAGAGCAGGTCCTTACGGACGCGGCGATACATAATATGTATACCTTTTTTTATTTATTTTGGTTTTACACAATAATATCCTTTTTGAATGAAAAAAACATGTTTTAGTATCTCCATAGTCTGAGAGCCATATATTTTTCAGTTTTTAGGCAATTGTCTCAGGTTGGGTATCATTTTTGCGGGAGGAGGTGACGGTTAGATTGGCACTATTTGGGGGTCATATGACTTTTTGATCGCTTGCTATTACACTTTTTGTGATGTAAGGTGGCAAAAAAATGGCTTTTTGACAAAGTTTTTATTATTTTTTTACAGTGTTTACTTGAGGGGTTAGGTCATGTGATATTTTTATAGAGCAGATTCTTACGGACGTGTAGATACCAAATATGTCTACTTTTTAATTTTTTTACATTTAACACTAAAAAGCATTTTTGAAACAAAAAAATCATGTTTTAGTCTGAGAGGCATAGTTTTTTATTTTTTGGCCAATTGTTTTAGGTAGGGGCTCGTTTTTGCGGGATGAGATGGCGGTTTGATTGGTACTATTTTGGGAGGCAAACGCCTTTTTGATCGCTTTGTATTACACTTTTAGTGATGTAATGTGCCAAAAATGGCTTATTTACACCATTTTTGGGGTTTTTTTATGGCGTTCACCTGAGGAGTTCAGTCATGTGATATTTTTATAGAGCAGGTTTTTACGGACGCGGCGATACCTAATATGTGTAGTGTATTTTATTTTTTTAGTTTTTATTCAGTGTTATGTGTTTTTTTCATTTTTACTTTTTTTCACTTTTTACATTTTTTTGACCCAGACCCACTTGGTTCTGAAAGATCCAGTGGATCTGGTGTCTGTATAATACAGTACAGTACACTATATAGTGCACTGTACTGTATTTTGTACTTTAGAAAGTCTGAATAGACCTTTAGCAGGTCTATTCAGACTTTCAGCACCATGGAGAGCAGGACGCTCTGAAAGCGTCCTATCTCCATGGTAACCATCACCCCTGCCATAACTGGGCAGGGGGTGATGGATAGGGAGGAGTGGAGCACCCTCCTCTTCGATCCCATCCTGTTGGGGGCTGCAAAGGCACAGCAGCCCCCGATGGGAGAGGGAGGGAGCGCTCCCTCCCTGTCAACTCCTTCCATACCGCGGTCCGTACGGACCGCGGTACGGAAGGGTTAAACGGCTGGCATCTGCAGCACAGATGCCAGCCGCTTCTATCAGAGTGTCAGCAATGTGCTGACACTCTGATAGAACCACTAGACACCAGGGATAGATTACAGGGGAGGCGGGCGGGGATCGCAACCGCGATCCCGCCCGCCGCACCGCCCGCCTCCCGCCCGCCTCGCGCCGCCCGCAACCACCCTCTGCACCCCCGCAGCCACAGTATGATTGGGGGCTGCAGGGGGTTAAAAACTGTTTGGGGGCATTAACTCTCTGATCCCCGCGGTCATAGACCGCGGGATCAGAGATCGCAAAGAAGCGCTGCAAACCGCAGGTCTGAATTGACCTGCGGTTTGCAGCGATCGCCCATATGGGGGGGTCACAGGACCCCCCTGGGCATTGTAACAAGGTACCTGCTGAATGATTTCAGCAGGTACCTTGTTCCGATCACTGCCAGCTGAGCAGCAGTGATCGGAACAACTCATGACGTACCGGTACGTCATGTGTCCCAAAGGGGTTAAAAAATAAAAATACATTTACAAAATAATGCAAACATGAAAGTGGACATATGGCAAATGTAAGGTAATAACCCTTTTATGATATCACTATCTGCCTTAAAAGCAGAGAATTTAAGATTTAGAAAATTGCTTATTTTTCCAAATTTTGGGTAAATTTGTTTCGTTTTTTATACATATAGGTGAAATATATCCACTCAAATTTACCACTGTCATGAAGTACAATGTTTCACAAGAAAATAATCTCAGAATGTCTTGTATAAGTAAAAGAGTTCTAAAATTATTACCACATAAAGTGACACAAAGTCAGATTTGCAAAAAATGGCTAGGTCCTTAACCTCTTAGTGAGAAAGCCTGTTTGGGCCTTTATGAGCAAGCATTTTTCTTTCTTTTTTCATCACCGTGTTACAAGAGCTATAACTTTTTTATTTTTCTGTCTATATAGCTTTATGAGGGCTTGTTTTTTGTGGGACAAGTTGTAGTTTTTAATGTCACCATTGGGGTACACATAACTTTCTGATTAACTTTTGTTAACTCTTTCTGTGAGGGAGATGGGAAACAAAGCAATACTGCCACTGCGTTTTCTACGTTATAAATTTTACGGCGTTCATTCTTCGGTATAAATAACATAATATCTTTATTCTCTGGGTCAGTACAATTACAGTGATACCAAATACAGTAGTTTTGTTTATGTTTTACTACTTTTTTGCAATAAAACACTTTTTTTTTTAAACTAAAAAATGTTTTTGCATTGCGGCTTTCCATAACTTGATTTTTAAATCTATAGAGTTGTGTGAGGGCTTAATTTTTGTGGGATGACTTGTGCTTTTCATTGGTATCATTTTGGAGTAAATGGCGCTTTTTGATCGCTTGTTATTATGTTTTTTTGGTGGCCACTAGGGATAAATTAGCAATTCTGTCTTTTTTTTTTCTTTTTTTTACAGCGTTCACTGTAGGGGATAATTTATGTGACATTTATGTAGTCCCGGTCATTATGGATGCGGCAATACCAGACATATGGGTGAGATTATTTTTTTTTCAATTTTCTTCATTGAAAAGCGTATTTTTTTTATTTTATGGATTTTTTTATTTAAAAAAATGTGGGTTTTTTTTCTTTTTTTTACCACTTAATAGTCCCACAAGGGGACTATAACAGATAGTATTTTGATTGCTTTTGAAATACAGTGCATTATCCCTATAGTGCACTGCATTTTAATAGCAATGCTATTCTAACATTGACCAGCAGGCTGTGCTCATGTGAGAGCCGGGACCCCCACCCCGCTGCACAGGGGACCTGTGCAGTGCTTAGACTGGGCCGCCATAAAAAATCGGCGGCCCAGCCTAAGGCCCCTTAGGGACCGCTGTAAAAACACATATGGGTGGTCACTAAGGGGTTAAGGCAGGTTAAAGACAAACACATACAGCAAAGGGTTCAATGAACAAACATGCTTGGCCCCAACCAGCCATTTCCCAACCATTTCCTTTATACACAACTTTATGTCAGGGGGAAAAAAATCTTGGGCCATAAATACTCATGCTGACTCAAAAGCCTTAGCCTGGTTCAATGTTTTTGTGTCTAGCAATGCTGTCAAAGCAATGTGGCTTTCACTATTATAGAGGAATGACCCATGACTGTGATTATAATTACTATTATCATTATGATAGAGCAATTGCTGATTTTATTATAAGATATATTTTATGCAATATACACCTTCGGAGGCAATTTTTTTAATGATTGCATTTTACTTATTTTTGGCTAAACATAGTTTTTACAATTGGCCTTTATTAAAAAAAATTGAGCTGTTCTGTCACAAAGGGTTAACTGTTTTTCTAGCTGTGTGAATTGTACAGGGTTGGCCATTTATATGGATACACCTTAATAAAATGGGAATGGTTGGCGATATTAACTTCCTGTTTGTGGCACATTAGTATATGTGAGGGGGGAAACTTTTCAAGATGGGTGGTGACCATGGCGGCCATTTTGAAGTCAGCCATTTTGAATCCAACTTTTGTTTTTTCAATAGGAAGGTTGTCATGTGATACATCAAACTTATTTCACAAGAAAAACAATGGTGTGCTTTGGGCAGTCATTTTATAAACCTTATCACTACACTACTGAGAGGTCATAAAAACTTATTTGAGCCACATTCTTATCAGTAAGATAATAATTGAGTTATAATAAGTGTTTATAAGGTCAGACAGCAAAGATAAGGAGTCCGTCAGCACCTGGTCTGACAGAAAAGACAGAAAACCAAAAGAGTGCTACTAGAGCATCTCAGTTCTGTACAGAAAAAAGGATACCACATTTTAAAATAAAGACCAATTTAAAAAATGATTTTTAGCTCAAAATGAGTACAATGCAATAATAAAATATATTCTCCCACAGGTGTACATAGCCTTTAAGTATAATTCTAAATTTTCCTTGTAAGGTAACTTACAGTGACCAGCCTGTTTTGGGCCTTACTGACCAAGCGTTTTTCTTCCTTTTTTCATCGTCGCGTTCCAAGAGCTATAACTTTTTTATTTTTCTGTCTATATAGCTTTATGAAGGCTTGTTTTTTGAGGGACAAGTTGTAGTTTTTAATGGTGAGTACACATAACTTTCTGATTAACTTTTATTAACTCTTTCTGGGAGGGAGATGGGAAAAACAGCATAATTCTTTTATGGGATTTTTCTTATTGAATAAATGAGTTTTTTTTTTTTTTTACCACATGTTTTTTTACCACAAGGGCACTATAACAGACAGCGTTTTGATTGCTTTTAAAATGCAATGCACTATCCCTATAGTTCATTGCATTTTAATGTCAGTGCTATTCTGACATCGACCAGAAGGCTGCGCCAGAGAAGCGCAGCCTGCTGGAAACTAATCAAGGCAGGCTTGGGGCCTTCATAGACCCCAGCCAGCCTTCACACACATCGGCACCCTGCATTCGCATTTGCGGGGTGCCGATGAGAGACAGAAGGAGTCCACTCCCTCTGTCAGCACTTTACATGCGGCAGGCGCCATTGCTCGCAGCATGTAACTTGTTAAACAGCCCGGATCGGCACTTCTGCCGGTCCGGTCTGTTAGAGCAGGGCCGCGGCTCTCATGTGAGAGGCAGGTCCTTGCTGACCTCTGCACGGGGGACCCGTGCAGTGCTTAGACTGGGCCTCCGTAAAAATGCGGAGGCCCAGCCTAAAGCCCCTTAGTGACCGCCGTAAAAACACGTATGGGTGGTCACTAAGGGATTCATCTATTTAATATATCTATATCATACACTTTTCTGCATAGACATACAGTAAAATGATAAAATTCTGACTGCCTGGTAGAGGGAATGAGCTCAAAATCTTACTGCATACATGTATACATTGTTCTTAAAGGGGTTATCTGGCAACAAATAGCAGGCAACAGTGTATTAAAAAAAATTAAAATACCTTCAGCAGTATCGTGTGGTTCTTACACAGGTTACTGCTGAAGCCAGTGAGTCCCCATCTCTTCTGGTATAATGGGGACGACTGGAACCCGTAGCACAGGAGTGGGTGGCACTTAACTACTTTGTGACCACTGTGGTAAGGTGCAAGGTACGGTGGTCGACGGGAGGTACGTGTCACCGAGGTTCCTGGCCTCGGTGAGGTAAGAGCCGGATTTTTGGTGTGTCAGCAGCAGCTAGTGCTGCTTGACACCTTGCTATTTAGTTTGGCTGCAAAGCCAATCCGGGCCGGCTCTTACTGGGAGTAGGCAAAGAGTTGGGTGGGTGCCTACTCCCCACGGTCCAGGCCGGGTTTTCCCGGGCCTTTATAACACAGCCAGCAGCTGGGTGTGGAGTGTGTGATTGTCCTGGAGCTGCAGATGGTGCTGTGGAGCTCTCTGGGCTGGAAGCAGGAGCCCAGCAAGGAGGAGTGCAGACGGCCTGGAAGCCTGTGGTGGATTATCTTGCGGCTGGGCCGACAGCCAGGTGCGAACCCGCACCTAAAACCTCCCAGGTGATTAGAACCTGTGTTTGGACATTTTGTTTTCCCTCACATTTTCTGATGTGTGTGATTTAACACCAAGTGACTGTTCGCTGTTTATTTTTGATGCAAGTGTGAATAAAACACTGTTTGCTGCACCTTCTGGACTCCCTTTTGCCTCTATACTGCACCCGCACCGCTGTCTACCAGAGCGACTCCCCACATTTGGTGTCGGATGCGGGCATGCGCAGTGAGGCTGGCGTGAACGCCGAAGTTTGTTTTTGCGGGGCACGACTGGATGTCCTATATTCGGCCGGCAAAGTTGCAGCCTGTGTTCCCTGACAAAATGGAGGTGGCTGTGAAAGCTCTCATAGAGGCTAACGTGCAGCAGCGGGAGACCAACCAGCTACTGCTACAGCACGTGATGGCGTTACAAGCTGCAGGAGCGTCCCACGGAAAGCTGTCCGTGCAGCGATCCCTAAGATGACCCCCTCGGATGATGTGGAGACCTATCTGGCGGTGTTCGAGAAGGTGGCCGTGAGGGAGAAATTACCCCGAGAACAGTGGGCAGAGGTCGTCGCTCCGTTCCTGGCGTCTGGACCCCAGCAAGTATTTTTGACTTAGCAGATGACCAGGCTGCTGATTATCCCACGGTGAAGGGGAGATCCTGGCCAGACTGGGGGTAAACGTGTTGGTCCGGGCTCAGCGGGTCCACCAGTGGGACTTTAAAGCGGCTGAACCCGCCAGGCCGCAGTACTATGAGTTGCTGCACAGGTTGCAAAAGTGGCTGCAGCCTGATGTTCTAAGTCCGACTGCTATGATGGACCGTCTGCTGGCCGACATGTTCTGGAGGGCCCTGCCTTACCCCCTTCAGCACTGGATTGGCCAGGTATCCCCACTAATGCCCTGGAGATGGTCGACCTGGTGGAGCGTTATGAGGCCACCAGAAACCTGCAGGGGAGTCTTGCTGGGAAGGGGTCAGTCAAACCCCGGAGGCCTCCGCCCCAGTTCCGACGTCCGGCGACAGAGAGGCCTGCATGGAATGTACCCCTGCGGATCCGCCTCCCGTGGTATGCTGGAGGTGTCAGGAGCCAGGCCACATCAGGGCCGACTGTCCGCATCGGGATGAGCCGATGGATGTGAACTACGGGGGGCGCCACTCCCTGTATGCACGGAAGCTGTGCGCAACTGGCACCCGTGAGGTGCAGGACAATAACCACCTGTGTCAGGTAGAGGTGGGAGATTTTCTGGCGGTGGCCCTGCTGGACTCCGGGAGTCTAGTCTCCCTGGTAAGGGCTGCCCTGGTACGGCCGGTGGAGTATACCGGCCGTAAAATCGGGGTCCTGTGCATCCACGGAGACCTAAAAGACTACCCCACTGCACTAGTGACTTTGTCCACAGCGGCTGGTAAGTGGACCCACGAGGTGGCTGTCGCTGCTAAACTCCCACATGAACTGATACTTGGGAGGGACTTCCCAGGTTTCCCGGCACTGTGGCCGGCGATAAAACTGTCTGATGGACCCGAGACAGGGGTAACCCTAGGAGAGTGGCCTGATACCACTGCGCCATTTATAGGTTAGAGTAGTTTCCCACTTGCGGAGGCATCCTTGTCGTGGAAAGTGGGCTTATGCTCTTTGATCAAACTGTTAACTAATGCCTCTTATGCATAGCATACAATGTATTACAAATTTGGCGGATTCGCCACGTAATTAAGCTGATACAGTCGTTATATCAAAAGCATATTGTTTGAGGATGTGCGATCCAGATTCACTCTCCAGTATATATTGTAATTATCTATTTTCTTTTTCCCCACTCTGGTATCAGCACTCCTCCCCATTTGGACTAGGTGTTTTTAATTAGCCTTAGCTGCAAGGGGTTTATAAACTCCTACTATCTCTCAGATGCATTTCCTGAGGGTTGTGACTGGGTGAGCTCTTTGCACTTATTCACATGGTGCAGTACAGCGTGTCTGCCATTGCTGCCTCAGTGCTGTGCTGGCGGGGCGGTGGGTCCCAGAGCCAAGGAGGCTTTGCTGCACAGTGGGGTTGCTGTGTGGCTCCTGGGTCCCGCTGTCTGCTGCTGGTGCGGTGCTGGGGCGCCGGTGGTCGCTGCGCATGGCTGCGCCATTTATAGGTTAGAGTAGTTTCCCACTTGCGGAGGCATCCTTGTCGTGGAAAGTGGGCTTATGCTCTTTGATCAAACTGTTAACTAATGCCTCTTATGCATAGCATACAATGTATTACAAATTTGGCGGATTCGCCACGTAATTAAGCTGATACAGTCGTTATATCAAAAGCATATTGTTTGAGGATGTGCGATCCAGATTCACTCTCCAGTATATATTGTAATTATCTATTTTCTTTTCCCCACTCTGGTATCAGCACTCCTCCCCATTTGGACTAGGTGTTTTTAATTAGCCTTAGCTGCAAGGGGTTTATAAACTCCTACTATCTCTCAGATGCATTTCCTGAGGGTTGTGACTGGGTGAGCTCTTTGCACTTATTCACATGGTGCAGTACAGCGTGTCTGCCATTGCTGCCTCAGTGCTGTGCTGGCGGGGCGGTGGGTCCCAGAGCCAAGGAGGCTTTGCTGCACAGTGGGGTTGCTGTGTGGCTCCTGGGTCCCGCTGTCTGCTGCTGGTGCGGTGCTGGGGCGCCGGTGGTCGCTGCGCATGGCTGCGCCATTTATAGGTTAGAGTAGTTTCCCACTTGCGGAGGCATCCTTGTCGTGGAAAGTGGGCTTATGCTCTTTGATCAAACTGTTAACTAATGCCTCTTATGCATAGCATACAATGTATTACAAATTTGGCGGATTCGCCACGTAATTAAGCTGATACAGTCGTTATATCAAAAGCATATTGTTTGAGGATGTGCGATCCAGATTCACTCTCCAGTATATATGATACCACTGGAAGGCCAGAACCCTGGGAGCCCGAGTCTGAAGGGCCAGCGGTAGGGGTGACCACTGCTCCAGCGGTAGAGGGGGAGACAACCCCACTGAGTGTAATGGTGGGAGACACGGAGGACTTGCCACCGGGACCTGAGTTGGCAGACCTCAATGTCTCCGGGGAAAATTTTGGGACCGCACAACACCGGGACCAAACCCTAACCAGGGCCTGGGAAAGTGTCGTAATAATTGATGGTAAACCCCAGAAACCTGGGGCTGAATTAATGTTTCCGCGATTCATTGTTCTTCAGGATATGTTGTATCGGGTGAACCAAATCCGAGGTGAGCCTGTTGAACAGTTGGTGGTGCCCACAGCGTATTGCAAGCTGGTCATGGAGCTTGCCCACCAACATGTTCTTGGGGACACCTGGGGTGGCAGAAAACGCAGGACCGCATACTGCAGCGGTTTTATTGGCCCAGTGTGTTCAAGGAGGTAGAAAATTATTGTAAGTCCTGTCCCACCTGTCAGATAAATAGCCCCCAGCCACATTTCCGTAGTCCTCTGGTACCTCTTCCAATTATTGAGGTCCCGTTTGAGCGAATCGCTATGGATCTAATTGGGCCTGTACCAAAGTCTGCCAGGGGCCACCAACACATTCTGGTAGTTCTCGACTATGCCACCCGGTATCCGGAGGCGGTGCCTCTGCGACATACCTCAGCTAAGCTCATTGCCAAAGAGTTAATGGAAATGTTTTCCCGTGTGGGCCTGCCAAAAGAGGTTCTGACAGACCAAGGGACCCCTTTTATGTCCAAAGTTATGAGGGAACTGTGTAAATTATTGCGTATAAAGCAATTGCGGACGTCCGTTTACCATCCGCAAACGGACGGTCTTGTCGAAAGGTTTAACCAAACTCTCAAAAATATGTTAAAAAGGGTGGTGTCTAGAGATGGGAAGGACTGGGACCTGCTTCTGCCCTATCTCATGTTCGCAGTGCGAGAGGTGCCCCAGGCCTCTACTGGGTTCTCGCCCTTCAAACTGCTTTATGGCAGACACCCTCGGGGCCTGTTGGATATCGCCAAGGAAGCGTGGGAACAACAGCCTGTCCCCCACAAAAGTGTCATTGAGTATGTCACCCAGATGCAGGAACGGATGGAAAGGGTGTTGCCGCTGGTCCGGGAGCATATGGACGCAGCGCAACAAGCCCAGAGTAGGGTGTATAATCGTCAGGCTCGGGTACGGGACTTCAATCCAGGAGATCGCGTTTTGGTTCTGGTACCCACCCTTGACAGCAAGTTCCTAGCTAGGTGGCAGGGCCCCTATGAGGTGATCGAGAAGGTAGGGAAGTAAATTACAAGGTACACCAGCCAGGGCGGCGCAAGCCGGAGCAGGTGTACCACGTGAATTTACTAAAGCCGTGGAAGGATAGGAACATGACCGACGACAACAGCCCCCGGCCAGGGCTTCTGGGTGAGAAGGGTCCAGCCCCACAGTTCGAGGCCTGCGAGCGGTAGCCACGGTAAAAATTGCAGACAGCCTGTCTTCCAAACAAGTTCAGGAAGTCAGGGAGTTCATCAGTCGGAACACGGATGTGTTCTCGGACCTCCCTGGCCGCACATCTCTCATCCAACATGACATCGTCACTGAGCCTCAGGCCAAGATCCGGTTAAAACCATACCGGGTACCTGAGGCTCGGCGACGGGCCATCGCGGAGGAAGTGCAATTAATGTTGAAGCTCGATGTCATTGAGGAGTCAAAAAGTGAGTGGGCAAGTCCCATAGTTCTAATACCCAAGCCGGATGGGACGTTGCGGTTCTGCAACGATTTTCGCAAGTTAAATGAAGTGTCCAAGTTTGATGCGTATCCCATGCCCCGGGTAGACGAGCTTGTTGAAAATTTAGGGCAAGCCCGTTATTTTTCTGTGCTAGACCTCACTAAAGGATACTGGCAAGTACCCTTAACGGAGGCGGCCAAGGAAAAACCGCTTTTGTTACCCGCAGGGCCTGTATCATTACAAGGTGTTACCCTTTGGCCTGCATGGCGCCCCGCCACCTTCCAAAGGTTAATGGACGTTGTGCTGCGACCGCACCGTCGGTACGCTCGGCCTACTTAGATGATGTAATCATCCACAGCACCGACTGGGAAAGCCATTTGCCCAAAGTGCAGGCGGTAGTGGATGCCCTGAGGAAAGCTGGACTAACCGCCAATCCAAAGAAGTGTGCGATTGGGTTGGAAGAGACCAAATATCTGGGATATGTTATTGGGCGGGGAGTCATCAAGCCGCAGGTAACTAAGGTAGAGGCCATACGTAACTGGCCCCGACCGGTCACTACCAGGCAGGTAAAGTCCTTCCTGGGAATTGTAGGGTACTACATGCGGTTTGTGCCCCACTTTGCCACAATAGCAGCGCCGTTGACAGACCTGTTGAAGGGGCGAAAGTCTGGGAAGGTTAGCTGGAGTGAGAAGGCGGAGGAGGCTTTCTCCGCGTTGAAGTCGGCCCTGTGTGGGTCCCCGGTTTTGGTGACACCCGACTTCAACAGGGAGTTCGTCGTACAGACCGACGCCTCGGAGGTAGGCCTCGGTGCTGTACTGTCTCAGGAGGTCAACGGGGAAGAACATCCCGTTGTCTTCCTGAGCCGTAAGCTCAGTCCCGCCGAGACCAGGTATAGCATAGTGGAGAGGGAGTGCCTGGCTATCAAGTGGGCACTCGAATCTCTCCGCTACTACCTGTTAGGGAGGAGGTTCCGTCTGGTGACCGACCATTCCCCTCTCAAGTGGATGAGCCAGGCAAAGGAGAGGAATGCTCGGGTCACCAGGTGGTTCCTATCCCTGCAGAACTTCAAGTTCTCCGTGGAACACAGGGCAGGCCGCTTGCAGGGTAACGCAGATGCCCTGTCCCGCGTCCACTGCCTCACATGTGTTCACCCCTCAGGGTTGAACAAAGGGGGGTATGTGGTAAGGTGCAAGGTACGGTGGTCGACGGGAGGTACGTGTCACCGAGGTTCCTGGCCTCGGTGAGGTAAGAGCCGGATTTTTGGTGTGTCAGCAGCAGCTAGTGCTGCTTGACACCTTGCTATTTAGTTTGGCTGCAAAGCCAATCCGGGCCGGCTCTTACTGGGAGTAGGCAAAGAGTTGGGTGGGTGCCTACTCCCCACGGTCCAGGCCGGGTTTTCCCGGGCCTTTATAACACAGCCAGCAGCTGGGTGTGGAGTGTGTGATTGTCCTGGAGCTGCAGATGGTGCTGTGGAGCTCTCTGGGCTGGAAGCAGGAGCCCAGCAAGGAGGAGTGCAGACGGCCTGGAAGCCTGTGGTGGATTATCTTGCGGCTGGGCCGACAGCCAGGTGCGAACCCGCACCTAAAACCTCCCAGGTGATTAGAACCTGTGTTTGGACATTTTGTTTTCCCTCACGTTTTCTGATGTGTGTGATTTAACACCAAGTGACTGTTCGCTGTTTATTTTTGATGCAAGTGTGAATAAAACACTGTTTGCTGCACCTTCTGGACTCCCTTTTGCCTCTATACTGCACCCGCACCGCTGTCTACCAGAGCGACTCCCCACACCACCAATATGCATTTTTTATATTAGAGCCATGCTTCTGCTCTAATGGCCTGGACCAGCAGAAGCATAAATCGGGGCCGTTTAACCATTTAGATTCATGGCCAATAGGCAGTTGACTCCCTCTGTCTCCCATTGGCACCCTGCAAAAGACATCGCAGGATGCCAATGAATGGCATGGAAGTATAGGGCCTAATATAGGTTAAATCACACCTGCCTTGTATCCTAGCAGGCTGCACCTCCCTGGTGCAGCCTGCTGGTTACTGTCAGTATAGCACTGACAGTGTAATTCTCTTGTACTGCATAAGCAGTAGAAGAGAATTATAGAAGTGATTAAAATATCACCTATTAAAGTCCCCTTGTGGGTCTGTTAAATAGTTAAAAAAAGTAAAAAAGTATTATTGAATAAAAAATTCCAAGTTTTAAAAAATACACTCTTTTTCCATTGAAAAAAACACTTTTCAATGGAAAAAAATGCAAAAATAAAATCCCCGCCGCATATTTGGTATTAACGCATCTGTAACAACCTGAACCACACAATTATCATATAATTTATCCCATACAGTGAACGACATGAAAACAATGGCGGAATTGCTGCTTTTTGCTTATTGTCCATTAAAAATGGAATAAAAAGGGATTAAAAAGTGTTATGTACCTCAAAATGATACCAAAGAAAACTAGAAGTCATCCAGCAAAAATCAAGCCCATAAACAATTCCATAGAAAGAAAAATAAAAAAATGATGGCTCAGGATGCAGTGATGCAAAAACATTTTCTTCTTTTAAAGAAGTGTTTTTTATTGTGCAAAAGTAGTAAAACATGAAAAATACATATGTTTGGTGTTTTTGTAATCATAATGACCCAGAGAGTAACCCTGGGTTCACACCTGAGCGTTTCCGAGACGCGCGTTTTACGCGCGTTTTTGTCGCGCATATTACAGCGCGTTTTTGCAAATAGCAAACGCGTGTCATACGCGCGTTCGTGACTCTGGAGACCAATTGAAAAAGGCATATCTACATTTTAACGCGTGTTAAACGCGCGTTTTACGCGCGTTCCCATTGAAGTCTATGGGTGCAAACGCGCGACAAAACGCCCCAAAGACGCTGTAAAACGCTCAGGTGAGAACCATGCCCATAGGGAAACATGAGTTTTCTCCTGTTGAGCGTTTTACAGCGCATTCGAACGCGCTGTAAAATGCGCACATGTAAACTGAGGGTTAAGGTATCATGTTATTTATGCCAAAAAATGAACACTGCAAAATTTAGAATGTAAAAGCTCAGTGACAGTATTGCTGTTTTATTCCATACCCCAGAAAGAGTTCATAAGAGTTACGTGTATCCTAAAATGGCGCCACTAAAAACTACAACTTGTTCCGCAAAAAACAGCCCTTATATGGCTACATTGATGGAAAAATAGTTACAGCTCTTGGAATATGATGATGAAAAAATAAAAATAAAGTTTGGTTATTAAGGTGCAAAACAGGATGGTCACTGAGAGAGAGGTTAATAGTTGAGTGAGGTAATTTTTTTTATTTTTTAAAACAATGTTTCCTGACTATCATTTTTGATTATGCAGGACAGCCCCTTTAATAATACAGCAGCATACTCTAAACTTCTATGTTCTCCCTATTTGTGGGAGCAGCCATGATTTTGAAATTTAACTCAATTTTATACATATCTGCTGTATGCATGGGATATATGTCATCTGATTCTAACAATTTTGTCAGGATATGCCAACAATCTAATGTGTATGGGGCCAGACTGACTGCCCCCTAGCCAATGATCAATAAAATGCTTTATACTGCCATAAGATAAGACCCTTCAGGGATTAGGGCTACATTCACACGAATGTATGAATGAGTCCGCATCCGTACCGCAATTTTGCGGAACAGGTGGGGACCTATTCATTTCTATGTCTGGATCTGTTGCTCCATGCCGCGGTACCGCAAAAAAAAAAAAATAGAACCTGTTCTATTCTTGTCCGCAATTGCAGACAAGAATAGACATTTTCTATGATAGATGCAGCATGTGCGGTCCGCAAATTGTGGAACGCACATGGGCCGGTATCCGTGTTTTGCTAATCTGGAAAACACCACATTCGTGTGAATGTAGCCTAAGGCCTCTTTCACACGGGCGTCATGTTTGACGCCCGGATAAGAGGCGGGTGCGTTGTGGGAATATGCGCGATTTTTCCGCTCGGGTGCAAACGTTTGTAATGCGTTTTGCACGCGCGTGTGAAAAATCGTCGTGTTTGGTACCCAGACCTGAAGCCGGACTTCATCACTGAAGTCAGGTTTCGGGTAGAGTATTCTGGAGACTTTATTATTTTCCCTTATAACATGGTTATAATGGAAAATAATAGCATTCTTAATAAAGAATGCTTAGTAAAATGAAGATGAAGGGGTTAGAAATAATAAAAATTAACTTACCTTAGCCACTTGATCGCGTAGTTGCGATCTGTCTTCTCTTTTCCAGCATCAGCTAACAACTAAAGGACCTGTGGTGACGTCACATCACATGGTCCAATCACATGGTCCATCACTATGGTAAGATGGACCATGTGATTGGACCATGTGATGTGACGTCATCACAGGTCCTTTAGTTGTTAGCTGATGCTGGAAAAAAGAAGACAGATCGCAACTACGCGATCAAGTGGCTAAGGTAAGTTAAGTTTTATTAATTTTAACCCCTTCATCTTCATTTTACTAAGCATTCTTTATTAAGAATGCTATTATTTTCCCTTATAACCATGTTATAAGGGAAAATAATAAAGATCGGGTCCTGTTGCTAAGCAACCATGCGGGAAAATCGCACTGCATCCGCACTTGCTTGCGGATGATTGCGATTTTCCCGCAGCCCTATTCACTTCTATGGGGCCTGCGTTGCGTGAAAAACGCACAATATAGAGCATGCTGCGATTTTCACGCAACGCAGAAGTGATGCGTGAAAATCACCGCTCATGTGCACAGCCTCATAGAAATGAATGGGTTCGGAATCAGTGCGGGTGCAATGCGTCCTCCTCACGCATTGCACCCGCACGGAAAACTCGCCCGTGTGAAAGGGGCTTGAGGCTGTATTACACTGGCTGATATTTTGGCCGATAATCTCTAACGAGTGTTTGCATGAACACACATTGGCAATCATCTTGCAGTGTAATACTCCCGCCGATTGCCCGATGAACGAGCTTGTTCATCGGGCACCTCTGATTTTTAAGCATGCTTAAAAATCAGCTATTGCTGGCAGGAGCTTGTGCTGTCTAATAGCGATCTGCCGCCAGCAAACCACTAGACAGTATGGGGTCGTGCATTAGCATAACGATCGCTCCTCCCCATGCTGCAAAGAAAATAGCTTCCTGTAATAACAGCGGTCTTCTTCGCTAGCTAGCAAGTGATTGTTGGGAAGGAGCGCATCCCTCCTGAAGATTGCTTGCTGATCTGACTGTTTAGTCTGTTCTCCTTATTAGACAGAAGGAATGCAAATGACCTTTTAGCAAGCTATGCCTCTAATGCCACCAGGTGTAAGGCAGCTATCCTATAAGTCAATGTACCACCCTTTAAATACACCTTGAGACATGACTTGGATAATAAATAAGCCAGCACCTCATCTGCAGACAGCTGTTTTAGGGTGATTGCCCCTCATCAGTGCAGAGCAGAGAGTACTGGCTTAACTGAGTGAGAGGCCTAGGTCAGTATTTGGGGGGTACTATCTCTCCTTGGGGAGAGTGCCTTAATCAGTGTGAGGAGGCATATAGGCCATACATGCTCCTCTGGAATTCTGGGAAGAAGGGATGCAAATGAGCAAGCTCTGCCTCAGATGCCCCCAGATGAAAGGCAGCTATCACAAGTATGACACTTGGCCAATCCAGCCATGCATGTTTTTGAGAGAGTCAAGAGAGATAGCTGTTGCTAGAATGATATGGAAACGGGCAGCATTATACTATGATTCCAAACTTGTGGCTGAAGTACAACTGCTGTTGTACATGAAGAAACCAAGGCCTCCATCGATCAGGATGGCTGACGCTGTCCACGAAATTAGCAGCGGATTGCAAGAAACCCTGAACAATCAACTCGAAGACTGTCTCAGTGGGTTGGTGTATCACAAATGACATGTCAGCGAGTGCTAAAATCTCATAACCTGAAACCTTACCAAGTAAATTGTGAGCAAGTGGCTGGGGCCACCACATTCCCCCAACTTGTCCACATGCGATTTTTATCCGTGGGCAATTTTAAAACAGAAAGTGTCCGCTAACAATCCCCATCCGCTGGATGAACTCAATGAAAACTTCACAAACACTGTCTGCAGCATCACAAGCAGTATCAGCCAACATAATCCGACGTGCCCAAAGATGAATTGACAAAAACAATCCACTTGCTCGTTCATCTTGTCATACTATCAATAGAGGCGGGCTACTTTTTCATGGAGCACCCTGCATTTTGTACATAGTAACTGTTTGCAATGGTAAGGACTGGGTCACACAGAGTTTTTTGGAATTGATTTTGCCTCAAAATCAGCTTCAAAAATCACCTCAAAACAGCCTCTCATCCATTTAAATGAGGAGCAGCACTTGATTTTTTTTTTTTTGTACGTGAAAAAAAGAAGCAGCATGCCCTGTCTTGGGACAGTAGCAGTGCTGAATCTCCCATTGAAATGAATGGGAAACATAAAAAACAGCTCCAAGTCCACGTTTTTTGGTGCAGATCAGCGTAAAAACCTCAAGCTGAAAATGCAGCTTTGTATTGAAGTGAACATCCATTTTAAAAAATAAGACACATAAAAAATGCATCCAAAAAACGCACAAAAAACACGCTGAAAAAAATTAATGGATTCTGCAATGATTTTTTTAACTCCTTAAGGAAGGCAGCCTTATTTCACCTTAAGGACCTGGCCATTTTTTGCAAATCTGACCAGTGTCACTTTATGTGGTGATAACTTTAAAACGCTTTTACTTATCCAGACCATTCTGAGATTATTGTTCTGTTATATATTGTACTTCATGACACTTGTAAAATGAAGTAAAAAAAAAAGCAAAAAAATCATTTTTATTTATAAAAAAAAATACAAAATTTACAAAAATGATGGAAAAATTACAACTTTCAATTTCTCTACTTCTATAATACATAGCAATACCTCCAAAAATAGTTATTCATTTACATACACCATATGTCTACTTCATGTCTGGATCATTTTGGGAATGCCATTTTATTTTAGGAGGACGTTATAAGGCTTAGAAGTTTAGAAGCAAATCTTGGAAATTTTCTGAAATTTTCAAAAACCCATTTCTTTAGGTACCAGTTCAGGTTTGAAGTCACTTTGTGTGGTTTACATAATAGAAACCACCCACAAATGATGACCATTCTAGAAACTACACCCCTCAAGGTATTCAAAACTAATTTTACAAACGTCGTTAACCCTTTAGGTGTTTCACAAGAGTTAATGGGAAATGGGGCTAAAATTTCAGAATTTAGATTTTTTTTGCAAATTTTCCATTTTAATCCCCTTCTTCTAGTAACTAAGCAAGAGTTAATAGCCAAACAAAACTCAATATTCATTGCCCTGATTCTGTTGTTTGCAGAAACACCCCATACGTGGTCGTAAACTGCTGTATGGCCAAACGGCAGGGCGTAGAAGGAAGGCAATGCCATATGGTTTTTGGAAGGCAGATTTTGCTGGACTGGTTTTTTGACACTATGTCCCATTTGAAGCCCCCCTGATGCACCCCTACAGTAGAAACTCCAAAAAAGTGACCCCATTTTGGAAAATACGGAATAAGGTGGCAGTTTTGTTGGTACTATTTTAGGGTAAATATGATTTTTGGTTGTTCTATATTACACTTTTTTGAGGCAAGGTAACAAAAATAGAAATTCTTAAATTTAATCTCCGTTTGCCAATAACTCTTGTGGAACACCTAAAGGGTTAACAAAGTTTGTAAATTCAGTTTTGAATACCTTGAGGGGTGAAGTTTCTTAGATTAAGTCACTTTTTTTGAAGTTTCTACTCTAGGGGTGCATCAGGGGGGCTTCGAATGGGACATGGTGTCAAAAAACCAGTCCAGCAAAATCTGCCTTCAAAAAACCATATGGCGTTCCTTTCCTTCTGCGCCCTGCCATTTGGCCATACAGCGATTTACAACCACATATGGGCTGTTTCTGCAAACTACAGAATCAGGGCAATAAATATTGAGTTTTGTTTGGCTGTTAAGCCTTGCTTTGTTACTGGAAAAATTGATTAAAATGGAAAATTTGCAAAAAAAATAGCTGTTTTGGGATAGATTTTATTTTTTGCTATTTACATAGTTGATCTGACATAGTTGATCTGAGACAATAGCAAATATGACTACTTTTTGGGGGGTTTTGTTTCAGTTTTACATTCTGAAAGCCATAGTTTATTTGTTTGTTTTTATTTATTGGGTGACTGTCCTATGTATTTTTACGGTATTTACCTGAGAGGTTAGATCATGTGATATTTTTATATAGCAGGTTTTTACGGATGTGGCGATACCCAATATGTATACTTTTTATTTATTTATTTTGCTTTAACAGAATAACAGCATTTTAGAAAAAGAAAATCATGTTTTAGTGTCTCCATAGTCTTAGAGCCATATTTTTTTTATTTTTTTGGGCGATTGTGCTATGTAGGGTATCATCTTTTGCGGGATGAGATGACCGTTTGGTACTATTTTGGGAGGCATACGCCTTTTTGATCGCTTGGTATTACACTTTTTGTGATGTAAGGTGACAAAAAATTGCTTTTTTACACCATTTTTTTTTTGGGGGGGGGTTTATGGTGTTCATCTGAGGGGTTAGGTCATGTGATCTTTTTATAGAGATGCGGCGATACTTATTATGTGTAGTGTATTTTATTTTTTTTAATTTTTATTCAGTGATAAATGTTTTTTATATTTTTAGTTTTTTTCACTTTTTTTGCATTTTTTTTTTTTACCCAGACCCACTTGGTTCTTGAAGATCCAGTGGGTCTGATGTCTGTATAATATACTACAGTACACTATATAGTGTACTGTACCGTATTTTTTACTTTACAAAGTCTGATCTGCCATGGTAACCATCACCCGCTGCCAGACCAGAGCATTGGGTGATGGGAAGGGAGGTGGGCCCCCTCCCTCTGTGATCCCATCCTGTTGGGTGCTGCAAAGGCACAGCAGCCCCCGATGGGAGAGGGAGGGAGCTCCCTCGCTGTTAACCCCTTCCATACAGCAGTCCGTACGGACCGCGGCATGGAAGGGGATAAACTGTTGACATCTGCAGCAGCACAGATGTCAGCAGATTTTAGCAGAGTGTCAGCAATGTCCTGACACTCTGCTAGAACCACTCTGCCACCAGGTAAGAATACAGAGGAGGCGGGTGGGGGATTGCAATTGCGATCCCGCCTGCCGCACCGCCCACCTCCCGCACCGCCTGCCGCACATCAGCGCCGCCCACAAGCCCCCCTGCACCGCCTGCTGGCCAATCAGTAAGAGGGCTGCAGGAGGGGGGGGCAAAAAAAACAAATAACCGCAACTTTTAAGTTTCTGATCCCCGCGGGGATCACCGACATGGGGGGGTTATTCTGCCAAGGTGCCTGCTAAGTGATTTTAGCAGGCACCTTGTTCCGATTACCGGCACCTGCGCAGCGGTGATCGGAAATTCGCAAGGCGTACAGGTACGCCCTCGGTCCTTAAGTACCAGGACGCCAGGGCGTACCTGTACACCCCGCGTCCGTAAGAGGTTAAGCGTGTTTTTTTAAATCGGTCATGTGAATTGACCCTAGCGCCCAAAAATATTCTTTGCCAACAAAAACTGGAGGGGGGGGCATATTGGGCACAATCTGCACTCTTTCATTAAAGCCAGATAGTTCACAAAATGCATCAAAATCTGAATGTGTTAGATGTAGATTTTGCCCCATGCTTGCAATAAATCTTTTGCTGTCTTAGATTATTATAGATATTACTATCTTATATATTATTGTCTTCTCACACTCTGGCACATGTAAAGAGGGTAGGAATAGCTGTACTTTCCTTTACGTCAGATCTTTTTAGGTTTTCAAAAGTCATATTAGGGTTATTAGGGTTACTGTCAGTGCCAAAAAATTATTATGTGAACAATAAATTAAAAGCCAGGAGGCATTAGCATTCTTTCCTATGAACTATGTAATAATTAGCTGTCATTTGCATAACAATCTTGGCGATACACATTTAGCAGACCTCACTGCACCGATCAGTACAATATAACATGCAGCAATTTAGCTGCCAGTATTGCTTTTACCTTTGTTGCTTAAAGTTTCTCTACTAAAATAAGTTATGCTGAAAGTATGTTGCATTGCATGGCTACCTTACATTTTTTATGTTAGCCCCTTCACCCTTCATTTTTTTTATTGGGGCCTCTTATACTTGAAGAATTAGAGGGTTTGTTAACAAAAAACATTTCCCTCCCTCCCTATAGTAACCACTAAACATTGCAGGGTTACAAAGACATTCAGGACACATTGATAGGATATTTCATAGATATCTGATATATACAGGAGCTACTCTGGTACCTGCAACTGTTTTGAGAATAGAGGTCCGCTCAACCTGATCCTGGTTAGGGTTGGGCTCTGCATGTGATCAAGGGCTCAAGCACACGACCAAACTTTGGACCCTAAATAGCAGCCTGCAATGCACAGGCACCGGTCGCGTGCACTCCGTATTGCAAGATATGGCCAAAGAGAGAACATGTTTTAACTTTTTGCTGTGCGGAGGCAGGGACCTTAAAGCTCATGGAAGCGCTTAGTTTTGCTTCCGTTGGCTTCCGATCCCTGCCTCCGCTCTACATACTGTAGGTAAGGTAAAGTCCTATCTTCAGTCGTATCTCGAGGATCACAGACCCACACTATACGGGCACTTGCCGTGTGCACTTCATGCTGGTGATGCGGACCCGAAGTTTACCGTCATCAATGCAAACCCTAAGCCCATACGTTCATGTGCATAAGCCCTTAAGGGAACTATGATCTTGGATGATTATTGGCAGTAAAACACGAGTAGTACTATAGATATGGAGTCCAGATCCCTACTTCTTATTTTTCTACTGCCCCCCTATCCCCACACAGTCCAGACTGTGTATTTCAGTACAGTTTTGAGTGCTGACAGCGGAGGAACAGAAGTCAGTAGTAAAATAAAAAATGGCGATCTGAACTCTTTATGTGCAATACTACTGATGTATTACTGCAGATAATAATCTAGAATTGTGGTGACAGTACTATGGAAACAGCCAAGCTTGCTGTAACAGGGCACCAAAGGCACACTCAGTCTCCCATTAGCTGCAGATCTACTGCTTAGCTTCAGGAGCCAGGACCTGTGTTTGGCCTCGTTCCCAGGGTGGCTTTGCTAGCTGGGAGGCTCCCTGCTTCTAGGTCTGCCTTGTGCGCTGAGCTGATCACTCGGTGCTCGACTTGTTGGTCTGTCGGTCATGTGACACTGGCCACGTCATATAGGCTGTGTACTTAAATGTGATTTAGCTACCTCTGGAATTGAACCTCGATCCGCTTCTTGACATCTCTTCTGCCTGCTCCCTGCACCTTGACGCTACTTCTTGGATTTTGACCTTGGTTTGTTTACTGATTTGTCTTTGCCTCTTCCCTTGTTCTGACTTGACCTCCTGGACTGACCTCGGCTAGTTGACCCGCCTCGCCTTCCGTTTTTGTTCTACCTCTGGTCCGCTTATTGTAACTTACCTGTGGCTGTCCTCTTCCCTGCTGTCTCGGTCTCTCTGCTTGCACTTAGTAGGTTAGGGACCGTCACCTAGTTGCGCTCCGTCACCTAGGGCGGGTGGTGCAAGTAGGCAGGGACAGGGGACCGGGTAGCAGCTCAGGGGGTGCTCCTCCGCTCTATCTTGATACCCGTTACTCTATCCCTGACACTTGCTTTTTCTGTGACTCCCATAAAAGCGAATAGAACTTGCGGAAACTATGTAACAGTATCCGACAACCTCTGCTGGATCTGCCCCAGAAGTGTGGATATGCCATAAATGTCTATAATGAAAATACCCTTTTCAGTCTGTACGTGTTCTCCCCGTCCCTCACTGTCTCACTGTACTGGACACCCCCTGAGGGTAATTTTTTAAGTCAGTTTATTCTTAAGTATGTGTTTGGTGTGTGTTTAAATCTAATACTTTTGTCTAAAAATGCTACTGTAGTTTTACTTTTATGCCACTACCCAACTGGAATAAAATTGTGCCTACTTTTAAAATTTAATTTGTCAGCTTTGTCGAATTTTGACAAGAAATTTGATTCCTTACGAATTACTTTAAGCGCAATTACAGGAAACAGAAATCACGCCGACCCCCATCATTTAACCCCTGAGATGCCACATTTAAAGCTGATTGTGGTATCTGTGACTCACACTCAACTACTCAACGATGATGTCCCCGTGCGGGCCGAGCATGATCATGTGGTGAGGTCATCACACTCTCTCAGCAGGTCCTTTGATGGGTTTTCTTCAACCAAGACGGGAGCAGACATCTTCTCCAAGATCAATATCTCCGAGTATAATTTTTTTTACTTTCAGCCACCATTTTAGGAAAAATTCATTAGTTTCCACAAAGCACAAGGAAATTCGGCTTCGTGGCGAATTGAATTTTTCCTGAAATTAGAATCGAAGTCCACTACGGATACTTCAATTTGCTCAACACTAGTTCATAGCTAAGCATGCCCACTTTTCCACCCAATTTCCAAAAGAGGCAAGAAAAGTTGCACATTTTTGCAGAAAAATGTCATGCACCAAACTGCTCAACTCCCCCCCCCCCCTCCCACATTTGTTGGCACAAAGGGAATGATACATTTCTCCAATGTTTACATGCAGGAGTTCAATGGGCGCTGTAGGAAGGGCATTTTTTGTTAGCAAACAGCCTAGCAAATCTCTAAAAAAATAAAAATTATAATAATAAAATCTAGACAACCTTTTTAACATGTCCTTGTTTTCCTTTTATCACCTTTTGTAAAATTCTTAGCTGAATATAAACGGCACAGTAGACCTGCTCACCCAGCATGCTTAAGCTTGCTGCAATGCTTTGTTCATTGCTACAACTATACAAATACTCACTTAATATCAGAACACAAAAACCTTTACCTACCACACTGGAACAAAATGCTTTCATATCAATACATTTTCCACTTTTTTTTTTTTACTTTGCTTTTGTAGCACCATAGTGCCATCTGCTTGAGCATAAACTGCAGCAATTAGAGTTTCATTTTAGCAAAGCTAATTAAAAAATCTAACCGTTACATTTGATTGTGGAAACCATCATTTGTGTAATTGGAGAGAAAATTGCATGTTTTAAAACTTTAATTGAGGCACATGGGAAATGTAGTGGTCATGTTAACATGTATTCTCTGAAAACCACACACAAAGGTTTTGAGTAATGATGGAAAAGGAACACGAGGAATTTGGATTTAGTAAATTGACATTTCCTTATATACTGTAGGTTACCCCTTATCTATGACCACAATGTAGAGTTTGGTCTATGAACAGCATTTACATTAAAAAACGTTGTCCTTTTGCCACAGGTCCATGCAAACAATTAGGGATTCCAAGTGGTACCTTGGAACCGAACCCGAGTTTGGGAAAAAAAATTTACAGTGCAAATTAATTTATGAAGTTATTGCGCAAAGTTTTATGCGAATTGACTTCAGATGTTTCATCCTAAGTCGATTCGCTCATCCCTACATACAATATTGGCTTGTGCATGAGATCTCACGATGGTACTAGACATCTAATCAAATCCACCTTTGCTAGATTAAGAAGACCTTAATAAACTGGGAGGCTATTTTACATAAAAGAGTAAATTGGCTCCTCATCAATTACTATATTTAATACAGCACAGGAGAAGGGAAGAGGAGACAGTTCTATTGAACGCTGCATCAATTCTGAAGCTCCAAATGAGATAATTAATTGAGCCAATAAATTATAGCACTGGTTGACAATGTATAATAAATTATAAAATAATTTATATGGTTAAAAACTTGCCTTGCATAGACACCTGTAAAGGATCTATATTGTATGGATCCGTAATACAGTGCTCATATTATACCTCATTGTCAATGGTGGATTATAATAGGGACTTTTGGGTCGGCAGTCCTGGGCCCAAATTTTCTGTGCTGCCCATGGCCGCCCAAAACACCCATTACAAGGAAGAAGAGCTGTGATTCTGGTAGGGGAAAGTACCTGTGATGACATCATCACCATGTGACCAGTAACTGTCACGGCCTCGGTGTCGTGCGACGTGACATGGTTGCCATGCATGCTGTTGCCTGGGGCAACATGTTGTTTATGCAGCATGTATGTGCTCTGCCCCTCATATCATAGTTCCTCCCTGTCTGGTGTTGGAGGGGTTAACTACCTGGCTGGGTGTGGCCACTTGGTGTTTATCTTGCCTGTGGCTTCCAGGCTGGAGTTAGTGCTTCTCCAGCTTCTGTTTGTGCTGGAGCTATGCTCCTGTCCTGGGTGTTCTATCTGCCCAGTCCTTGAGGGCCACCTAGTGGGACATCGATGTCTCCCCAATGTCATCTATGTCATCCCGTTGTCTACCTTCCCTTAACTAACCTTGCATATGTTTGGTGATGTTTATGTATGGGTGGTTGTTGTGCAGTTTTATAACATATTGAGTGCTTGCCATAGTTTTATGGAGTTTTTTTTTTGTTTGAAGATTACATCAGGAAAAGGTGACAGGTCATACTACAGTATGTACTGCATATTGTGGGGTACTGCATACTGTGTGGTGTTATACCTAGAAATGAGCGAATCGAATCCCACGATAGGGGGATAAATTTGATTTGCCTTGAAGCCGAATTTCCTTGTGCTTCGTGTCAGCGAATCGATTTAACTTGAAATAGTATAAAAAAACAAAAATATTCATACTTACCTCCTCCATTTTCTCGCGACGGGCCGCTGGCCGCCATCTGTATTGAAGATCTCGGCCGAAATCCCGTGCGTGGTGACATATGATGTCACCACTCCAGCCGGCGTGATGACATCATCTCGCGCCAGATCTTCAAGCAAGATGGCAGTGGCTGGCCCGTTGCGCGCAAATGGAGGTGGTAAGTTTGATAAAAAAAATTAATGTTAATTTTACACAGTTTTTACACTCAGATGCTGTGATCATGTATGAACACGGCATTTGAGGGGTACAATGACAGGGGCGTTGCACCAGCTACCTAAAAAAAAAAAAGACTCAAACTTTTCAATAATCCGCTCATCTCTAGTTGTACTATAGAATATCGTGCAAAAGTCCATTTATTTTAGTATTGCAAATTAAAAGGAATTGCATTAATGCAGCTTAAAATTAGTGTGTATTAATTTTGTGAAAAGGTTCAATATTCTAGGCTCAAAGTGTCACACTCTACTCAGCTAATTAATCCATATCCCCTAGCAAAGGATACCTCAAAATTGTGACTTTGGGGTTTCATCAGCTGTAAGCCATAATCACCCAAATTATAACAAATAAAGGCTTGAAATATCTCTCTGTAATGAGTCTATCTCATATATTAGTTTCACCTTTTAAGTTGCATTACTGAAATAAATGAACTTTGCACGATATTCACATTTTTCGAGTTTCCCCTGTATACTGCATACTCTGAGTTGCTATACTGTATACTGCATACTATGTGGTATTATACTATTACAAAAAAAGAAAGAAAATGGGTAGAATCGCACATCCACAAGCTCAGCTTCTGATCTTTGACTGCTTCTCAGCGAAATTAATATCACCTCCTCATGGAAGCTTGTGATTGGACCATGTGACCCAGTAACGTCACTGAAGGTCCTTCATCCCCCTCCTGCTGAAGTTAGAACAGAACACTGCCAGCTACGCGATCAAATGGAATAGGTGAGTTTGTTTTTTTATTATTTTTAACCCTCTATTGCCCTTTTTACTTTGCATTCTCCATTGAGAATGCTATTATTTCCCTTTATAACTATGTTATAAGGGAAAATATTAAAGATCTGGTCCCCATCCCGATCGTCTCCTAGCAACCATGCGGGAAAATCGCACCGCATCCGCACTTGCTTGCGGATGCTTGCGATTTTCCCGCAGCTCCATTTACTTCTATGGGGCCTGCGTTGCGTGAAAAACGCAGAATATAGAACATGCTGCGATTTTCACGCAACGCAAAAGTGATGCGGGAAAATCACCGCTCATGTACACAGCCCCATAGAAATGAATGGGTCCGGATTCAGTGCCGATGCAATGCATTCACCTCACGCATTGCACCTGCGCGGAAATCACGCCCGTGTGAAAGGGGCCTTAATCCCCCCTGCTCATTCTGCTTCCACTTTTACAAGGAAGCACACAGAGGTTTTACTTCTATGTAGTGTGAGTATCTGAAAAATAAAAATAAACGAGAGAATACAGTCCTGCCACATGGTTGCAAAATAAATGTCTGCTGTCTGACTCTATAGTGTTCCATGTCATAGTGTTTAATGTTAATGTTTAACTCCTTTAGGACCTAGGACAAGTATGCTTGTCCTAAATTGCTTGGCAATCCACCCCATCAGGTGAATGCCGTAAAAAAAAAAACTGTGCCAAAAAGCCCTGCAAAAAAACTAAATGTACCCCATATGCATTCCGTTTCCGTATTTCCGTTCCGCAACATTTTGAGTCAGGTCCTATTATTGTCTGCAAATCACGTTCAGTGGCTCCATTCAAGTCAATGGGTCTGTATAAAAAACGGAATGCATACAAACACATGTCAGTATGTCATCCGTTTTTTGCGGATCCATGCTGTAGAAATGCTATGGCCAGCCCATTTTGCATGTGTTTCCTGTTTGCAATGATTACAAAGTTCCTGTTTTTGCAGAAAAACGGAACAGAAACGGAAACACAACGGATCCATAAAACGGAACAACGGATCCGTGAAAAACGGACCACAAAACCATACGGTCGTGTGAACAAGCCCTAATAAACATTGAGTTTTCTTTAGCTGTTAACCGTTGATGTGTTACAGGAAAAAATGTATTAAAATGGAAAATCTGCCCCTAAAAAGTGAAATTTAAAAATGTAATCTCTTTTTTCCATTCATTCTTGTGGAACACCTAAAGGGTTAGCAAAGTTTGTTAGTTTGAAAAGCAGTTTTGAATTACTTGAGGGGTGTAGTTTCTACAATGTTGTAATTTATGGGTGGTTTTACTATGTAAGGCCTATTGCACACAAACGTGTGCGCCCCGTGGGTCGCAATGCACGAACACCGAGCGCGGGGCAGCCACAGCGGATCGCGGACCCATTCACTTGAATGGGTCCGCGATCCACTCATTCCACAAAAAGATAGGACATGTTCTATCTGTTTGCAGAATGGAAGTAAGGGACGAAACCCCACGGAAGCACTCCGTATTTGCGGACCCATTGAAGTGAATGGGTCCGCATCCGTGATGCGGAAGCACACGTAACAGTGCCCATGTATTGCGGATCCGCATATGCGGGAAACTGTGCTGCGGGAAACCTACGTTCCTGTGCAATGGGCCTAAGCCACACAAAATGACTTAATAACTGAACTGGTTCTTAAAAAAGTGGGTTTCGGAATTTTTTTTACAAATTTAAAATTGTTCTTCTAAAATTCTAAGACTTATGACATCCTAAAAAAATTTATTACATTTACAAAATGATGCAAACAAAACTGGACATATGGGAAATGTAAAGTAATAACTGTTTTTTAAATTTAGGATTTTTTTATAAATAAAGGTGAATTATATCGACTCAAATTTACCACTATCATAAAGTATAATATATTGTGAGAAAACAGTTTCAGAATGGCTTGGATAAATAAAATCATTCCAAAGTTATTATCACATTAAGTGACGTGTCAAATTTTCAAAAAACATCCTGGTCCTTAAGGTGAAAATGGCAAGGTCCTTAAGGGGTTAATCTTTAATGTTTAATTAAAATTTGCATAAGCCCTGTCTTTTTGCAATGTTGGTACACAGGTTGTCCCATGAATATGTTGTCGCTGTTAGAATGCATAAATAGAAATGGCATTTATGTTGAAACTTGAAATTGTATGTCCTTTTTTCCACACTATAGTGCCTTCTATGCTGACCTTCAGCAAATAATACACTCTGCTTGTTACGCCCAGTTCATACTTGATTCTTTTTATTCCATGCAGTTTATTTACAGCCAAAACTAGGAATAATCTAAGAGTAGACCCATAAAGCCTTCCATTATAATTCTTCTTGAAGGTTTTTTATTCAGGTTTACTCATACACATGTATAGTGTTAATTACATCTGGATGCACTTTGTAGAGTTTTTTCCAGTACAATATTCCCCAAATAACCATATAAATTCACTAGTATCTGTAACGCCTGTAGGTAGGAACAGACATAGACAGTGAGCCCTGAACTAGAACAAAGTCTGCTTTCTCTAAATAATTGCAGACGAACCCTAGGTAGCAAGACCACAACTGGTCGACAGACAGACACCAAGATACAAAACAACAGAAAAACAGGGTCATATGTATATTTTATTTATAAAACAAAATACCAAATTTACCACAAATTTGGAAAAATACGCAATTTTCAAAATTTTAATTTCTCTGCTTTTAAAACAGATAGTGATACCTCCTAAAATAGTTATTACTTTACATTCCCCATATGTCTACTTCATGTTTGGATCATTTTGTGAATTTCATTTTCTTTTTTGGGGACATTAGAATGCTTAGAAGTTTAGAAGCAAATCTTGAAATTTTTCTGAAAATTTCCAAAAAACACTTTTTAACCGCTTCAGCCCCCCTAGCTTAAACACCCTTAATGACCAGGCCACTTTTTACAATTCTGCACCACACTACTTTCACCGTTTATTGCTCCGTCATGCAACTTACCACCCAAATGAATTTTACCTCCTTTTCTTCTCACTAATAGAGCTTTCATTTGGTGCTATTTCATTGCTGCTGACATTTTTACTTTTTTTGCTATTAATCAAAAATGACCGAAATTTTTGCAAAAAAATGACATTTTTCACTTTCTGTTGTAAATTTTTTTTAAAAAAACTACATTTCTATATAAATTTTTCTCTAAATTTATTGTTCTACATGTCTTTGATAAAAAAAAATCCAATAAGTGTATATTTATTGGTTTGGGTAAAAGTTATAGCGTTTACAAACTATGGTGCAAAAAGTGAATTTCGGCATTTTGAAGCAGCTCTGACTTTCTGAGCGCCTGTCATGTTTCTTCAGGTGCTAGAATGTCAGGAAAGTATAAATACCCCCAAATCACACCATTTTAGATAGAAGACACCCCAAAGTATTCACGGAGGGGCTTGGTGAGTTCATGTATCATTTCATTTTTTTCACAAGTTAGCGGAAAATGACACTTTCTGAGAAAAAAAAAAAAAAAAGTTTCAATTTCTGATAACTTCTGGCAAAAAAAAAAAAAATCTCAGACGGACTCACTATGCCCTCAGTGAATACCTTGGGGTGTCTACTTTCCGAAATGGGGTCATTTGTGGGGTGTGTTTACTGTTCTGGCATTTTGGGCGGGGCTAAATTGTGAGCCGCCATGTAAACCTAAAGGTACTCATTGAATTTGAGCCTTTGCGCACTCAGGCTGCAAAAGTGTCACTCATGTGGATCGCCGTACTCAGGAGAAGTAGGGCAATGTGTTTTGGGGTGTATTTTTACATACACCCATGTTGGGTGAGAGAAATATCTCTGTAAATTGTCAACTTTGTATAAAAATTTTTAAAAGTTGTCGTTACAGAGATATTTTTCACACAAAGTATGGGTATATATAAAAATACACCCCAAAACACATTGCCCTACTTCTCCTGAGTACGGCGATACCACATGTGTGCCACTTTTTGCAGCTTGGTGCGCAAAGGGGCCCTAAAACCAATGATTACCTTTAGGATTTCACAGGGCATTTTTACGCATTTGGATTCCAGACTTCTTCTCACGCTTTAGGGCTCCCTAAAATGCCAGGGCAGTAAAAATACCCCACATGTGACCCCATTTTGGAAAGAAGACACCCCAAGGTATTCTGTGAGGGGTATGGTGAGTTCATGTAAAATTTTATTTTTTGTCACAAGTTAGTGGAATATGAGACTTTGTAAAAAAAAAAAAAAAAAAAAAAAACAATTTCCGCTGACTTGTGCCAAAAATAAAAATTCTGTGGACTCACCATGCCCCTCACAGAATACCTAGGGGTGTCTTCTTTCCAAAATGGGGTCACATGTGGGGTATTTATACTCACCTGGCATTTTAGGGGCTCCTAAAGTGTGAGAATCTAAATGCGTAAAAATGTCCTGTGAAATTCTAAAGGTACTCATTGGTTTTAGGCCCCTTTGTGCACTCCAGGCTGCAAAAGTGGCACCATGTGGTAGTCGCAGCTCAGAGAAGTAGGGCAAGTTTGGGGTGTATTTACATATACCCATGCTGCGTGTGAGAAATATCGCTGTAAACGACAACTTTTTAAATTTTTTTATTCAAAGTTGTCAATTTACAGAGATATTTCTCTCACCCAGTATGGGTATATGTAAAAATACACCCCAAAACACATTGCCCTACTTCTCCTGAGTACGCCGATACCACATGTGTGACACTTTTTGCAGCCAAGATGCGCAAAGGGGCCCTAATTCCAATGAGTACCTTTTAGGAGGGCATTTTTACGCATTTTTCTTCTCACGCTTTAGGGGTCCCTAAAATGCCAGGACAGTATAAATACCCCACATGTGACCCCATTTTGGAAAGAAGACACCCCAAGGTATTCCATGAGGGGCATGGCGAGTTCATAGAAGATTTTTTTTTGGCACAAGTTAGTGGAAATTGATTTTTTATTGTTTTTCTCACAAAGTCTCCGTTTCCGCTAACTTTTGACAAAAAGTTTAATTTTTCATGGACTCATTATGCCCCTCAGCGAATACCTTGGGGTGTCATCTTTCCAAAATGGGGTCACATGTGGGGTATTTATACGGCCCTGGCATTTTAGGGGCCCTAAAGCGTGAGAAGAAAATGCGTAAAAATGCCCTTCCTAAAAGGTACTCGTTGGAATTTGGGCCTTTGTGCATTTGGCTGCAAAGTAACACATAGGTATCGCTGCAGCAGTAGAGCAGTAGTTTGAGGTGTATTTTACATATACCCATGCTGGGTAAGAGAAATATCTCTGTAAATTGACAACTTTGAATAAAATTTTTTAAAAAGTTGTCGTTTACAGCGATATTTCTCACACCCAGCATGGGTATATATAAAAATACACCCCAAAACACATTGCCCTACTTCTCCTGAGTACGGCGATACCACATGAGTGACACTTTTTTGCAGCCAAGATGCGCAAAGAGGCCCTAAAACCAATGAGTACCTTTAGGATTTCACAGGGCATTTTTACGCATTTGGATTCTCACGCTTAGGACCGCTAAATGCCAGGGCAGTAGAATACCTCACATGTGACCCCATTGTGGATAGAAGACACCCCAAGGTATTCTGTGAGGGGTATGGTGAGTTCACAGAAAAAAATTTGGAACAAGTTAGCGGAAATTGTTTTTTTTTTGTTTTTTTTACAGTCTCATATTCCACTAACTTGTGACAAAAATAATATTTTCCATGAACTCACCATACCCCTCACGGAATACCTTGGGGTGTCTTCTTTCTAAAATGGGGTCACATGTGGGGTTTTTGTACTGCCCTGGCATTTTAGGGGTCTTCGCAATCATTACACGTATGGCCAGCATTAGGAGTTTCTGCGATTCTCCGTATATTGAGCAGACGGGTAATGAGATTTTTTTCCGCTCAGCCTCTGCGCTGAAAAAAAAATGAACGGCACAGATTTTTTCATTCGCATCGATCAATGTGGATGAAAAAATCTCTGCCAAAATCAGTGACTGCGGTGCGGTGGGTTGGGCGCTAGCTACCTAACAAGTAGCTAGCTAACTGGCGGTAAAGGGGGCCCTTATGCCCCATTCACACGTCCGAAATTCTGTTTGCGGAACGGAATTGCGGACCCATTCATTTCTATGGGGACAGACTTTGTCCCGCTCGGATCCGGAATTACGGATCTGCGCTCCGGGTCTGCACTTCCGTTTCTGCAAAAATATAGAACATGTCTCTATTCTTGTCCGCAACTGCGGACAAGAAAAAGCATTTTCTATATAGTTCTGGCAATGTGCGGATCTGCAAAATGCGGAAAGCACATTGCCGGTGTCCGTGTTTTGAGGATCCGCGGATCGGATCCGCGGATCGGATCCGCGGATTGATCCGCGGATCCGTGAATCCACGGATCCGCAAAACACATATGGACGCCTGAATGGAGCCTTACAAGGGGTGTGATCAATGACAGGGGGTGATCAGGGGTCTAGATGGGGTGATCAAGGGGTTAATAGGTGAGGGGGTGGGGGGTTAGTGTAGTGTTTGGTGCAACTTTATTGTAGTTACCTGGTCCTCTGGTGGTCGATCCCAGTAAATGGGACCACCAGAGGACCAGGTAGCAGTTATATCAGACGCTGTTCATAAAACAGCGTCTGATATAGCAGTTTGATGCGATTTTATTCGCATCTACAGCCTGCCAGCGATGATCCATCGCTGGCAGGCTGTAGCCGAACTGCTGTGCCGCGCTTCCTCAGGAACGCGCGACGACGCGCGCTCACAGGAAATCTCGGCTCTCACGAGATGACGCGCCGACGCGTCAACTCAGAGCTACAGGGCCGCCCGCAGGACGCATCCCTGCGTTAGGCGGTCCTGTAGCGGTTAAGGACCAGTTCAGGTCTGAAGTCACTTTGTGAGGCTTACATAATAGAAACAACCAAAAAGGACCCCATTTTAGAAACTACACCCCTCAAGGTATTTCAAATTGATTTTACAAACCCTTTAGGTGTTCCACAAGAATTAATGGAAAATGGAAATTAAATTTCAGAATTTCACTTTTTTGGAAGATTTTCCATTTTAATACATTTTTCCAGTAACAAAGCAAGGGTTAACAGCCAAACAAAACTCAATATTTATTGCCCTGATTCTGTGGTTTACAGAAACACCCCATACGTGGTCGTAAACTGCTGTATGGTGGCCACACGGCAGGGAGCACAAGGAAAGGAACGCCATATGGTTTTTGGAAGGCAGATTTTGATGGACTGTTTTTTGACACCATGTCCCATTTGAAGCCCCTCCCCCCCCCCGATGCACCCCTAGAGTAGAAACTTTAAAAAAGTGACCCCATTTAGCCCCTTAAGGACACAGGGCATATGGGTACGCCCTAATGTCCGAGTCCTTAAGGACACAGGGCGTACCCACACGTCCTGAATAAAATTGGATGTAAAAAAATGCGATCGTGCAACCCCCCCCCCCCCCCCCGTGCCCTCATTGTGATGGGCGGTGCGTGGAGGGTGGGAGGCTTTCGGGCAGAATGTCCATTCCAGAATGTCCATTCATGCTTACATGTAAAGCAGTGCCCAGGGATCTCCCTGCACTTACTATTATCCCTGGGCGCTGCTCCGTTCTTCCGGTATGTTCAGAGATTCGGCTCAACTGGGAGGAGTCTGCCCGTTTTGCCTGGGCGTCTCCTTCTCCCAGGCTGTAGCGCAGACCAATCGCATGGGAGAAGAAGATGCTGTACAGCCTCAGTGCAAGGCTGATCGAGGTCTGTTAAAGACCTGACAACTCCTGCACTCTCCCGGCCCCGGCGGTCACATGATCTCCGGGCCGTAACAGGAAGCGCTGTATATACAGCAATCTAGAAGGCAGGGACACCTGGGAACTGTCCCTGCCTTCTCTCTGAGTTGCCCTGCGTTCACTGACAGCGGACAACCCCCTCTGCAGCTGCACGATTAGCGTGCAGCTGCGATCTCTGAATGGACGTCCCAGAATGTCCATTCAGAGTTAAAGAGGACCTTTCACGAGGATAAAAAATGAAAACGAAGTATGCTTACATGTAGGGCAGCGCCCAGGGATCTCCCTGCACTTACTATTATCCCTAGGTGCTGTTCCGTTCTTCCGCTATGTTCAGAGATTCGGCTCAACTGGGAGGAGTCTGCCCGTTTTGTCCTGGGCGTCTCCTTCTCCCAGGCTGTAGCGCAGACCAATCGCCTAGGAGAAGGAGATGCCGAGGACAAAACGGGCAGACTCCTCCCAGTTGAGCCGAATCTCTGAACATACCGGAGCCTATACCGGGAGAACGGAGCGCTGCTCAGGGATAATAGTAAGTGCAGGGAGATCCCTGGGTGCCGCTCTACATATAGGCATACTTAGTTTATATTGTTTATCCCCATGAAAGGTCCTCTTTAAACATACACCCATAGGACGTTTATGTCCTATGGTCGGGTGCAGGGTGATTAAATAGAGCAGCAAGTTCCACGATCAGAACCTGATGTGAGGTCATGACTCAGCACTCCATTAGTCAGAAACACTAGCAGGTATGAATACAGCAGCTCAGCAATCAGCCTACTGCTAATCTCCTCCAGCACACTCCCCCTGTGGGGAGAAACAGAGTATTGCATCCTGTTGCTAAGGATGCTGTCGCATCACCAGGGCGCGTGGCTTAGCAGTCCGTCTCTCCCGGCATGGCTGTGGCAAAGCCAGAGATCGCACTTCTGGAGCCCAGACAAGTGAGTTTGTGACAGTATCTTTCTCCTTCAGTAATTTTTACCTTTAGTAATTCTAGACTCATATTTTCTAATAAAAACTGGATCCAATTTAATATAATTTGTTTTCTTACCAGAATGGAAGGCGATGCTGGTCATAAACATCTGCATTTAGTTGAACTGTCTGCACTTTGCTATAAACACGTGTAGAATATGCCACCTGAGTTTAAGGGAATTGACTTCATGCATGTGGAATGTAGGTCATGTTTGTATTAAGGTATTAGCATTATTCTGTGTGTCAGCTTCATTCATCCCCACAGCTGTGACCTCGTACATCTCTGCCCTATAGCCTTTGTTAAAATAGAATTATGTAATAACAACACAAATTCATAACTAGAAAAAAATTAAGTCTTTAATGTAAAACATATGCACAATAAGAGAACAAAACCAGTTCCACGTGTTTAACAACGGTATAATAATTAGAGATAAGTGAATCGAATCCCACGAAGTGGAATTTGATCTCAATTTCAGGATAAGTTCGGTTCGCCTTGAAGCCGAATTTCCTCGTGCTTCGTGTCAGCGAATCAATTTAACCTGAAATAGTGTAAAAAACAAAAAAAATTTAACTTACCTGCACCATTTGCTTGATTTAAGTTCTCGGCCAAAATCCCGTGTGTGGTGACTTATGACGTCACCACGACTTCCGGCATGATGACGTAATCTCGCGCCGCACAAGATTTTGCTTCAGATCTTCAAGCAAGATGGCGGCGGCCGGCCTGGCCTGTCGCGAGCAAATGGAGGCAATAAGTTTGATAGAATTTTTTTTTGTTTGTTAATATTTCGGAATATACTGTATAAGGAGAATGGCTCATTCCTTGCAACCGTGCGTAGGTGCCCAAAAATGTAATCACCCTATTCAAATAAAATAGTTAAAATATACCGAATATGGGCTAGCACTCAAACAAATTGAGTATAGCCATAAATCTGCTCTTATATCCTGGTTTATTAAAAAAGCATGCACTACAAATAAAAATCAATAAAAACAAACTGCTATAATTTTACCGCTGCTATAGTACAGTGTTGTGATAGGCTGACAGTACAGTAGAGTATAGTGATTGGCTGACTCAGTGCGACACATTTTTCTTTATATTGTACTATTATACCAAAAGGGAATACGTCTTGCTGCTTCAATATTATTGTATGACTGCCATATATTTGATTTTATTGCATTTATCCAATTGTTTGTTTTTATAGATTTTTTTTTTGTAGTGCATACTTTTTTAATAAAGCAGGATATTAGAGCAGATTTATCATCTATGCTCCATTTGTTTGAGTGCTAGCCCATATTCGGTATAATTTTATTGTTAATTTCACACTGTTTTTATACTCGGATGCCATGATCATGTATGAACGCGGCATCTGAGGGGTACAATGATGGTGGGGCGGCGCTATAGCAGCTCCCTGTCATTGCACCCGCTAGTTACAAAAAAATGTGCTTTGTGATTAAGTAATTTTTTTGTAAAATTGGCAAATCAACCGAATCGAACTTTTTCATTATTTGCTCATCTCTAATAATAATGTTAGATCTAGTTGAAAGGAACCTTTCACCAGGATTTTGTGTACAGAGCTAAGGACATGGGTTGCTAGATGGCCGCTAGGCCAGCACCGCCCCGCATACTCAGAATCTCCTCCTTGTTCTCCGACGTCAGTAAACCAGAGCGCCGTCATCTCGCGATGCTGATGCCAGCACAGGGAAAGAACACTGCGCATGCGCTAGCTCGTGCATCGCGAGATTACGGCGCTCTGGCTTACTGAGCAAGGAGGATCGCGTCGTGGAGAAGTTAAACTACAGCCTGCCTGCGCTGATCATGCGCTGGCAGGCTGTAGAAGTTAAAAACAATCGCATATCAGACGCTGTTTTGTTAACAGCGTCTGATATGCCTGCTGCTCGTTCCTCTGGTGGTCCCTTTTGCTTGGGACCACCAAAGGAAACATGTAAGTGCACCAATTACCACACAGACCCCCCCATCCAATCCCCCCTGTCACTGATTAACCCCTGATCACCCCATGTCACCCCCCTGATCACCCCCTGTCACCCCCCCTGTCACTAATCACCCCCCTGTAAAGCTCATTCAGACGTCCATATGTGTTTTGCGGATCCGCAAAACACGGACACCGGCAATGTGCTTTCCGCATTTTGCGGATCTGCACATTGCCAGAACTATATAGAAAATGCCTTTTCTTGTCCGCAATTGCGGACAAGAATAGGACATGCTCTATCTTTTGCGGAGCTGCCGGATGTTTAGGGGCCGAAACACGGAAGTTTGCGGCCGCAGCTCCGCAAATGCTGATGCGGCGAGCACATAGTGTGCTCTCCGCATCACCGCCGGCCCCATTCACACTGAATGGGTCTGCATCTATTCCGCAGAATTGCGGAATAGATGCGGACATTTTTGCGGACGTGTGAATGGGGCCTTACTACTTTTTTTGTTTTTTGGCAAATTTTTTGGCAGAGATTTTTTCATCCACATTGATTGATGCGAATGAAGAAATCTGTGCCATTCATTTTTTTTTTTCAGCCCAGAGGCTGAATGGAAAAAAAATATCTCATTACCCATATGCTCAATATAAGGAGAATAGCAGAAACTCCTCATGCTGGCCATACATGTAATGATTGCGGAGACCCCTAATTATGCCAGGGCAGTAAAAATACCCCACATGTGACCCCATTTTAGAAAGAAGACACCCCAAGGTATTCCGTGAGGGGTATGGTGAGTTCATGTAAAATTTTATTTTTTGTCACAAGTTAGTGGAATATGAGACTTTGTAAGAAAAAAAAAAGTCAATTTCCGCTAACTTGTGCCAAAAAAAATATAATCTGCAAAAGAGTGGCACACATGTGGTATCGCCATACTCAGAAGAAGTAGGGCAATGTGTTTTGGGGTGTATTTTTACATATACCCATGCTGGGTGAGAGAAATATCTCTCACCCAATATTTTAAAAAGTTGTCATTTACAGAGATATTTCTCACACATAGCATGGGTATATGCAAAAATACACCCCAAAACACATTGCCCTACTTCTCCTGAGTACGGCAATACCACATGTTTGACACTTTTTTGCAGCCTGGGTGCGCAAAGGGGCCCAAATTCCAATGAGTACCTTTTAGGAGGGCATTTTTACGCATTTGGATTCCAGACTTCTTCTCACGCTTTAGGGGCCCCTAAAATGCCAGGGCAGTATAAATACCCCACAAGTGACCCCATTTTGGAAAGAAGACACCCCAAGGTGTTCCATAAGGGGCATGGCAAGTTCATAGAAGATTTTTTTTTTGGCACAAGTTAGCGGAAATTGGCTTTTTTTTTTTTTTTTTTTTTTTTACAAAGTCTCATATTCCACTAACTTGTGACAAAAAATAAAATTTTACATGAACTCACCATACCCCTCACGGAATACCTTGGGGTGTCTTCTTTCTAAAATGGGGTCACTTGTGGGGTATTTATACTGCCCTGGCATTTTAGGGGTCTCTAAAGCGTGAGAAGAAGTCTGGAATCCAAATGCGTAAAAATGCCCTGTGAAATCCTAAGGCCCCTTTCACACGGGCGAAGTGTCCGCGGGTGCAATGCGTGAGGAGGACGCATTGCACCCGCACTGAATCCGACCCATTCATTTCTATGGGGCTGTGCACATGAGCGGTGATTTTCACGCATCACTTCTGCGCTGCGTGAAAATCGCAGCATGTTCTATATTCTGCGTTTTCACGCAACGCAGGCCCCATAGAAGTGAATGGGGCTGCGGTAAATCGCAAGCATCCGCAACTAAGCGCGGATGCGCTGCGATTTTCCCCGCATTGTTGCTTAGCAACAGGACCCAATTCTATTATTTCCTTATAACATGGTTATAAGGGAAATAATAGCATTCTTAATAAAGAATGCATTGTTAAATGAAGAGGAGGGGTTAAAATAATAAAACTTAACTATCTTAGCCACTTGATCGCAGATCGCGATCTGTCCTCTCTTTCCCTGCAGCATCTATGATCTAAAGTGACCTGTGATGACGTCACATCACATGGTCCAATCACATGGTCCATCTTACCATGGTAAGATGGACCATGTGATTGGACCATGTGATGTGACATCATCACAGGTCCTTTAGATCATAGATGCTGCAGGGAAAGAGAGGACAGATCGCGACTACGCGATCAAGTGGCTAAGGTAAGTTAAGTTTTATTATTTTTAACCCCTTCCTCTTCATTTAACAATGCATTCTTTATTAAGAATGCTATTATTTCCCCTTATAACCATGTTATAAGGGGAAATAATCAATTCTCCAGTAGACCCGAAACCGGACTTCAGTGATGAAGTCCGGCTTCGGGTTGGGTACCAAACATGGCGTTTTTTCTCACGCGCGTGCAAAACGTGTTGCAAACGTTTGCACCCGCGCGGGAAAAACGCACATATTCCCGCAACGCACCCGCCTCTTATCCGGGCGTCATGTGTGAAAGAGGCCTAAAGGTACTCATTGGAATTCGGGCCCCTTTGCACACCCAGGCTGCAAAAAAGTGTCACACATGTGGTATCGCCGTACTGAGGAGAAGTAGGACAATGTGTTTTAGGGTGTATTTTTACATATACCCATGCTGGGTGAGATAAATATCTCTGTAAATTGACAACTTTGTATAAAAAAATTGAAAAAGTTGTAATTTACAGAGATATTTTTCACACACAGTTTTTATTTTTTGTCACAAGTTAGCGGAAAATGAAATTTAACCTCTTTCCGACCGCCTCACGCAGGATTGCGTCCTGCGGGCGGTCGGTTCATTCCTCCTGACGCCGGCCATCTCGCGGACGCGAGATGACGCGCTCCTGAGCCCGGTGGAACGCAAATGGAACGCACCGCCGGGCTCAGGACAAGTTCGTCACCAGCCTGCCAGCCAATGATCAGCGCTGGCAGGCTGGTGATTTTTCAAAATCGCCTATGGAAATAGGCGATATAAGTCATATTTACAAATATATGGTTTTATAAGGGATCTGTGCCATGTGCTGGGTCCTTTTCATCGGTTGGACCCAGCACAGAGCACAGATCCCAAGTAAGTGCACCAATCACTACATATCAGGCCCTGATCACCCCTATCACCCTAATTAACCCCTTGATCACCTGTCAATACATAGTGAAAGGGAAAAAGTGATCAGTGTCACTTTTGTGAACTGTCACTTTTTTTTTTCACCAGTATTGACTGTTAGGTTTAGGTTAGTTTAGGTCCCTTTGGTAGGTAGTTAGCGTTAGCGCCCAGCCCACCGCACCGCAGTCACTGATTCGCTGATTAGCGTAGCGCTAATCAGCGTTTGTACTTTTATAGTATCTGTAAGTGATCAGAACTGATCACGGTCAGATCTATAATAGTATTACTGTCACTTTAGTTCGCCCTCCACCCCAAACGCAGTGTTTGCCCGATCAGACCTGATCGGTCGCCCACACCTGCGTTCACCCACGCCCGCCTCGCCGCAGTGACAAAAAAATTTTTTTTTGTATCACTGCACAATCACTTCACAAGCGCTGCGGCAATAAAAATCAGTTTTGATCTTTTTATCAATCGCAGCGGCTTCTGTACTTCGCTACACTCCCATTTTTTTCTTGGTAGTCTCAGGAATACCCCCAAATTTAGACGCCCAAATGTCAAACAAGGGGTATTCCTCTGAAGAGGCCTACAGGATTCTGACCCAGTCGGATGAGGAATGGGAACCCTCATCTGACGAATCTAGCGGGTCAGAATACGAACCTGTAGAGAGCAGTGGCTCTCTGACTCAAAGTTCTGACGAGGAGGTGGAGGTCCCTGATAGAACCAGGCGTACCCGGCCCCGTGTTGCTAGACCGCAGGTTGCGCAGGATCCGCTTCAAGGGCAGCAGAGTGGGGCTGGCGCTGCCGGATTACGTGGTGAGGCATACACCAGCAGCGCAGCCCGCCCTGGACCTAGTACCAGCACTGCCGCACAACATGGTGAAGTGGCGAGCACCAGAAGGGCAGTTGAAGCTGGTACGGTGGCACGTGCAGTAGTTTCCCGTCGCAGCCACCGCAAAGACAGGCCCGTAGAGCCCCTAGAGTCCCTGAGGTGCTGGCAAATCCTGATTGGCAGCCCCCAACTTCAGCCGCACCAGTAGTTCCCCTTTCACCGCCCAGTCAGGAGTTCGGTGGAAACAGCTCAGATAGGATCGGGCGCTGGGGTTTTTTGAGCTGTTTTTCACTGCAGAGCTCTATGACTTAGTCGTGGCAGAAACAAATCGGTATGCCACTCAATTTATCGCCGACAACCCGGGAAGCTTCTATGCCCAGCCTTTCCGGTGGAAACCAGTCCAAGTTTCCGAACTTAGAACTTTTCTGGGCCTTCTCCTCAACATGGGCATTACAAAAACATGAATTGCGGTCATATTGGTCCACGAACCCAATTCATCACATGCCCATGTACTCTGCTGCCATGTCCAGGACACGCTTTGAGACCATCCTGCGTTTCCTGCACTTTAGTGACAACACCACCTCCCGTCCCAGAGGCCACCCAGCTTTTGACCGGCTCCACAAAATTCGGCCCCTCATAGACCATTTCAACCTGAAATTTGCAGATTTGTATACCCCTGCACAAAACATCTGCGTAGACGAGTCCCTAATACATTTTACCGGGCGCCTTGGCTTCAAGCAGTACATCCCAAGCAAGCGCGCCCGGTATGGGGTCAAATTGTATAAGCTCTGTGAAAGGGCCACAGGCTATACGCACAAATTTCGGATCTATGAGGGAAAAGATCAGACCCTGGAGCCGGTCGGTTGCCCTGACTACCTGGGGAGCAGTGGGAAGATAGTCTGGGACTTGGTGTCACCCTTATTCGGCAAGGGGTACCATCTTTACGTGGACAACTTTTACACAAGTGTGGCCCTCTTCAAGCATTTGTTCCTAGAACAGATTGGCTGCTGTGGCACCGCGCGACCTAGTCGCCGGGGCTTCCCCCAACGGCTCATTACCACCAGACTTGCAAGGGGGCAGAGGGCTGCATTGTGTAACGAAGAACTGCTCGCGCTGAAATGGAGAGACAAGCGTGAGGTTTACATGCTCTCCTCCATTCACGCAGACACGACAGTCCAAATTGAACGGGCAACCAGTGTCGTTGAAAAGCCCCTCTCAGTCCACGACTATAACCTCCACATGGGAGGGGTGGACTTCAACGACCAGATGTTGGCCCCGTATTTGATTTTCCGACGCACCAGACGCTGGTATAAGAAGGTGTCTGTATATTTATTTCAATTGGCTGCCTATAATAGTTACATTCTCTACAGTAAGGCTGGGAGAACAGGATCCTTCCTAAAATTTCAGGAAGAGATCATTTCGGAACTCCTGTATCCAGGAGGTTCCGTGGCCCCATCCACCAGTGTAGTTAGCCGTCTACACGAGCGGCACTTCCCTAGCGTTGTGCCTGGTACCTCAACCCAACCGCCACCCCGAAAAAGATGTCGTGTCTGTAGCAGGAGTGGAATAAGGCGTGACACCCGTTATTTCTGTCCTGACTGTCCTGACCACCCTGCCCTATGCCTAGGGAGTGTTTCCGGAAGTACCACACTCAGGTACACTTAGGGACCTAGGGATTGCAGGACACAGGTAGTTTTTACAATCAGGCTCAAGGGTCTCTCAGGATACTAGGTTTTGAGAGACCCTAACACATAGGGGACGGTGCTGCTGTGCTGCTGTGCTACTGCAGAAGTGTGAAACGGTAGAAACCTCTCCTTTCACTTGGGATAACGTGTATAGTGTACTTCTCACCATCTCTGTGTGATTTACACTTTACACATTGTCCCATGGGAAAGGAGAGGTTTCTGCTAGGAAAATAAAGAGTGAAATGGTTAAAAAAGAAAAAAATTAAACAGGTAGCAAGAAAAAAATCTTGAGTTAGTTCAGGTTTTAAAAGTTCGTTTTTTTCATGTTCAGGTTTTATTCATGTTTTATAAAGTTTGCAACGTTCAAGTTATGTGCCTGTTGCCTGTTTTTCTTTTTTTTTTTTTTCCCCTAACCACCCTTTATTTTCCAGGTAGATCAACGGACCAACCGATGAAAACGCCGCAGCACTGATGTGAATTCTGAGAGAAGCATTGCGCTGCTGTCAGAAGACACGTGAAGTCGGTGTATGCGGCGCTGCAAGACGAGATTTCTCCTCTGCAGGACAGGTACGTTTGCCCTGGCATGTGAGCTGAGGAGAGGTGTTGGAGTTCATATGCTTTGGCAAACACTTTGTATCAAAAATCTGGCAAAGATGTCTTCCTCCACACCGATCGATTGATCGATGTGAATGGAGAAATCACGTTTGCCAGGACATAGGAGCTGAAGTGGGTATGGATGTTTGGGCGGAGCTCCTATGTCCTGGCAATCGCCAGGCCCCTCTATTTTTTTGCATATTTTTTGGCAGAGATTTTTCATCCACATCGATCGATGCGAATGAGAAAATCTGTGCCATTCATTTTTCTTTCAGCCCAGAGGCTGAACGAAAAAATCTCATTACCTGTATGCTCCATATAAGGAGAATAGCAGAAACTCCTAATGCTGGCCATACATGTAATGATTGCGGAGACCCTCAAATGCCAGAGCAGTACAAAAACCTCACATGTGACCCCATTTTGGAAAGAAGACACCCTAAGGTATTCGCTGAGGGGCATATTGAGTCCATGAAAGATTGAATTTTTGTCACAAGTTAGCGGAAAGGGAGACTTTGTGTGAAAAACAAAAAAATCAAATTCCGCTAACTTGTGCCAAAAAAATCTTGTATGAACTCACCATGCCCCTCACAGAATACCTTGGGGTGTCTTCTTTCTAAAATGGGGTCACATGTGGGGTATTTATACTGCCCTGGCATTTTAGGGGCCCTAAAGCGTGAGAAGAAAAATGCGTAAAAATGCCCTCTTGAAAGGTACTCATTGGAATTGGGGTCCTTTGCATCTTGGCTGCAAAAGTGCCACACATGTGGTATCGCAGGAGAAGTAGGGCAATGTGTTTTGGGGTGTATTTTACATATACCATGCTGGGTGAGAGAAATATCTCTGTAAATTGACAACTTTGTATAAAAAAATGGAAAAAGTTGTCATTTACAGAGATATTTTTCACACCCAGTATGGGTATATGTAAAAATACACCCCAAAACACATTGCCCTACTTCTGCCGAGTACGGCGATACCACATGTGTGGCACTTTTTTGCAGCCAAGATGCGCAAAGGGGCCCTAAATCCAATGAGTACCTTTAGGATTTCACAGGACATTTCTACTCATTTGGATTCCAAACCGCTTCTCATGCTTTAGGGGCCCCTAAAATGCCAGGGCAGTAAAAATACCCCACAAGTGACCCCATTTTAGAAAGTAGACACCCCAAGGTGTTCTGTGAGGGGCAAAGTGAGTTCATGTAAAATTTTATTTGAACGCGCTGTAAAACGCCCAACGCATAAACAAGTACTTGAGCTTCTTTTGGGGCGTTTGACGCGCGTTTTGTGATTGACACCACAGTAGTCAATCACAAGAACGCGCGTTTTACGCGCGTTTACTATTTGCAAAAACGCGCTGTAATACGCGCGACACAAACGCGCGTAATACGCGCGTTTCAAGAACGCTCAGGTCTGAACCCAGGGTAAGGGTGTTTAAGCTAGGGGGGCCTGAGGTGGTTTAAGGGGTTGTCCAGCCTTGTAGCTAACAACCTCCGCATTCTTTACTTGCATCCTTTAACATAAAAACACCACTCACCTGTCCTTGGTCCCACCACTGTTCTATTCCCAGGCCATTCCAGTATCCACAGGTCCAGGAAGTGGCTTGGTCTCATCACCAATGCAGCCAATCACAAGCCTCGATGGTCGCATTGGATCGAAAGATACTTCACCATTGTTGTTTTTATGTTAAGGGCACAGGTAAGGACTCTAGGGGTTGTCAGCAGAGATGAGCAAATCGAAATTGCCGAAGCCAGCCCTGTGATGTCACAGCCCTATAAATAGCCTCAGCCATCTTGGATTCAGCCATTTTCCAGTGTATTTAGTGCAGGGAGAGACATCATCAGGCGCTAAGCACAGTGGTAGAAAAGACTTTAAAACTTTTATTTTGCTGTATAGAAGTTCAGGGAAAGGATAGGGAGGAATCATTCCACAGTATTGAAACAGAACAGGGTTCAGCAGGGGAGCTTACACCTATTACGAACAATCCTATTACACCTTGCTGCACTGACTGGGGATCCAAATTGCCATTATACAGCTCTGTAATTCCAGCAAACTGTTCTTTTTATTGGGGTGCAAGTGCTGTTTGACATTAACAGGGTTTATTACAAGGTAATATTTCGTAATATGTCGTATTTGCCCTTGTGCGGTGCAGTTATATGTTCTAAAGCATTTTTTGGCTTGTATTAGTAGGAAAAAAAGGGCTTATTAGGTGGTGAAGTGCGAAAATGACACCCTTTTTAGTGTGTATTAGTGGCACAAAAATATATATTATTTGCCGTTCAGCGGTGCAGTTATATGTTCTAAAGCCTTTTGTGGAGTGTATAAGTGGAAAAAAATAAGGGCCTATTTGCCGTTCTGCGGTGCAGTTATATGTTCTAAAGCCCTTTTTGGCGTGTGTTAGTGGCACAAAAATATATATTATTTGCCGTTCAGCGGTGCAGTTATATGTTCTAAACCCTTTTTGGCATGTATTAGTGTAAAAAAAAAATACAAATTTGCTGTTCAGCGGTGCAGTTATATGTTCTAAAGCCATTTGTGGCGTGTATAAGTGGAAAAAAGGGGCAGAAGATGTCGCGGGGAGAGGCCTGAGCTCCCAGTGTCATCTAGCGGTCATGTCTTGACCAGCAACCCAGCGGTTCTTGAATAATTGACTGAGTCATCCAGTTTGTCCCAAGTGACATCAGACACTCTCAGCCAAGAGTCGGTGAGTTTGTCAGACACAACCCTTAGTTGGCATGGCCCGGGAGTAGGCCCTGTGTCCTCACCTGTCCTCAACCTGCCTCTGTCCTTTTCTGTTCCCTCAGCCAGAGAAGTATTATGTGCTGTTGGCTCAGCTCCAGCTGTTGGCTCAGTTTGCTATACAGCGAGGACGAGCTACTAGAGGACAGTCAGCAGCTACTGGCCAGCCAAGATGTGGAGGAGACATCCGCTACTTCCTCCGTTAAGCGGGCAAGTAGTATTGAGGAGAGTGGCGTGGGAGCTGGTTTTGCGAGGGCCTAGAAACCGTTGAGGAGGATATCAGTGACGTGCAGACAGTACTCGATGATAATGTAGCTGATCGCACTTGAGAGCTGGGTGAATTAGGGGCTTCATCATCATCGGGAGAAGAGGGTGGCAGCTTGCCCCTGAGTCCAGGAGTCAGCAGGGTCGCAGTAGTGGAAGGTCGGGAGCCAAACGTGCCCAGAAAGTAGTGGTGCAGGGGTTCAAGGAAGCAGCAGTGGTAGCAGTCAGTCAGTGCAGAGTGTTGGGGGTAAAATTACCTACTTGGCGGTGTGGCAGTTTTTTGTTAAACCACCAGAGGAGGTGAACATGGCCATTTTTAGAATCTGTGGGCAGAAGGAGAAGCGTGGCTAGGGTGCCAATGTAAGCACCACGGCACTGCATCAATATATGCATCGTCACCCTAAAGTGGCCTGGGAGAACCGTGGCTCCGATGTGGTGGTCCAGCCTGCAGCAACAACTGCTGAATCACCCAGTGGCACGCACCTGATTTCACGCAGTCAAGGCTCCACACAGGGGAGGAACTGCTCCGTGTCCTTCATCAACAAATCGAATCCTGGCTTTCTCTGCAACAACTCAAAAACTGAACCATGGTGACCGAAAATGGGAAGAATATTGTGTCGGTGCTGCATTAAGGAGGGCTGAGCCATGCACTCCGCATGGCGCATGTGTTCAATCTGGTTGTCCAGCGGTTTCTGAAGTCTTCCACCTATCTGCAAGACATCCTAAAAATGCCAGGAAACTTTGTATGCACTTCAGCCACTCGTACACCGCATAGCACACCCTCCTTGAGCTGCAGCGGCAGAACGGCATCCCCCAACATAGGCTGATATGCGACGTGTCCACCCATTGGAATTCATCTTTCCATATGTTGGACCGACTATATGAACAGAGAAAGGCCATAAACGATTTCTTGATGATCCAAGTGGACAGCAGTACTCCCCTGTGTAACTTCAATGTCAGCCAGTGGCAGCTCATGCGTGACACCTGCTGATTGCTCAGGCCCGTTGAGGAGGCCACGTTATTTGTCAGGGGACTGAAGACGTTGCGCCTATATCTCACGGCCACATGAGCCATGTGTAGAAGAGGAGGACATTGGAGCACAAGGTGGTTTTTCTACAGAGTATTACGTTTGCTCTGCTTTCTGGCAGTTTTGCCGTGGCGGCTGGCTGCAGGTTGCCGCCTGTGTTGGCTGGTTGCTCGGGACTGCGTTACTGGAGCGGTACTGCTGTGCACGCTATCCGTATACATTCTCCTCCTCTTGGTTATGCTGGTTGCCATGAGCAACATCCGGCACCGCAGCCTTATCAGCTGTGGTTTCTTGGTTACCCTGACTTGCCTGTGAACCTCCCATTCAGACCTGTATGGGTTAACTCCCCAGTGCTGCTCTGTTGGAGTGTTCCTGGCAGGTGTGCTCATCAGCTGGCTATTTCAGCCTGTGAGCATGGAGCCACATGGTCAGTCAGTCTTGTTTTGTTCTGTGATGTGTTTGCCCCTTGCTACTAACCCTTGGGGTCCCTTCTGCTGTTCGTGCATGTCCATGTTCATGTGTGGTATCCCTTGTTCTGCATTGTTGTTGTTCCTGTTTCTATTTGGGTGGCATGTCATGTCTTGCCTGTTCAAGTTCTGTACCATGTCTTGCTGTGCCTGTACCTGTCCTGCGCTTAGCAGTGCGTAACTGCGTCCGTTATTCTGTCTAGCGCCTTGCAGAGTGTATTTGCATCCGATTTAGTGTTCCTGTTTGTCTTATATCTGTCTAGCGCCTAGCAGAACGTATCTGCATCCAATCCGTGTTCCTGTTTGTCCATGCTTGTTTCTGTTTTGTCAGTGGCAGTCTTTACTGCTCCTGGCATTCTGTTCATGTCTGTGTGTTCTTGCCTGTGATTCTGTTAAGCCTGTTATGCCTTGTTTGTTCATGCCTGATTCTGTTATGTATGAATTCTATTTTGTATTTCTGTTCAATGTGTTGTTGATACCATCGTTGGTATCTTCTGTCCCGCTGGTTCCTGTTGCCACTGACTGGTTCACACTCTGGAGTCGCTCCTGGCAACTACTGATGGCAAAGTCTATCCCCACCATCAGGGGCGCTAATGAAATCCGGGTAGTTGCTTAGTTATGCCCCTTTCAGAGCATTGCTAGTCAGTGGCGCAGTGGGTTCTCACCCGCTGTTTGGTGCAGCACATAGAGTTCCTGGTGTCTGGTCCTGTTTTGTATCTTGGTTGGCCTGATACCACTCGGGAAATCCTCGCGGTATCCCTGGCACATTACACAGAGGTGACAGGAGAGGAGGAGCAGGAGTAGCCACAAGAGCTACAGGGCAATGAGGAAGATGAGGCAGGGGACCCAGACACACCGTGGCAGTATGCAGTGGGGATGGAGGAAGGGAGTCCTTCCGAGTCACTCGCACAAAGGGCCAGATGCATGCTCACCTGCTTGCGTAGTGACAGCAAAATTGTCACCGTTTGGCAGAGGAATGACTTCTGGCTCTCCACCTTGTTGGACCCTCGCTATCGGTCCAAAATGGGGGCCTTTTTAACACCCGCGTTGAGGCAGGACAAACTGAAGTACTATAGAGACATCCTATGTAGACAGTTGGCCGCTGCCTATCTGCGCCATCATCCATCCTCTTGCAGGTCCAACCGGGGGGCCCTCTGTGCACATGTTCCTCTGCCATGGCTGCTGTGGCAGGGTGGGTGGGAAGAAACAGTTCCAGCTCCATCAGCAGCAACTTGAGTTTAGAGTCTCTGATGAGCAGCTTTCTTCACCCGCCTAGTGAAGAAACTATTCACAAGCAGCAGCTAGACCAGCAGGTGGTGGCATACTTGGACAGCACCCTGCCACCCCACATTGAAGATCCGCTGGACTACTGGGCAGCCAAACTGGATTTATGGCTGTAACTGGAAGAGTTTGCCCTGGAAAAGCTGTCCTGCCGGCCAGTAGTGTGGCATCAGAGTGGGTGTTAGTGCGGCGAGGGCCATAGTTACCCCAAGAAGAACTCGCTTGTCCAACCAAAATGTGGAGAGACTGACCTTTGGCAAGATAAATCAGGTGTGGATCAGCAAGGATTTCTACCCACCAATGCCTGATGCATCAGACTAGATTATCCATGGTGCCACACCAACACTTTGACAAAAGAGACCGGTTTCTTCTGGCTACCTGCCTCAGCTACTATTCTAATGCTGCCACCCGCCTGATGCCACATATCTGATGGTAAGTGCTCCTTCTTTCACTCACCATCTTCAGCTGGTACTGGTATTGCCACCCACCTCCCCACTCTGTCACCGTCATCATTCTGTGGTCTCCTGATGCTGCTGCCACCTCCACAGTATGTTACCTTGCCACTCTGTGGTGTCCTGATACTGCTGCCACCTCCACACTATGTCACCTTGCCACTCTGTGGTCTCCTGATGCTTCTGCCACCTCCACACTGTCACCTTGCCACTCTGTGGTCTCCTGATGCTGCTTCTACCTCAACACTATGTAACCTTGACACTCTGTTGCCTCCTGATGCTGCTGCCACTTCCACACTTTCATTGTGCCACTCTGTGGCTTCCTCATGATGCTGATGCCACCTCCACACTGTCATTGTGCCACCCCCTGACCTCCTCCTGATGCTGCTGCCACCTCCACACTCTGTCATTGTTCCACTCTGTGGTCTCCTCATGCTACTGCTGCTGCCACCTCCACACTGTCATTGTGCCACCCTGTGACCTCTTCCTGATGCTGCTGCCACCTCCACACTGTGATTGTGCCACTCTGTGACCTCCTGATGCTGCAGCTACCTCCACACTCTCATTGTACCACTCTGTGGCCTCCTCCTGATGCTGCTGCCAGCTCCAGACTCTGTCATTGGGCCACTCTGTGGTCTCCTCATGCTGCTTTCACCTCACCACTATGTCATAGGGCCACTTTGTGGACTTCTCATGTTGTTCCCACCCTCCCCACTTCCTGACTGAGCCACTATTTTGCCTTCCGGCCTGGCTGACATCATCATTTATTTCACCCTTCTTCCGATCTGTCAGAAGGAAGTAAAAATAAGACGCACAACGGATCCTGTCTGTGTAACAGCTGTAAGGCCTGTATTACATGGTCCCTATTTTGCAGCAGAATTGGCTTATGATTTGGTAGCCAAAAGCAGGAGTGGGTACAAAACACAGAAGACATGCAAATATTCTATGTTCCTGTTTTTAGTGTCTTTAGCAATACTGATGGATTACTGACCAAATGCTGACTGAGTGAAGGCGGATGCTGGACAGACAGGATCCGTTTTTTAGGGGTTATTGTTCTGACGGATTAGAGAAAGGGCAAAATAATCAGTGACATCAACACAAACTTACTGCTGACACCCTCACCACTCTGTCAGGGGCTCCACTTGTATAAGCGTTTAACAGGACAGGTTCTGTAGACATATATGTGGAATCAGCTGACGACGGTGTAAAAGGAGTGCGCTTCTTTTTGACGCTAACATTGACCTGTAAGGCTGAGTTCACACTTGAGTTATTTGGTCAGTTTTGGCCCCATAACTGTCCAAATAAGTGAAGTGTGCAGTGACTCTAAGAGCGACGCCTGTCGACGCCTGTCATCTGCATGTCATACTGACTCACAGTATTGTTTCACTGCCACAGCAGACTCCCTATGTGTGTTACTGCAAGGTACAGTGTTCTACACCACTATAAAGGCTCTCTGCAGCCAGGAATTTTGCGAACCGGCTGAATCTAATTTTTTAGAAATTTGCTCATCTCTAGTTGTCAGCTCCAAGGCCTGGCAACCCCTTTAAGCAAAAGGATGGGTATCTTGGCACAAAACTTTGAACTGTTAAGAGTATCTGATCTTTTGGAAGGGGCAATGAGGAGCATCACTGTAGCTTAGCTACTGATCTGGTGATAGCCAGGCAAAGGGCAGGCATATATATTATCCATATAAATGTCAAACAAGGGATATTAATATTCTCACGCAGATGATGAGATGATTTTTCTCCATGAATGATAAATGTAGATGAACAGTAAAAAAAAATCCTAAATCTGGTTCTAAAGCTTCAGTGGTCTAAAACAGTTTAGGAAATTGCTCACATGCACAAAATCTACTTAGTAGTGGGGGTGCTGGCTATTGCAGCTTCATCCCATGCAAGTGAAATACCATGCCCTCCACTACAAAGTACAAGAGCCGTATCCCTTTCAAGCAGCTGATCAGTATGGGCGCTTGGGATCAAACACCCATAGTCTGATATTGGGGACCTCTCTTAAAAAAAACACTAACTCATGCACTTGATCGTATCTGTTTTGCGGTGCGCAAATCGCAGATCTGCAAAATAAGGATACCATCTTTGTACCTTCAGTGAGTTCACGGTTCATATTTTGAGGACCGGAATAGGACATGTTCTGCCCCTTGCATAAAAGACAAACAGATGTTGAAAGCACACAGACAGCGCAGATCTGCGAGTTGCAAACCACAAAACGAATATGGTCTTGTGCATGAGCCCTATTAGGGGCCGTTCACACGATGGGTATTGCTGCTGAATTTTGGTGCAGACAGACCCCCCGAAATTTCACCAAAAACTCACTCCTAGAAATGAACAGGAGGAAGGATTCAAGAGCTGAACATATTGTGGCGCAGATGTCTGCTCCAAAATCCATAGTGCCCCACTGTGCCATCCACAGTGCCATCGACAATGTCCCCCACAGTGCCGTCCACAGTGCCCCACTGTGCCATGCAGTGTGCCCTTCAGTGCCATTCACTGTGCCCCACAGTGCCTAACACAGTGCCATCCATAGTGCCCCACTGTACCTTCCTTGGTGCCCCGCAGTGCCATCCTTCCACCCTTAATGCCCCACTGTGCCATCCATAGTGCCCCACTGTGCCACATCACCAGCATAGCGACACAGAAGCTGATCGCTATGTTTTGACTCATGCACAATACTTACATTGTACTGTGCACTATGAAGCCTGTCAAGACAGGCAGCAGTCCTGGCCCATACCCAATAGTGTTATCCTATTGGGCAGGCAGGGCCGGTGCAAGGATTTTTGCCGCCCTAGGCAAAAGAAAAGTTTGCATGGGCGGGGCCCCATGTGACATCACAATGCCCCACCCATATGATCTGCCATATTAAAGGGGTTCTGCAGTTTATTTAAACTGATCAGCAGGGGTCCAACACCCGGGACCCCCGCCAATCAGCTGTTTGAGAAGCAGCGGCGCTGGCAGTAGCGCCTCAGCCTTCTCGCAGTGACATCACGATTAGTATCACTGGCCTGGGTGGGGCTAAGCTTCATTCAAGTGAACAGAGCTTAACCCCGCCAAGGCCAGTGATAATAGTCGTGACGCCACTGCGCCTGCAGTAAACAGCGAGAAGGCCGAGGTGCTACTGCCAGCGCCGCTGCCTTCTCAAACAGCTGATCGGCGGGGGTCCCGGGTGTCGGACCCCTGCCGATCAGATGCTGATGATCTATCCAGAGGATAGATCATCAGTTTAAGTAAACTTCAGAACCCCTTTAACTAACGCCAGTTCTCTCTCTCCCCCCCCCCCTTGTCATTCTCTCCCCTCTTGTCATTCTTCACCCCCTTGTCATTCTTCACCTCCCCCTTTGTCATTCTTCACCCCCTTATCATTCTTCACCCCCTTGTCATTCTTCACACTCCCCCCTTGTCATTTTTCACCCCCTTGTCATTCTTCACCCCCTGTCATTCTTCACACTCCCCCTTGTCATTCTTCACACTCCCCCTTGTCATTCTTCACAATCCCCCTCCCTCTAGTTTAGCGCGGCTGAGCTCTTTATGGTCCACGGGTACAAGAGCTTTTGTTTCCTGTACCCGAGTGGACTGACAGGAAGTGCACACTGTGTGCGCACTTCATGTCAGTCCGGCCGGGTACAGGAGACAGATGCTCCTGTACCTGCGGCCATAAAGAGCTAGGCCACGCTACAATGGAGTGACAGGAGGGAGCGCTGAGTGCTTCCCTCCTGTCAGCTCCTCTCCTCTTGCTGCGCCCGGGCGGTGCTGCAGCCGCCTGAGGCTCAATTCAGAGCGCTCGGCAGCTGCAGCATGAGACGGGGCGGGCGCTCCTAGCAGCGCCCCTTCCCAAGGGGCGCTCTAGGCGGCGGCCTATTCCGCGTATAGGACGCGCCGGCCCTGTGGGCAGGCATCAGGTACAAGGAAGGCCGTCAGGAGACAGTGACGTAGTGATGAAACTCAGTCTCCTACTAAAGAGAGGAAGGGAAGAAGATGGGCTTGAACCAGAAGCCCTGAAGACGCTGCAAGAGTGGGCAAATGACCGGGAAGAGGATCCTAAAAACCACGCTTCTGCTGTATGTGTCTCCGAATTTTATGTTCACAGGTTACATTCGGGGACATTTTTCTTCTTAGAACCCCTTTAACATGCCACTGTCATAATTCTACATTATATATAAAAAGATTTTTACATCTTCTCATCACTTCTTTAGCTGTTCCTAAAGAAGTCAGGGTTAGATAATCAATGTGAAGTAATCTACCCACCAGCATATTTACTGTTATCCCCAAGCTTTTATCATTTCTTCTATGCACAGTTACATATTATCTGAAAGAGTAGATCTTCATACAGATCTCATTATCTGATTATGTATTTTTATGTGATGCTATCTGGACATTGAGTTCCTGTATTTATCAGTTATGTGGCATTAATTGCCAACGCTCATATCACATGGTATACAGAATGACTATTATATAATATATGCATTTTTTAACCCTTAACTGCCAAGCTTATTTTGGCATTAAGGCCATAGGAATTTTCTATTTTTGCATCTCCGCATTCTCAGGCCCATAACTTAATTTAATAACTTAATTTTCAATAAAGTAGCCTTATGAGCAGGGCCGGGGTTAGGGTTGGGGGGGGGTCAAACTGGGCAATTGCAGGGCATGGAGCGAATTGTTCCCTGCCCCACCGAGGGCATGTTATTTGTTAAGTGCAATTTTTAATGGCTCCATTTTGACCTACTAGTTACCTTTCATTTACTCTTTATGGGAGGAAATGGAAAAAACAGGCATTCCACCCAGGGATGCAACTAACCTTTTTGCTGCCTGAGATAAAAACCTGAACTGGAGCCCCCATGTAAATTCTCAATCCAAACCCTCCCCTCCAGTCGTACTGCTAAAGACATATTTGGATAAACATCACATACTACACTTCCAAACATACAGGAGAATACAGCACTACATACCTCTTATATTCACTGATGTCTTTGATGTAGATGTTCCCATTCCTCGTCTTCTCCATTCAAGCCAGACTGCCAGGACAAATTATTTCAGCCATGTCTGGTCTCGGCAGAGTTTGCCACACGGATATCTAATTTCTCCATCATTCAAACTCTCCAGGTACCCCAACAGTGTTTTTCTGCTATCACCTCCAATACTATGCCCGCTCTGCTCCTCAATCCCCCCAAACACTACACTTCAGAAATAATAGTACCATACAGATAGTCCTTCCATAGTAATAGTTCTCCCCAAAGTGTCACCAATACTAATAATTCTCTCCCAGAATGCCATCATTAGTAATAGTGTCCCCTATAGCTATAATGCTCAACAAGAGTGTCCAATTAGTAATAGTGCCTTCCATATTATGTTAAAAAATAAAGCCCCCACAATACCCCTAGCAGTAATAATGCAGTTATAATGCCCCTTTGTACTGCCCCGGCAGGGGGAGTGGGCCCGCTGCGCTCACTTGTAACGCGGCCCGGCATTTTCTCTGTACTTAAAGCCGGGCCCTGTCAGAGCGCTCATGTCACCTTCATAATATGATCTTCTGCAGTCTCTAGGCCTCCAGTAGCAGGCCCCAGCGCTGTCACTCTAAAACTAGTCACAAATTAAGCAGGTGGGAGGAGCCCGACTAATGTAGGTCAGGCTCCGCCCACCTGCTTAATGCGTGACTAGTTTTAGAGTGGCAACGCCTAGGCCTGATGCTGGAGGCCTAGAGACTGCAGAAGATCATATCATGAAGGTGAGATAAGCGCTCTGACGGGGCCCGGCATTAAATACAGAGAAAATGCCGGGCCCCGTTACATGAAGACTGTGGGCAGTCGGGGACACTACAAGGGGCTGTGGGAGGCACTACAGGAGATATTACTGGGGCAGTGGAGGACACTACTGGTGTCATGCCCTGCTCTGGTGAGGTGCGGAGGTCTGTCAGGTTGGCAGCACGTGTGTAGTTTTCTGTTTACTTGGAGTGAGCTGTACCTGCCTCCCTTCAGGTGCACTGGGTGGGGTCGTTTGTGTGAGTTTAAATCAAGTACCTACCCAGTGTCCCTTGCGGGTTATAGCTTCTTTCTCACTCTGAGGAAAGGTGGATGGCTGTTTCTTACTGGGACCATAACTGGAGGCAGTGGGGGACACTAATAGGGGCTGTGCAGGGCACTCCTGGGGACATTATTGGGGGCAGTGGTAAACCCTACTTGGGGCTGTGGGGACACTACTGGGGACATTACTGAGGGCAGTGGGGGGCAGTGAGAGACATTACTGGGGACATTACTGGGCGATCAGGGACCAGGGGTGTGATAATTGCAGACACAGAGGGTGCTACCGGGCACGGCATGGGGGAGGGGCCCCAATCCATCGAAAGCATAAAACTATATAAAAGTGGTGGCTACACGTTTCTACACTGGACCAGTGCATTCATCAGAGTATAATACAGCTCGAAAAAAAAAAAAAATTTCCATTGATGGTTACATTTTGTTGAGATTCCCTGCACCCTCTCAGTCCAAATTACCCTTTTTGCATATGTGTTTCTACTTTCCCCTTTTTACTTCCTCATTTTCTTACTTTGTTTTTGTTATTGTACAGGGACCAAATAAATAAACAAGTTAAAAAACTATTCTCTGGGAATTAAAACAAATCATGATAATATCCAATGCACAAACACATGGAAAACCAAATTTTTACTTTTTTCAAGTTCCATTTTTTTTCTTCCTTGTTCGGTAGGTGAACAGCAGTTCCACATCATATGACCCTCCTGCTGTTCAGGCTCCCAGAAGTGCAATGCCAGTAGTGGCATTTTAGCCTCACCCACCAGAAACAGGAGCTTTACTCTCTACTCTCATCTCCTTCCCCCAAGCTGGAGCATGAAGAACATGAACGGTGCATGTGTGTCCAACACCGTCTGGTGCAATAGGTGGACGCATCTCTTGGCAGACAGGAAAACCAGGAGGCACTACAGCTAACACTGACTGATATAATTTATCTCAAAACACAATATTTAATACATTTCGAATGCTAAATGTATTATTTTCATGTGTTTTGTGCATTTATTAATAATATTTTTCTGTGGGCTATCTTTAATAGTATGCAGCAATAGATGTCAATATAAAACAAAGTTAATGGTATATCCAATGTTCAGATATCCAATATGCTATTTATACAGAATTACTGTGTCCTCTAGATCATCCCTTTCTTTCATGCGTTAGATTTATGACAGCGCTGATAACATGTGAAAGATGAAAGGCAGATTGTCTGCATACATCCGGAGTCCTGATAAGCATATTATCTTACACATACAGTGACACCATGCCCGATTTATCTTCATATGGAGATTTCATTTACTGCTCCTTAAGATAAATGATATCTCTATTATAATAATATTTTATGTAATTTATTTATTGCATCTCACAATTACCGTATGTCTTCTATGTTCACAATGGCCCTAGATCCATGGGTATAAACTACTGTAGAATGTTGATATTTATCTTAAAGGGGTTATCTGAGTTAATATAAAATCTTGGACAAGACCTAAAAAACCTCTTATACTCACCCATCCCAGACAACCCCTTTAAATAGTAAGTCACTTACCGATAGTTCATGCCTACGGTATATCTCATATTTATTGAAGTATTTTACATTTATGTAACTGCATGTGTACAGGAGATTGCACTGATTTTGTCACATTGATGTCAGTTTTAAATCATAGCAGAAAGTTTTTAAATTCTGATATTGTTCTTAGATAGGAAATTCTAAATTCGAATAACTATAATCAGGTGTATTAGAAGTTTATTTCAAACTTTAAAAACAGCATCTTTATAAGTGGTGAATTAAAGTTCTAGCAAACCTATTTATAACAAAAACACTGTTTTAACAAAAACTCTGTATATCAATTTCTCCTGATTTTTAAGATCTCTGCTTGCTGGGTTGTAATTTGGGCTCTGTGTGGCCAGTCAGGTCCTTCCAAACTCACCAACCATGCCTTCATGGACCTTGCTTTAGGCACTGGGGCACAGTCATGCAGGAACAGGATAGGACCTGCTCCAAATAGTTCCCACGAGTTGGAAACAAACAATTGTCCAAAATTGTCACTATTACATATATAGTCATATAAGGCCAAATGCATATACTGCCAAACCGTCACTTTATGAAACATCTCACCTAAGTTGTATTACTCATGCGTATGCTTCCTTTCCTTCTTTTGCTTTACATTTAGTCAGAACCTTCATTGTCCCTGACGTGATGGACAGATATGTTCATGTCTTGGTGCAATAAAAAGCTTGTTACACACCCACCCAGCAAGCAGTTATGACGTCATCCTTCCAGGTTATTTAAACCCATTCTAGACAGCGGGACACCACCTGATTATTCAAGTTGTTTATTGGCATCCCAGCACACCAATCGCTCAACTCTTCTGCTTCAGTACTCACTTCAGCTCTGCTATATAGGTGTTCAGTACTGTACTTCATGAACTCTGCTACACTTGCCTCCAGTACTCTGCTACGTAAGCTCTGCTACACCGCTCTATAGTACTCTGTTACACCAGGTTTTCTACTACTGTTTCCAGTGCTTTGCTCCATCAATTCTGCTGTACCACTATCCAGTAACTTTATTGCATCATTTTGACTCTGCTACATATGACTTCCAGCTCTGTTTCATTGGGCCTATATCTCTGGCCTCTTTGCTACACTAGCTTTGCAACTCTGCTGCATTAGGCTTATATCTCTTGCCACTCTGCTACCCTTCAGCTCTGCTGCATTGGCTCTCTAGTGCTGTTGCACAAGTATTTTTCGCTTTATAAGATGATGATAACACGCACCCCAGGTTTAAGAGGAGGAAAATAAGAAAAACATTTTTTCATCAGACCTCAGATCAGATCCTCAGATCTGACCCCCATAAATATCAGGACATCAGATCAGGCCCCCATTAATATCGGGACATCAGAGCAGGCCCCCATATCAGGACATCACATCTGACCCCCTTATCAGGTCATCACATCAGCCTATCATGTCAGAATCCCATCAGACCTCAGATCAGCCCACATTGTCAGGCCCCCATCAGACCTTATCTCAGCCCGCATTGTCAGACCCCCATCAGACCTTATATCAGCCCACATTGTCAGATCCCCATCAGACCTCAGATCAGTCCACATTGTCAGACCCCCATCAGACCTTATATCAGCCCACATTGTCAGACGCTCATCAGACCTCAGATCAGCCCTCAATGTTAGACCCCATCAGAACTCAGATCAGATTAAAATAAAAACCTCTTCTTACCTGTCCTGCGCCGCAGCTCCTATCCGCCACCCTCAGAAGTCGCGCTCCCCTGTCTTTCCGGCTTGCGCTGCTCTGTTACCTGACTGTCTGCAGCGTCAGGTCATAGTGCGAGCACTATGTCCTGATGCTGTATGCGGTCAGGACAGTGAAGCGCCGGCCCCAGGAAGGAAGACTGGGGAGGGTGAGTACCACAAGCGCTTGCGGCACTTTGCTCCCCGCTGCCGGCACCTAATGCATATGGAAGCGCTCACTAGTATTCACTTTATAAGACGCACGGCCATTTCCCCCCACTTTTGGGGAAAAAAGTGTGTCTTATAAAGTTAAAAATACGGTATCTATGCTGCTCAACGTCTGCTCTACCAGACAGAACACAACAGAGCTCTTATAACTGTGCTGTAACAAGCCATGCAACTATGTGTCCATCCATGAACAGATTTCTATCCCCTGGAAGTAAACATTCAAAAACTAGAAGCAGAGATCTATTAGACATCTTTAAAGGGAAAATTTCATCAGAAAGGCATATTTTTTTATTCGATCTTTTAGCATTTTTGGCAGATTTTTTCAAAAGTATGTCAGTATTATGCCATTTAGAATTAAATACAGAAACTTGACCTTCTGTAGCAGTAATCTCAGAGAGACAAAAGTTCTCAATGGGGGAGCGAAGTATTCTCAGTTTAAGATTGCTCCACAGTAAAGGATTTATCCACAAGGTAATCCTCATTGGAATAATTGGTGGAGGACTAGAATGATTAACCAAATGACAGCATTATTGTTCTCTTGATAGACTTAGATAACATGCCTACATAATTGCAATTTATTTATTAGTATAAGCCCTTATTCACACAGTGTTCAGTCAGTGATTTCCATCAGTGATTGTGAGCCAAAACCAGGTACGGGTCAAAAATACAGAATAGGTGCAGAACTTTACGTTATACCTTATCTCTATGTAGCCTCCATTCCTGGTTTTGGCTCACAATCACTGATAGAAATCACTGACCTAACACTGATGTGTGAATAAGGCCTATGTCAAAGAAAAAGTTATAAGCACTAGACAGGAACTAGTATAGAAGAATGAATTCTAAAAATGATATCCAAAAAACTATCCACCCAATGCATATAAAAACAATACATAGAACATCCTTTAAGGAACAGAAATGTAAAGGAGGTTACTTTCATCATTAAATGAATGAATACAGTATTATATTTTAAAATGAAATCATTATTCAGTAAATGTCCTTTTTACAGATCTGCTTTAGCCCAGACAAATTTCAATTAAACCATTGTTTGCAGTTACATTTTAGATTGATGATTTTGCTCTTTTATAGTTCTAACTTCCGCTAGCCAGCGGGTTTGCATTTGTACTTCCTCAATAGCTTACATATTAAATTATGGACATATCTCTGCCTCAGAATCCTAGTATGAGACTTAATCCTCTTCTCATTCGTTATGCATAATAATGTTCATTGTAAATAACTAGCGAAGTGGACATCTTAAGTATAGTATTTTTCTAGAAAAGTGTTTTAAGCATTTAATGTAAGAGATCATAGCTAGATTATGAATATATACTTAAAAGATTAGTTCTCATAGTGGAAAAACAGCTTGGATCCTATTGACAACTGTTACGAATCAATGATTGTGGACCCACTATGGCAAACAACCAGTTTGGCTTAAGACTAAACCCTAAGGGCATTATTCCAGCGCTCCCCTGGTCTTCACCCTTTAACCCCTGTACAGGGATCTGGCCTTCCCTGCAGGGAAGCAACTGGTCCGCAATCTCCTGGGACAGTCCCGGTCTAGTTCGTAGCTGACCCACAGGGGTCAGGGACTGTGGTGCAAGAACCAAAAGCTCAGATTACAGAAAATACACCAAAAACACAGAAAAACCACAGGTATAGTCTGAACTGTCACTAAGGTTTCTAAAATCCAGATAGCACACTAGAAGCATAGATGGTGGGAGAAACAGTATAAACAGGCAAGCGGGGTGATATTGAAGATACAGACGAGGCAGGCAGACTGGATACTTGGCAGGAACACAGACAAGGCAGACAGATAGGGTTAGTTAAAACACACACAGATCTGAAACTGGAAGTTCTGGAACACACAGGCAGGGCAGATACAAGCTGGAGCACAGACAGGAACAAACACAGGATAAACGCAGGTAAAACGCAATAGCACTACATTATCAGAACACCTTTGCTGGTCACAAAGGAACCAAAAGCTCAGGTACCCTCCAGCTGGAGAGGGTGACTTAAATACCCCATTGGCTGGGGAAGGATTTGGAAGTGTGTGGTCACCTCTGGCCTCTTAAAGGCGGAAGCTGGGGAATAAGGCAGAAGAATGGAGGTAGCAGCATGGTGGGTATCATGCCCACAAGGGAGAACAGGGCACCAGTAGACATAGACATCTGACCGAACAACATATCTGTGCTTCATTGTTGTTATATGCATCAGAAAAATCTGGCACCGTATATGGCCATAGACCTTACTGGGCAAATTATTGTTCCAAAGGCATATGTTTGGCCAGGATATGTTGCCTCAACTGTGTTCTAAAGCACATACAACTATAAACTGTAAAGCACAATACAACTGCATACATAAAACTACTGGCAGCATAATTTTGTTTTAATGGAGCCTATTGTAGGCAAATGCAACATTATGGGTATGCATTCTCATATGTATGTTCATATGCTCAATAGGATTACTACAAACAGTACTGCAGTGCTAAACGTAAACACTAGAGATGAGCGAATCAAAGTTGACGAAGTGGAATTCTATCCGAATTTCAGGAAAAATTGGTTGCTGCACGTGTTAAGACATGGAGCAAAGAACTCTGGGAACGAGAGATCACCCACAATGCCATGCATGCAGCCAATCAGCAGCCAGCTGTAAGAAAAGGATAGGGAGGCACAATCTACACTATAAAAGGAGAACAAGGTACAATCATGGGCGTAGCTATAGGTGGTGCAGAGGTAGCAGTCGCTACCGGGCCCAGGAGCATGAGGAGGCCCAAAGAACCTTGGGCCGCATAAGAAGACACACAAAGCACTGAGGGAAGGGGGCCCAAGATTAACTCTTACACCAGGGCCCATGAGCCGTTAGCTACGCCTCTGGGTACAACTGTTACGAATCAATGATTGTGGACCCACTATGGCAAACAACCAGTTTGGCTTAAGACTAAACCCTAAGGGCATTATTCCAGCGCTCCCCTGGTCTTCACCCTTTAACCCCTGTACAGGGATCTGGCCTTCCCTGCAGGGAAGCAACTGGTCCGCAATCTCCTGGGACAGTCCCGGTCTAGTTCGTAGCTGACCCACAGGGGTCAGGGACTGTGGTGCAAGAACCAAAAGCTCAGATTACAGAAAATACACCAAAAACACAGAAAAACCACAGGTATAGTCTGAACTGTCACTAAGGTTTCTAAAATCCAGATAGCACACTAGAAGCATAGATGGTGGGAGAAACAGTATAAACAGGCAAGCGGGGTGATATTGAAGATACAGACGAGGCAGGCAGACTGGATACTTGGCAGGAACACAGACAAGGCAGACAGATAGGGTTAGTTAAAACACACACAGATCTGAAACTGGAAGTTCTGGAACACACAGGCAGGGCAGATACAAGCTGGAGCACAGACAGGAACAAACACAGGATAAACGCAGGTAAAACGCAATAGCACTACATTATCAGAACACCTTTGCTGGTCACAAAGGAACCAAAAGCTCAGGTACCCTCCAGCTGGAGAGGGTGACTTAAATACCCCATTGGCTGGGGAAGGATTTGGAAGTGTGTGGTCACCTCTGGCCTCTTAAAGGCGGAAGCTGGGGAATAAGGCAGAAGAATGGAGGTAGCAGCATGGTGGGTATCATGCCCACAAGGGAGAACAGGGCACCAGTAGACATAGACATCTGACCGAACAACATATCTGTGCTTCATTGTTGTTATATGCATCAGAAAAATCTGGCACCGTATATGGCCATAGACCTTACTGGGCAAATTATTGTTCCAAAGGCATATGTTTGGCCAGGATATGTTGCCTCAACTGTGTTCTAAAGCACATACAACTATAAACTGTAAAGCACAATACAACTGCATACATAAAACTACTGGCAGCATAATTTTGTTTTAATGGAGCCTATTGTAGGCAAATGCAACATTATGGGTATGCATTCTCATATGTATGTTCATATGCTCAATAGGATTACTACAAACAGTACTGCAGTGCTAAACGTAAACACTAGAGATGAGCGAATCAAAGTTGACGAAGTGGAATTCTATCCGAATTTCAGGAAAAATTGGTTGCTGCACGTGTTAAGACATGGAGCAAAGAACTCTGGGAACGAGAGATCACCCACAATGCCATGCATGCAGCCAATCAGCAGCCAGCTGTAAGAAAAGGATAGGGAGGCACAATCTACACTATAAAAGGAGAACAAGGTACAATCATGGGCGTAGCTATAGGTGGTGCAGAGGTAGCAGTCGCTACCGGGCCCAGGAGCATGAGGAGGCCCAAAGAACCTTGGGCCGCATAAGAAGACACACAAAGCACTGAGGGAAGGGGGCCCAAGATTAACTCTTGCACCAGGGCCCATGAGCCGTTAGCTACGCCTCTGGGTACAATAGGAGAGTGTACAACCTGGGTAATAGAAGCGATTACTATTACACCTTGCTGCACTAATTGGGGATCAAAATTGCAGTTATACTGCTGCTTTTAGGGCGTTTTTCAAATGAACCGCGCTGCTCCAGAGAGAATTAAAGAACTTCTTATCCAAAAACACACAGACTTCCTTTGGGCATGGAAAGACAACTCAGATCACCCAGATTCACCGCTCCGTTGTAGACCTTTGTGAGAAATCAAGGTTGCCAAATATAGTGAAGTACAGTCACGATGGTTCAACTGCAACAGTTTTATTGTACTTACAAGATCCAAGTTGATAAAAGGTAGTGTACATAAATCAAACACCTGACCCGCTTTTCTCTTCAGCAAGCGATACCCCTGACGAAGCTTGCTGAAGCGAAACCCGGGTCTGGTGTTTGATTTATATACACTGCCTTTTATCAACTTGTATCTTGTAAGTACAATAAAACCCGTTGCAGTTGAACCATCGTGACTGTACTTCACTATATGTGGCAACCTTGATTTCTCACAAAGGTCGACAACGGAGTGGTGAATCCGGGTGATCTGAGTGTCTTTCCATGCCCAAATGAAGTCTGTGTGTTTTTGGATAAGAAGTTCTTTCGTTCTCTCTGGAGCTGCGCGGTTCATTTGAAAAACGCACTTGTACATGTGAACAGGACCCACTTCAGAATTTGAATCTGCAGCGCTCCAAAGGGAATGCAACGTACCAACGGCTATTTTTCTCTTTTTTTCTGTACTGCTGCTTTTAGGTTGTTTGCACTATATTATACATCAGTAATTCCAGAAAACCTTGATTGTATTTTGGGTGCCAGTTCTGTTGGATACAGCGATTTATGGGATGTATAAATAAGAAAGATACGTACATCCTATTTGCCGTTCTGCGCTGATTTTACATTGTTTTACTTTTTTGGGGGGGTGTATTAATAGGAAGAAAAAAAAAGGAAAAAAATATATGTTTTAATTGCCGTTCAGCGGTGAAGTTACATTGTACTACAGCCATTTACGTGGTGTATTAAAAGAAAATATACCTACGTGCCATTAGCCATTTTGCAGTGAATTGTGATTGTTATATTTCTTTTTTTTGTGGCATAGAAATAAGAAAAAGAATACGTATTAATTGCCGTTCTTCGGTGAAGTTATATTGTACTACAGCCATTTACGGGGTGTATTGAAGGAAAATAAACCTACTTCCTATTATCCGTTCTGCGGTGAATTGTGATTGTTTTATTTCTTTTTTTGGGGTGTAGTAATAGAGGAAAAAAATACGTCTTAATTGCCACTCTGTGGTGAAGTTACATTGTAATACAGCCTTTTTGGGGGGCATTATTTTAATTTTACATCAGAGACCCCCAGCCAAAAGTCGGTTGGTTCCTCTGAAACAACGCTTAGTTGGCATGGCTTGGGAGCAGGCCCTGTGCCCCCACCTGTCCTCAACCTTCCTCTGTCATTTTCAGTTCCCTCAGAGCGATAATTATTGTATACCATGACTCTGCTCCACTTTTCAGCGAGGATGAGCTACTAGAGTACAATAAGCAGCTACTGCCCAGCCAAGATCTGGAGGAGACATCTACCGCTTCCTCCGGTAGGCAGGCAAGTAGTGATGATAAGAGTCGTGTAGGAGCAGGTGTTGCGAGCGGTCAGGCTCCTGGCCCTGAGACCGTGGATGGGGACATCAGTGACGTGCAGACAGTAGTGGATGATGATGATGTAGCCAATCGCACTTGGGAGCCGAGTGAAGAAGGGGCTTCATCATCAGGAGAAGAGGGTGGCAGCTTGTGTGTGAGGCAGTGGTGACAATGGGGACAATTTGGCGTTCACTACGCAAGCAAGTGAGCATGCAGCGGGGAATTTGTGCAAGTGCCTCAGAGGGACTCCCTGCCTCCATCTCCACTGCATACTGCCACGTTTCGCGTCAGGGAGGTCTGCAGGTCTCGGCGTCTCTGGACTTTGGTTGGTACAGTTGTTCATATATTAATTATTTGATTATATATGTCTCTTTGACCAATTGTCAGTGGCGTATGGGAATGTAGTCTACTTCTTGGCACTTTGTTTATATGTCATCTTAATGATTCGTACCACACCACTGGGTTGGCCGGATACACATATGTAACATTGGTGTTGCCTGCCTTTTTTGCACTGGCACTTTAACTTTGTGTTCATGAGACCTCGACCTGCAGACCTAAGTTAGGTATTTAACTGTTTTTAATGTGTATCAATCATGTATTTCTGAATTATTCAACATATTAATAAAATAATGCTTAATAGTTGTAATTTTTGTACTATTTTTGCTTGTTTATAATAAACGATTTGTCTCTACATATTGTTTGATTGGTTACCTCTCCACCATGTTAGACCCTCACTACCAGTCCAAAATTGGGGCCTTTTTTACACCCGCTGAGAGGGAGGACAAACTGAACTACTGTCAAGACATCCTATGTAGTCAGTTGGCCGATGCCTATATGCGCTATCGCCCATCCTCACGCAGGTCTGAGCAGGGCCCTCTGGACTCAAGTTCCAGTGCCATGGCTGCTGGGGGGGTAGGGGCAGGAGCAGTACCAGCTCCATCAGCAGCAACTTAAGTCTAGAGTCGCTGATGAGCAGTTTTCTTCACCCGCCTACTTAAACAACTACTCACCAGCAGCACCAGCAGGGCCGTTGCAAGGATTTTTGCCAGCACAAGCGAAGCTACATTTTGGCGTCCCCCCCCCCCCCCAACCCCCATGATCACATCACGAAAGTGATTTAAAAAAAGTTCATTTTGGAGCCCCCCCCTTCTATGCGCCCTAAGACAGCCGCTTGGTCTGCCTTATTATAGCACCGGCCCTGAGCACCAGTTACACATAGAGCAGAACCTAAGTTCCAAATATATATTATACAGCTCTCCCCTTTGTTGCTTTCACGGAAGCACAGGCCCAGTCCGGACTTGACTGTATACAAACGTAATCCAAAGAAAAGACGTGTGGTCCAGCTTCTCATAAAACTTGCAGCTTTATGAATAACAATAAAAAACTGTTATCCAAACACGAATCACATACAAGATCCACGATGTCTACATGTTTCGGACTCCACAATCTCGGACCTTACTCATGACCTGAGATCAGCTCTCTTAGCTAACTGCTGGCATAGCACATGGGTAACCTGTACCCATGTACTATGCCAGGGTTAGCTGCGTGGAGCGGGTTCCTGCTTCTGCCTGCTCTGCTCAGCAAAGAGAGCTGACATTCAGTTCTCTTAGCTGAGCGGAGCAGGCAGAAGCAGGAGCCACAACCGCTCAGCTAATATTGGCATAGCACATGGGTACAGGGTACCCATGTGCTATGCCAGCAGTTAGTAATAGTCCAGTGAACACGGGCAGGAGCAGCAATGAGCGCTCCTGCCCATACTCCCTGTGATGCTGCGGCCCTATTCATAAAATGAGCACTCCATAAACCACTGACAGCTCAGCGGTGTAGGGAGAACTGAGTTTTAGCGCACCAGTGAATGGTGCGCTTTAGGGGTGAAAAAGTATGGTACAAAGAGAAAACTAATAAATAAAGTATATTTGAAAAAGATTTTTTAGGGGGTTGGGGACAACATATTAAAAGTTAGTATAAAAATTTAGTTACCCTTTAAATGCCTGGCTCCTCATCAATAATATTTTTGGACCCTAACAACAGAATCTGTCTTTGACATATTATAATTTTGTTCATTTATATAGCACCAAAATGTACACAGATGGTCATCTCTCAAACCCGTAACTGTCACCTGTTGTTTATGTGTCCCTGTAGAGTGATCATTAACGGGAAGATTCATCTTTGCAACATTTTTTAAAATGGAAAAAAAATGAATCAACTTGGAAAATTAAAAATCCCCTATTATTTTGAGTCTACAGCTCCTAAACAAAACTATGTGGGTCATTTATTAAACAGAAATACAACTAAATTAGGCATATTTCCGGCGCAGATGGTAGCTTATTCCCGCTCACGCCAGGTCTAAAAAAGGGGACCTGGCCTGGGTGGGGAAGGGGACGGGCCCATGGGCCTGTCTCATTTACCATTTTCTATGCCTGTTTTAGGCGTAGAAAGTGGTCTAAATAAAAGACAGCTTAGAAGCTGTCTTACATTTAGAAGCAGCGGTGGATCCGCCAAAGTTATCTAGAGGCCGTACCTCTTTATATCTCCGGCAGATTCACTGCCAGGCATAGGACTTATTAAGACCAGCGTCTAAAACGTTTGTCTTAATAAATGTGCCCTTATATGCATTTATTGTAGAAGACTGTAAGAAACAAAATTCTGTGCAGTCTGATACTGCACTTCATACTTACCTACTAAATGTAAGTTAGTATGAATTAGGAGAATGTTGGGAGAATGACTGCATGATCAGACTACAAAGTGTTGTTTGTAGTCTGTTGCCCTGCAAACATATAGGTATTTATAGCGAGCAGTAGACATAAACACTAGTGGACCCTCTTTTTAACACTCTCCTTCTTGTAACAGTCCATAAATCTGTGACTATATTTTGGTTTACACACACCAGATCAGTTTTTTTTTATTAATAAAAATTCCTTTTTTCTGGGTATTTGCAAATAATTCATGGTTGACTAACATAGTTGTTTAACTTGGAGAACTGATATTCCATTCTGGCTGTTTTTTTTTGTTCATGTTTAGTCATTGAATGCAAAAAAAAAAATCCTCACCACTTCCTTCTATGAACAATAATGTCATTTTACTCAGGAATCAACGGGGGGGGGGGGATTTATTCATTTATCAAGCCCTGCACTCCAGAATTCTGGCTTCAAAAAGTTGCAAGTAGTGGTATTTTGCAACTTTTTGGGGTCAGTTTTCCAACTTTTTGAGCACTATGCCTTTCAGCACCACCTACAGATTTGGGACAAAAATTTGAACAGAGTAGATCTCTTCTGTGTCACAACGCCACAACAGGTATCCCCCGGGAAAACTTTTACTGAAATAGGTGCACCAAATTTATTATAACTGTGTGCCATTTTTATAAATTTAGCTCAGGTGAGTTTAGGGAATCCAGTCTAACAAACAAGCTTTAAATATACATACAATGACAAATACCCCCCAAAATGAAATGAGTAAAGCTCTGTATTTGGCTTTCCTCCTTATGAATTTTAAGGTGTTCTTCTAAAATAAGCAATTAGTTGGGGTATACGGCACCCCTAAAACAGTTCATGGGAAACAGTATTTAACCCCTTTGGGACACATGACGTACCGGTACGGCATGTTTCCCGAGTCCTTAAGGACACATGACGTACCGGTACGTCATGTTTCTTAACGGCGATTGCGGCGGTGAAGGGGTTAATACAAACGGGATGCCCGCTGAAATCATTCATCCCGTCACAACGCCGAGGGGGGTCATGTGACCCCCCCCCGTATCGGCGATCGCAGAAAACCGCAGGTCAATTCAGACCTGCGGTTTTCTGCGTTTCAGGTCCATTCGGGTCTCCGGTGACCCGATGAACCGGAAAAGAATGGTGATCGGTGGTGTAATATCACACCACCAATCACCATTCTTGAATTGTGTGCGTTGGTGGCGGTAGTGGCTGCTGATTGGTCCGGGGAGAGAGGCGGGTGATTCAAACACCCAGCGCTCCTCTCTCCCCTCCTCTTTCTCCCGCTGCTGCCGACGTGCCCGCACCTGCCCGCACCGCTCCAGCTCTGCTTCTGCTCCATCCCTGCTCCCCCCCTGCTCCATCCAGAACCCTCCTGCACCCTCCAGGTAGGTTAGGGTCAGTGAGGGAAAGGTCTATTTAGGCAGGGCTAGGAAGGGATAGTGTAAGTTTTAGGGAAAGAAAATAAAACTTTTTTTTTCAGTGCCTCTGGTGGTTGGGGTCCACAGACCCTAAACCAACCCAGGGGTGCTGACCCCCCCACCCGCCGCCCCCCTCCACCACCCCCAACCGCCGCCCTCCTCCGCCACCTACCTCCACCACCCTCCGCCACCTACCTCCACCACCCACCACCAGGTTCCTTTTTGGCTAGGCCCGGTGGCTGGACGCCAGTCAGTGCAGCCGAGATGAGGACGTTTTGGGGCCTCGTGCTGCACATGGGCCTAGTGCAAAAACCAAGCGTCAGGCAATACTGGAGTGGGGACGTCCTCTACCAGACCCCACTGTACAGTATGGCCATGACGCGCTCAAGGTTTGAGGCCATCCGGAAATGCCTGCATTATGTACAAGATACGGCCGATCATCGATCACTTTGGGGCCGCATTCGCGCAGGCCTACGTACCTGGAAGGGAGGTCGCGGTTGATGAGTCTCTCGTTGCTTTCAAGGGGAGACTCAGTTTCCGCCAATACATTCCCACTAAGCGGGCGAGGTATGGCGTCAAAATGTACTAAATTTGTGAGAGTGCCTCAGGGTACACTTACAAATTTCGTGTGTACGAGGGACGAGATTCCCGTATTGAACCCCCAGAATGTCCCCCCACTCTGGGTGTTAGCGGGAAACTCGTGTGGGACCTTATGTACCCACTACTGGATAAGGGTTACCACCTGTACGTGGATAACTTTTATACCAGTAAACCCTTGTACCATGCCCTCTAAGCCAGATCCACGTTCGCTTGTGGGACCGTGCGGAAAAATCAGCGCGGCCTCCCTGCCCACCCCCTCCAGGTACCTATCCCCAGGGGTGAGACCCGTGCCCTTACTTGTGGAAACCTGCTGTTGGTCAGGTATAAGGACAAGAGGGATGTCCTTATGCTGACCACAATCCATGGTAATGGCACCACCCCAGTCTCTGTGCGAGGATCCTCGGCTACGGTCCTCAAACCCGATTGTATCGTCGACTACAATCGGTATATGGGTGGAGTTGATCTGTCTGATCAAGTTCTCCAACCATATAATGCCATGCGGAAAACCCGGGCATGGTACAAAAAGGTTGCGGTCAACATGGTGCAGGTTGCCATGTACAACGCTTTTGTACTATGCCGAGCGCTGGCAGCACAGGGACTTTCCTCCAGTTCTATGAGGCAGTCCTCAAGGACCTGATCTTTTCAGACCGGGAAAGAGCAGGTCGGAGTACCTCGGAATTGGAGGCGCCCGGTCGTCCCTGGCCAACATTTTCCAGGTGTGGTCCCCATACTGGAAAAAGGGACGAACCCAAAAAGATGCAGAGTGTGTCACAAGAGGGGATTCGGAAGGACACCACCACTCAATGTGACACTTGCCCCGATCATCCGGGCCTCTGCGTCATCAATTGCTTCAGGGAGTATCACACTTCCATGGAGTACTAAATTTTTATAAGTCCCGACAGTCCCCTAGAAAACATAAAAGTATGGCTCTAAGACTTTGGAGGCACATAAACATTTTTTTTCCCAAAAATATTAGTTTTAGTGCAGGCATCCTCAAAATGCGGCCTTCCAGATGTTGTAAAACTACAACTCCCAGCATGCCCAGCTACAGGTATCAGCAGGGCATAGTGGGAATTGTAGTTTTACAACATCTGAGGGCCGCTTTGAGGATGCCTGTTTTAGTGTCACCTAAGTCTGAGAGCCATACATATTGGGCATCGCCGCATCCGTAAAAATCTGCTCTATAAAAATAAAATTTGACCTAACCTCTTTGAAAAACTTCTTAAAAAAAAAAAACTATGTCCAAAAGACATTTGTGTTATTACCTAACACTACAAAAATTGTAATAGCGAGCGATCAAAAAGTTGTATGCACCCCAAATAGTGCCAATAAAACCGCCATCTCATCCTGCAAAAAATGAGCCCCTACATTATATATCCCCCCCAAAAAAAAAATGCAGCTACCAGGCTATTTAGATAGTCAAATTATCTTTTTTTTCCTAAAATGATAATCTAGTGTCAAATCTGAATAAATCAAAAAATGTAGACATATTAGGTATCGGCGCGTCCGTAATAATCTGCCCTATAAAAATAACATTAGAACCAACCCCTCGGATGAACGGCGTTAAAAATAAAAATAAAAACAGTGTTAAAAAAATCCATTTATGTCTCCTAACACTACAAAAAGTGTAATAGCGAGCGATCAAAAAGTTGTATGCACCCCCAAATAGTGCCAAAAAACCGCCATCTCATCCTGCAAAAATGAGCCCCTACATTATATATTCCCCCCAAAAAAAAATGCAGCTACCAGGCTATTTAGATAGTAAAATTATCTTTTTTTTTTTTCTTAAAATGATAATCTAGTGTCAAATCTGAATAAATCAAAAAATGTAGACATATTAGGTATCGGCGCGTCCGTAATAATCTGCCCTATAAAAATAACATTAGAACCAACCCCTCGGATGAACGGCGTTAAAAATAAAAAATAAAAACAGTGTTAAAAAAAAGCCATTTATGTCTCCTAACACTACAAAAAGTGTAATAGCGAGCGATCAAAAAATCGTATGCACCCCCAAATAGTGCCAATAAAACCGCCAACTCATCCTGCAAAAAATGAGCCCCTACATTATATAGTAACCAACCCCCAAAAAAAATGCAGCAGCCAGGCTATGGAGATAGTAAAATTATCTATTTTTTGTTCCTAAAATGATAATCTAGTGTCAAATCTGAATAATTCAAAGAAAGTAGACATATTAGGTATTGGCGCGTCCGTAATAATCTCCCCTATAAAAATAACATTAGACCCAACCCCTTACAGGAGCGGTGATAAAAATAAAAGTAAAAACTGCAAACAAAACAATTTTTGGGCAAAATTTCAGTTTTAATCCATATTTTCCAGTAATAAAGCAAGGGTTAACATTAAAAAAAAATATATTATTTATTGCCCCAATTCTGTACTTTGCAGAAACACCCCATATGTGGTCGTAAATGGCTATATAGCCACAAGGCAGGGCACAGAAGGAAGGGAACGCCATATGGTTTCTGGAAGGCAGATTTTGATGGACTGGTTTATTTACACCATGGCCCATTAGAAGTCCCCCTGATGTAGCCTAGACTAGAAACTCCAAAAAAGTGACCCCATCTAAAAAACTACACCCCTCAAGGTATTCAAAAATTACTTTACAAACTTTGTTAACCCTTTAGGCGTTCCACAAAAATGAATGGCAAATGTATTAACAATTTTAGAATTTCAATTTTTGTTATATTGCCTCAAAAAAGTATAATATAGAGCAACCAAAAACAAATTTACCCTAAAATAGTCCCAAAACAACAACCACCATATCCTGTAGTTTCCTAGATGGGGTCACTTTTATGGAGTTTCTACTCTAGGGGTGCAGCAGGGGGCTTGAAAGGGTACATGGTGTAAATAAACCAGTCCCGCAAAATCTGCCTTCCAAAAACCATATGGCGTTCCTCCTTCAATGTCCTCCCGTTTGGCCAAACAGTAGTTTAGGACCACACATGGGGTGTTTCTGTAAACTAGAGAATCAGGGCAACCCATATTGAGTTTTGTTTGGCAGGTAACCCTCACTTTATGACTGGAAAAATGGATTATAATGGAAATTTTTCCAAAAATTCCAAATTTCAAAATTGTTTCTCCATCTTCCACAAACTGTTGTGGAACACCTAAAGGGTTAACAACGTTTGTAAACCCAGCTTTGAATACCTTGAGGGGTGTAGTTTCTAAAATGGGGTCATTTTTGGGTGGTTTCTATTATGTGAGCCTCACAAAGTGACTCCAGACCTGGACTGGTCCATAAAAAGTGGAATTCGGGAAATTTCTGAAAAATTTCAAAATTTGCTTCTAAACTTCTAAGCTATGTAACATCTCAAAAAATAAAATGACATTCCCCAAATGCTCCAAAAATAAAGGAGACATATGGGAAATGTAAAATCATCCCTTTTTGGGGGGGTATTACTGTGTATTCTAGAAGTAGAGAAACTGAAACTTTAAAATTTGCTAAATTTTCCAAATTTTTTGTAAAAATTGTATTTTTTTATGCAAAAAAATTTACTTTTTTGACCCAATTTTAGTAGTGTCGTGAAATACAATATGTGACGAAAAAACAATCTCAGAACGGCCTGGGTAAGTAAAAGCGTTTTAAAGTTATCCGCACTTAAAGTGACAGTGGTCAGATTTGAAAAAATGGCCTGGTCCTTAAGGTGAAATAGGGCCGTGTCCTTAAGGGGTTAACATTAATTTCCAATGTTGTGCAAGCGGGTTTGGACCCACTGCGCCACTGACTGGCTATACTCTGGAGGGCCGTGACTAACAGGGCCGGCGCGTCCTATACGCGGAATAGGCCCTGCGTAGAGCGCCCCTTGGGAAGAGCGCCCCGCCTCATGCTGCAGCCGCCCGAGTGCTCTGAATTGAGCCTCTGGCGGCTGCAGCACTGCCCGTGCTGGCGCGTCCATGGGGGCGCACTGCCCGGGCGCAGCAAGAGGAGAGGGGCTGACAGGGGGGAAGCACTCAGCGCTCCCTCCTGTCACTCCATTGTAGCGTGGCCGAGCTCTTTATGGTCCACGGGTGCACTTCCTGTCAGTCCCCTCGGGTACAGGAAACAAAAGCTCCTGTACCCGTGGACCATAAAGAGCTCGGCCGCGCTACACTAGAGGTAGGGGGGAGAAAGAGAATGGGAGGGGGGCAGGAGTGAAGAATGACAAGGGGGGAAGAATGACAAGGGGGAGTGTGAAGAATGACAAGGGGGTGAAGAATGACAAGAGGGGGGAGTGTGAAGAATGACAAGGGGGGGTGAAGAATGACAAGAGGGGGGAGAGAATGACAAGAGGGGAGAGAATGACAAGGGGGGGAAGGAAGAATGACAAGGGGGGGGAGTGAAGAATAACAAGAGGGGGGAGAAAATGACAAGGGGGGGGGGAGGAAGAATGACAAGGGGGGGAGGAAGAATGACAAGGGGGGGGAGTGAAGAATGACAAGGGTTGGTGAAGAATGACAAGATGGGGGGAGAGAATGACAAGGGGGGGGAGAGAGAGAACTGGCGTTGGTTAAAGGGGTTCTGCAGTTTATTTGAACTGATGATCTATCCTCTGGATAGATCATCAGCATCTGATCGGCAGGGGTCCGACACCACTGGGAGTAGCGCCTCGGCCTTCTTGCTGTTTACCGCAGGCGCAGTGATGTCACGACTAGTATCACTGGCTGGATCAATCCTCCATAGCAGCCTAATGGCCTGATGAAGGGTTTGTTCCCAAACCCGAAACGTTGCCTGTAACTATGTCCGTCTGAAATAAAACCCAAAAAGCATAAAATTTCATTGGAGTGCTGTCTGATATTTATATACAGTGAAAAGTCCTTGTGGTGGAGCATTGAACACTACCCCTGACGTGCACCCATTAAGTCAGAGAAAGGAGGGAGTGCTGTGATCCCTATTGAAAAAATAGTATCACTGGCCTTGGCGGGGTTAAGCTCTGTTCACTTGAATGAAGCTTAACCCCACCCAGGCCAATGATACTAGTCGTGACGTCACTGCGAGAAGGCTGAGGCGCTACTGACATCGCCGCTGCCTTCTCAAACAGCTGATTGCCGGGGGTCCCGGGTGTCGGACCCCTGCCGATCAGTTTAAATAAACTGCAGAACCCCTTTAATATGGCAGATCATATGGGTGGGGCATTGTGATGTCACATGGGGGGGGGGCGGCAAACTTTTCTTTTGCCTAGAGTGGCAAAAATCCTTGCACCGGCCCTGGTGACTAAGCAACTACGTTGTCTTCACTAGAGCCTCTGATGGTGAGGATAGGCTTTGGCCGTTAGGGTAGTTGCCAGGTGTCACTCCAGAGCAGTCCCCGAGTCAGTGGCAGCTGACCATAGGGTCAGAGATACCGATGCAAGCACCGAGGGGGAAGTATGTGGTCAAGAAGTCCGGGATCAGAGAAGGCAGCGATCAAACAAGGTCTGTAAACAAAGTCAGAGGCAGGCAGCAAACAAACTAGGTCCGTAAACGGAGTCCGAGGTCAGAGGCAGGAGGCAAAATCCGATAATTCCAAAAGCAGGGTCCGATACACAGCAAAGCAGAACTTGAAAAACACCTTCACACTTGGAACTAGACAAGCTAGTGATCATGAGTTGCTCAGGAATCTTCCTGTGGAAGGAAGCGCCTTTAAATACTTTCTGCAATCCAGCCATAGGTACCTGCTGCCTCACAAGTGGGGAGAGACACACCCATGCAAGCCCTAACAACAGTACAGGTCTCCAGCAGGAATTAAACTCTGGCATGGAGCACAGATGGAACAGTTAAGCTACCAGCTGCCTGCGCTTGTCAGCACAGCGCATGGCAGCAGGAAGGAAAAAGGGAGCCCGGCACCCGTTACCACGTGTAGGGGCAGCTGCGCCAGCACGGACCGCTGGGTTAACAGTACTCCCCCCCCCCTTACACCCCCTCTCCTCAGGCCTGGCCCTAGACAAAAAAAAAATCTGAAGAAGAGGGGCATTGATGTTCTCTCTAGGTTCCCAATATCTTTCCTCAGGACCAAACCCCTTCCAATTCACAAGAAACAGGGTTTTACTTCTACTCTTCTTCATTCCCAGAATAGCTTTTATCTCATAGACGTTTTCATCACTGACCGCAACAGGAGCAACTTGTCAGCATGGTGCATGGCAGCAGGAGGGAAAGAGGGCGGCCGTGCCCGTAGGTAGGGGCAGCAGTGCCGGCATGGACCGCTGGGTTAACATCCAATTGACAAGAGAATAGGCTCAGCGTGACCCAGCTTGGGCAACCACAGCAGTGACTATACTTTATCATTAGTATACCCAATAATTGTATGTTAGTCCCTGCATGCTGGTTGTTTGTAAGACCACACACACCAGACCACCCTCTCAAGATTTAAAATGCAGGAACATACCACCTCTTAGTCAGAGGCAGCTACACCTGCTGCTCCTTTCTGGTTAAATCTGGCTCCCATGGCTATTACGCCTGACATTGGCTGTCATCTTTGCTGCCCTGGCTTCAGTGTGCCTGCCCATTCACGTGAATAAACAAAAGAAGGTTGAGGCTCCAGGATTAATGACTAGACTGGGAAACATTAGCTTACTGCCTTGCTGATGAACAGACGCATTAACTCCTTCTATTTCACTTGAGCCAGTGTAAGTGTGGTTTTTGCTTCACTGTTTGTCTTTGAAGCTGTCACTCATTGTTACAGTGCAGAAATGTAATGAGCCCAACATCTGCCACAGTCTATCCAGATGACACAAAGCAGAGTCTTAAAGAAAGAGTATTCCCTGTCTGAAATTAGGGATTCAGTTTCTGCATAAATCACCAAGACAATGAGAGTATTTTTTTTTTGCACAGACATTCTGGCTTCCTATAGTATCTGCATATGTTTATACATATAATTTGTGTTAGTAGAGGTAGTAGTAGTGTGCTTCCATGTTGGCAGTGTAACTGGATAAAAGACAGCAAAACAAGAACAGCAATAAACATTAGGCTCATAAAGCAATCTTAGTGCGCTCAATGTATGTATTGTAGTATATATTGTATATTAAGTAGGGTGCATTATGTGAAGTGGTAAGAAACATGGTGGAGAAAAGAAAAATTTGTCTTAAGTATGTAATTTATTTTAATACAATAATTTTACATATGCTATTAAAAAGTTTGATACAAAATCTACCCACTAGAGTACCAAGGGATCATTTGCTCTAGAACCAAGGGTATTCTCATATTGACAATCCTGTTGCATATGTTTAATTAGGGACTGAGCAGGCTGCAAATGAATGAAGCAATGAAGATTTTAGCCTGAAATTTTGTGCAACTTTTGTAACTCAAAGTAACCACTAACATATGTGGAATTACTTTTTTCCAGGTCAATGGTGTCCATAAATTTTAAAGGGATTATCCAAGAGTCAGAAAGACCTCCCAGATTGGCCGACCCCAGGTGGAGATCATACTTACCTGGCCCGTTGTTGTGGCACAAGGGGAGGAGGTCACCAATGTGGCCTGAGATTGGCTGCAGCAGTTACGTGTCTCCAAACACACACACCCCCTCCCGACGGATGTTGATCTCACAGCAGCATGGTGAGGAAGAGCAGGTCCGCGAGCGTTAAACACAGAACCCAGTGCCAGGGATCAGGTAAATATGAACTCCACTGTGGATCGGCCATTCTGGGAGGTCAGTATGACTCTTGGATAACCTCTTTAAAGTGTCACTGAGCTTTCACAAAACAATGGGGTATGTACTAGAAAAATATCAAAGGTTTTGATAGGTTGGTGACTGAGAATGCTAAAACGAGGAGAGACCAGCACTCACGTACTGAGTTCTCTTCTCTCTGCCGAGGATGGACTCAACATGGGCTCATAGATTTTCTATTGTCTCCATCTCCCGCAGTAAGGAAAGAGAGTGTGCCATTTGAGTACTTCTCTCTCTTTGTTCTAGAAATTGGTGGGGGTTTCCGCACTCAGACCCCCACAGATCAAAACATTTGATATATCGCTATGACATATCAAAAATTTTTGCAAAGCTCAATGACCCTTTAATATATCTAGTATTATTTAAGGCAGCTGTTGTCACAGTCACAGATCCCACCTCACCATAATAAAACTACTCTATTCTTCCCCTGCCTATTCTACCTAATAAGCCTTTAGTGCCCGTGCCTTCCCTCCAATGCAGCAGCACTCCATGGCCACTGTGCCCTGTATACCCACAGCCAGTGCACTAAGCTGGCTTCTCCGGTCTCCCCTCTGGTTGCAGAAAGTTCTGTGCTGAGGAAAAGCTTGAGCTAGCTTTTCCTCTCTTTCATAGAAGGCTGGTAAAAAGTTCACTGTGTCTGGTCCCTTATGACAAATTACTAGCTTCCCAAAGTCTCTTTGTCTGAATTGCCAGTGCATTAACCTTTTTCACTTTGGTGCATATCCAGTAAAATAATAGTGCAAATGAACAGAGTATATCATATAAAAATGCAATTCAACGGTATAAAACAGTATAAGTGCACGGCATAAATCACCCTGCAAAGTGCACTAAAGTTCCACTCCCACTGCCCATTACATCGGTAATATCCCTGTGTGGGATAAAGGGGGCAACAATTTGCGAAAGTGAGCATTATAACAGGATAAGGGCATTATAGAGGGAACTCTAAGAGCTCATGCACACGACCGTATGTATTTTGTGGTCAGCGCAAACGGATGACATCTGTGTGCATTCCATATTTTGCAGAACGGAACAGCTGGCCCATAATAGAACTGTACTATTCTTGTCCATAATGCTGACAATAATAGGACATATTCAAATTCTAACTCTACCTATTTGCGGAACGGACATGCGGACATACGGAAACAGAATGCACACAGAGTAATGGAGCAAAAAAAACGAACGGACACAGAAAGAAAATATGTTCGTGTGCATGAGCCCTTACTGTGAGCCACAAACAGGTCAGTATTGTTTTGTGGGGTACACAAATGTTGAATTTTTACTGTGTAGGAACACAAAGGGGGACTTTCACTTGAAAGCACAAGGGAGGGCATTATTGTTGTTGCTCAACAAAAGTTATAAATATTTTGTGATGGGAACAATGGGAAAAGAATTACAGTGTAGGAGCATTATTGCTTTGTGGGGCACAAAAGAGGGTACTAGTACTGTATGAGGCACAGTAGGGGCACTAGTACTGTATAAGGGGCATTGAGTGGAGCACTGGTGGTAGTAGCAGAACAGGAAGTTTGTGGGCAGAGACATATCATTTATGGCCAGATGGAGAATTAAAAGGAAAGTAAACGACTGCTATCAGAGAAGATGTCACCTGTGAGTTACTGTATGTAACTGTACTGTATTAACCTTTCACTGTGTAGAACTGGTATTTGACTATTATTTGGTGACTGTGTTATTTAGAGCTATACTATGATAGAGCTAAGCTGATATATGTAAACCTGCTGTGTTCTAAAAATTGTCTTATAAGTATTCTGTCACTGATACCAGGGTCAATGGACCTTCAGCTACGCCCTGATTACTGTGAAAAACAGACTTTCATAATAGGATTTCTAGCCAAAATAAACTGCTAGTCCCCCGGCAGCCCAGCTATCCCAAAAGGACTGCCAGCAGAACATGAAAGTATTTTGCAAATGATATATTCTTGCAAAATTCTATGTCTTTTCCACATTATGTATAAAATTGCACAAAACCGAGGCTTACTTTGAGAAGGTTGTGTCATGATGGCAACCCCCCTCCTTAGGCCCTATTAGGGGGCATTGGAGATGAGATCCCCTACTAAGGGCATTTCTTTTTTAGCCAGAGCAGAGACATGCTTTAAAATAGCTCATTGAATATGATAGATGCCATGTAATTCAGCTGAGCAAGCGCCAGGAGCTTCTCCAGCAATATAATTGGTGGGTTACAGCAAACTGGTGAGTTAGAACAGGCCATAGGTTTTCCTGCTGTCTCCTTTAAGGCCAGGTTCACTTATGACATTATATCCAGTGGATCATTTATGGCTTCTCATGAAGACAACCCTTGCCTTTTGGGGCATCTGGATGTCATAGAGAGGGAAAATGTTGAGCAAACCCTCTAAACTCTGATTCTGGCTTACTCAGGCAGTACTTGTATTATCTGAACTGCCACCTTGTAATACTACAGAGGAAATTGGGTGTGCAATGAGTGGAACCCAGGGCAAGGAACTGATCTCTATACTGAAATTGTCAACAATGAGGCAATCTCTTTAAGGAGAAAAACAGACAGCACCCAGATGTTGTAAGTAAGGAGAACATGCACTTTTCACCCCCATACTGCTTTTAAAAATGTTTATGCTTTCTTTTTGCATTCTCTAAGTATGTAGTTTTTGTGTTTTTCGCTCCATTGATTTAAAAAAGAAGCTACATTGTATACACATCCATTTCCTGATAATCATGTATAAGGGCACATGGATATGCCCATCTTCGATCTGCAAATTGCCCTCTCAGGTGCTGTGGTTACATTTATCGTAATGGAAAAAAGAAATCAAAATGGCCGATTTGTTGTTTTTTCGAGGCTTCACCTACCAAAAAAAAAGGTCAATAAAAAGTGATTAAAAAGTCAAACAGAGTCTAAAAATTGCATCCTTGAAAAGTAAAGATCACCCTGCAAAAAAAATGAAAAAATAAAAAAAAGTTATGGGGGTCAGAATATGGCGATGCAAAGAAAAACATTTTTTTTCTAAAGTTTTACATCTTTGTGGGTATTAAAACACAAGAAAAACTATGCAAATGTGTTATCACCATAGTTGTGCTGACCTGGATAATGAAAGAAACAGGTCAGTTTTACGGCATAACCTAAACCTATATAACTATGGCAAAGTAGATTTTTTTTCCAATTCCCCCTACATTGTATGCAAAAGTAAATGGTACCATTAGAAAGTACAACTTGTCCTGCAAAAAACAAGCACTCTTACGGCTAGGTGAAGCTATGGAGTAAAAAACGAAAATACAAAAACGAAAAATCCTCTCCATCAGATCAGGGGAACAGGACTTCCATTCTCGAGGTCAGGGGGATTCTGCGGTTGGACGTCCGGCGATCAGTTAGTTATCCCCTATCCTGTGGATAGGACATAACTTGTAAACTTGGCACAACCCCTTTAGAGAGTTATTTTTAGCCCATATAACTACTGTTCATACCACATTTTAAAATTACTGGCAGCCATGATATTTGATACAATCATGCTGAGGCAAATGACCCTCAACGGAGGAGAATCAATATTTTCTTTAACAATATTTAGGAGGTTTCATAAATGCAGGTGTGTCTAAGTACGGCATTTCTACGCTATGCTTTTTTTATTGTAAGTATGATTTCTAATCACAATTCAGATCTTCAAACTTCCTCAGGGAAATCCGTTTTTCCTGTTTGTTCTTCATACTAAACAAACATTTACAGATACAGCGCAGTGTTAACTTGAGCAGACACAGACCAGCACAGCATTTATCTGAATCTCTGTTTCCAATACTACAGCACATGAATAATTTAGAAACTATAGAAGGGAAGATTGGATTAGTTACATCAATTGGAGTCAGATGCTCCATGTAAGCTTATGTGTAGGGCACTCATCTGCACAGTTTAAGCACTATATGAGCTATGGACTAAACATTCACCCGGACAAAAAATGTTTTGCTCAAACTCAACTAGACAGCTGGGGCTATTCACCATAAATTTTAATTTTAAAGGGGTTTTCAGAGTTGTCCCAAAGAGGGGAGATATTGCAGGATAATTAAAAGGACATATACTTAGTTATTCCCCCGCCATTTCAATGCTACCTCTCTGGTGCTCACCTCTGGTCTGTGCTTACTCGGTTGCAGCCGTAATGTAGTCATATAGGGCGCAAGAAAACTGAGGCCAGTGATGGGATGGAGTGGACAACTATGGGTACATTACCCTAAGTAAGCCAAGACCAAAGGTGAGGACTTGGATGGCAGCACTAAGTAAAGAATAACTGGTAAGAATTTGTTCTTAATTATGAAACACGTTTTTCGCAACTTTGGAAACCACTTTAATATGTTCACTGTACTCCACTGTATGTTGGTATTATTTGAACACTGTATGATTGTATTTACTTAAGCGTTGTTTTGCACTTCTACATACAGTAGGCACTGTACATTGTGAAATGTATACAGTGTATGATGGTAGTGGCACTATATAGCATTGTTATATAGGGAATGGTATGGATGTATTATTTGGCCAATGTATGGCACTGTTGTTTAAATGACTGTATAATTATGTACTGTATAGTAATTTATACACTGTAAGCCTGTACATCATAATGGGGGTGATTAAAGGAATGTACTGCAAAGAACACTTTTGAACGTAAGGCCATCCATGTGTGAGACATGCTTTTTGTCAATATGTCAATAGCCAGCCCACTGTTAAACTTCTAAAATAAAACAATAGTTGATCTCAGGGAGACCAGCTACAAAAATCACTGCGGAGCCTCATTTAAGAGTCTCAACACAGCAATCCAAAGTGCAAAGCTCCCTGGGAAACAGTAATATGCAAAATAAATGTGGAGCCCCAGAATTGGGTCTATAACACAATGAAAGCCAGATATCCCTCAAAGGAAGGAAAACCAAGCGAAGGGGTGTCCCCATTACAGAGATCACCAAATCCACCATATTAGGTGGCTCCAATGTCAAGATCCCGCTTTTTTACAAGCTTTAAGGATGTGACGGGGAAGACCTAAGCCAGTTATCCATCCACAGACAGCTGTTTCAGGGTGTTGCCCCTCATCAGTGTGGAGTAGAATTCTGGCTAACCGGGAGCAATGCCTCGGAGACTACTCAAACAAAACAATAGCTGATCAATCAAAAGCAATCCAAAGTACAAAGCTCCCTGGGAAACTTCTAAAATGGCTGCTGATGTGGTGGTTTGAAATGCTTTTGTTGATTTACATGGAATTAGAGATGACGGAGAGACCGTGTGTCTGTATTTGTTACTTTGAAGTTATTACATTTATCAGATTTTGACTTTTGGCCAAGGAAAGACCTAAAGTACTGAGAGGGTTACCTTCAGATGAGGTTAGCTTTAGGACCTTCACAAGCCTAAAACAGGAATTTAACCCGCCACAGTCTAGTCTATATAGATACCTTCAACTGTGTGTATGTGTGTGACTCAATTTGGTGTAGGACCTGTTAGGTTGGAATGCAACCCACTGGAAATGGTAGCCAGAAGGGTTAAGCTTGCAAAACTGATCACCTCCTTGTACAGGAGAATTTTAATAGAACAGGAATCCCTTTGATATGCTGGGGAACCCCTGACTGTTTTCTACAGACGTAGATCTAAGAATCTGGCTAGTGTGTGTTTTGGTTGTATGAAATATCGGTGTTAGTTTGCCGGCGGTTGTCCATGCTAGCTGTTCACTCCAGGTGTTTGGCAGAACTAAATTTGTTTTTATCTGTAAACCTTTTACTATCTATTTTTTGTTGTCATACTTTGTAATATTGTAAGACCAAGAGGTTTAAAATACTGCCTAATGTACTGTTGCAAACTTTTAAGTTAAAAATCTATTTTTTTTTTTAAATAATTGTTATTGACCATTGTTACCTCTACCTTACACATGTAGATTCTGACATGAAGATGCTTACCCTTTTCCTGGTTGAAAAGGTTAAGTTAAAATGTAAAACCATGAATATATGGCCTCTTACAGCTGCTATAAACAAGTTTTTTAGAAATGAGTACAACTAATAAAATACAGAATAATGCACACTATAATATCAGTGCGGATGCAGTTCACAGGAGCAGATCACAACTACACTTTTCAGAATCTGACATAAAGCCCTATTAGACCGCAGGCTTTTTGGTCAAATAATCAGAAACAAGCCTTCATAGGAGCAGGTAAGCAATTATCGGCAGCACATCTCCATAGAACCAATAGAATAACGAACAGAACTGAACACGGGAGGAACGACTGCAGTTGCAACCTTTCCTCCCACCTTCAGTTTGCATCAGCCTGTGCAATCAGGATGGCGCAAACAAGTGCGAATGGATGTGTAATCATCCATTGGCACTCGTAGTACGTCAACATCAGGCAGCGTAATACAGCCCTTAGTTTACGGTGACTTTTTTTTCCAGCTGGCACCTTGGAACACGTTTAACAGCTTCAGACATCTGTAACCAGCGCTCCATGGGTGAATTCATTATAAAGAATGTGACTGCAGCTCCTCAAAATGTAATAGCAGCGGAAATGCAATTATTAAGAATAATAGATTCCTGTTACTGATAGTTTAGGAGCTTCGCATGGCGTTTGGTGACTTAGGGTTTAATTGTCTGGGCACTAGACAATGAAGTTTCCATAAAGAAGACTTCTGAAAATGAACAAAGTCTCCATTAAAATAAATCAGTCTTGCTTGTCTTGTCTCCTCATCGACACCTCTGCTAACTAAGTGCATTCAACGAATTTTAATGTACATCACAGTTGGAGAAATTAAACATATACACCCTTTGGGGACCCTATTGAGATTGCATTTACCTAGAACACAGGAGTTATGGACTAATCTCCATTAATAGCCGGCCTACTGTGTGGATGGCTCAAAAGGCTTCACTTTCATGTACAAAAGGTACTTTTCAACGACTTAGCAATGCCCAGTTCAGGGGATTTTCATACAGGGCTAGAAGTTCTTTGCAGCAACAATTTGAAAGGATTATAAGCATTTGAACTTATTTTCATTTTTTTTTATTCAGTCAGCCAAGTCCATGGTAATATTAGGAGGAATATATTGGAAGGAAGTAATTCTATTTATATGACAGCAGCAGCGACGCTTAGCCAGGAGCTGTTTATACCAAATCCAAACTATGCTTTATCCTTTGTCAGTGGTATTCTACATGTTCTCGCTTTCCTATTTTTAAGAAGTTCTTTATTGACACTTCTTTTTTTTTCCTCCTTGATATAATGCACTATTTTGCCATGAACATAGAGGTTACTGACCTACCAGTTGCCGTTGAGACCATTGGATGACCTATTTAATTCTATGTCTCTTTTTGAAGGAGGGCTGCTAAATTCCTGGCTTGAGAACATTCAATACCTGTTTTATTATTTCCTCCAGCAAGCCTGGGAACTCAAGAATAGATTTTTTTCAGGATGATTAAATTCCAGTTTGAAGAGACGGACATTCTCAGATTTACTAAGCTAAAGGTGGCAACATTGTGACTCAATTAATGGCAAAATAATTGCCATGTATACCTTGCAGCACATTTATTATGTGTGTCACAATGTACCGCACCATGTCCCAGCACTATTCTCATCTTCTGCTGGTTATATAGTAGCCTAGATCCATATTCTCGTCTTTTCTATAAAGACCTGGGCAGGTGGTCACAGTTATGGCTAGATCTTTATTCATTGCTTCAGTGTTGTCGATCATTGTAAAGCAATTAAGCATTAGTGCTATGAAGAAACTCAAGAGAAAATGTGTTGTTACCAGTGTACAATTCTGCCTATTATCATTCATTAAATATGTACTAAATGGATGTCTCAGATGGTGAATATAAAGCAAAGACAAAACCAAGTGGGACCAAACTGCCGTGCAAGACTCTAGCAGGACACAATGAAGTTGTACACATAACAATTCTAAATGAAACGAAAGGGGATTTCTTGTAATTTTATTGTTTTACATTTGATTCTTGATTAAAGAGCTTAATTTCCTGGAAGGATTTTATTTCATTCATGTCAAATGTTTTGGTAGTTTTCCCATCACAACACAGGCCAAAGCTGGCAACGAACATAGGGATTTTGCCTTATTACAATTGTTGATGCATCTTTTTAGTTAATGTTACTACTTTTAAAAATACATACAAAAATATATATCTTCTTCTGATTTCTCATTGAAACGAAAATCAGTAGACTTGCATTGCCACAATAGGAAATACTATGCTTATTAGTGTAGCAATTTGGTTCGAGCAAATTGAACTTCATTTAAAATTGGAATCCGAAGTCGGCTTCGGTACCAAGGTACTAGCCAATACCAAAACCAACTTTGGATTCCTATTTTAAAATATGCAGATAGGAATACTAAAGTCATTCACCGAAGTCTCGTGCAACTTCAGCCGAGACGAAGTTTTGCTACAAGGAGCTTATACATTTTAATGTTGTACGGAAACAGCATTACAAACAAAGCTTTTTAAGAAATCGACTTCGGATTTATGATTTTTCGGAAGCTCGATTCGCTCAAAGCTAGTAGCAATCATTGGGTATAACAATTATCCACAGCAAGCATACATGTAGGATATTCTGGCCAATGATTATTGGATGAAGACAACTATATTGTTATGGACAAACCAACAGAAGCAGCTCTCACCTGTAGTGACTAGCAAAGAAGCACGGATGCAGTCTGGACTGGACTGTAGAACTTCAAATGAGAAAACAGGAAAATCCAGCTTCTTAAAAGTGGCAAATTTATTCCATCAGGTAAAATCTTCAGATACAGGAAAGACTCAACGAACAATGCATTTCAGACCTTAAAAAACATTACGGTCCTTACTCATGAACGATATTGTTATATATTGGATATCAAAATTAAAGCTCCAGGAGATGAATAAGAAACAACCACATGGGTATTATTTTTTGCTTATAATTTTCTCTGTAGTGTTAGACTATTTCTAAATGTGTAGAACCCCTCAACTAACTCTAAAAAAGTTAACTTACGCATGCAGTCCCAAAAATCATGGCCAGCAGTATACAATATTACAAAGCACAAAAAAAAAAAATAAATCTATATGTGTTTTTGTAACAATGCACATTTAGGCCCTGATTTATCAAAACCGGTGTGTGCTATACTGGTCTTGATAGGCCCTGCAACGCCAAAGCAATCATTTCGTTTATGACTATGCGGAGGACTCGTAATTGAATATATCTTATTCAGCAGTGCGCCTGCCAAACTGAAATTTGTGGCAGGTCGGTGCTGCTATACAGTTCAGTCATTACTTAAGACAGTTTCTGATGTGAATAATAATGAACATGAGGCCGATGGCCCCGGTTACATCATGCACCCTTTTTGGAAGCCTTGTGAGGGCGGTGGTAAAATTCCAGTTGCAACTTGATTTTATGCATTTTTAATGCCAGAAAACAGCTGTAGGGGGGAGTGATACATTTCTCCCTTTTATACCCCCGGACGAAGGTTCGCCAAAACGCGCGTCGGGGCTGACGCCATCTTGGTCCCTTACTTTCATTAATTTTTTGGTAAGTACCCTCTTGGGTTTTGTGTTAGCACTGCTGGTGTTATTTCTGTTGCCTTACAATATCCGCATTTCAAATGTATAGAGACACTTATACTCATTACGGCTTTATCTGCGGATACTTTGACAGGCCTCAGTAAGGCCTAGATATACTATATTGACAATACAGCAGTGAAGCGATTGGCTTTTTTGTAACATCTTTTCAGCGGTGCTAGATATGTTTTGTACATCTCCCCATAGGGTCCAGGGTGGCGTCTGTGTTCTCCTGTCACCTCCTTGTATGATTTTTAATATATGACTAATAAAGTTTTTTGATAGTTTTTCAATACCTTTGCATGTTGCTCTTTGTCTTTTTGCTCTTGATACGGTTGTTGCAGAGTATATGCAGATATATATGTTGTAGGTATTTCAGCAATAGAGGCCCCACCATTGAGTGTACAATTTGTAGATGGGCATGAGATACCCCCGGTGTCATTTTCTGTTTGGTTCCTTTTATACCAGTGCACAGGAAATGTTTCTTTACACCACAGCCTGCATAAACTACTTGAAGGGAAACTACCATTAACGCCCCTTTCAAACGGGCGAGTTTTCTGCGCAGGCGCAGTGCGTGACGTGCACGCATTGAACCAGCACTGAATCCTGACCCATTCATTTCAATGGGGCTGTGCAGATGACCGGTGATTTTCACGCATCACTTGTGCGTTGCGTGAAAATCACAGCATGTTCTAAATTCTGCATTTTTCACGCAACGCAGGCCCCATAGAAATTAATGGGGCTGCGTGAAAATCGCATAGCATCCGATAGCAAGTGCGGATGCAATGCGATTTTCACGCATGTTTGCTAAGGAGATGATGAAGGTAAATTGGTTAAATTGATGACGTCATCAAAGGTCCTTTTGCAGGCCCTGAAAGAAGAAGAAAGAAGATGATGCACGGCTGCATGATCAACCAAGGTGAGTACATTTTTTTAAAAATTTTACCCCTCAAGTCACATTTTAGTAAACATTATGTATTAAGAATGCTATTATTTTCCCTTATAACCATGTTATAAGGGAAAATAATAAAATCTACACAACACTGAACCTGAACCCGAACTTCAGTGAAGAAGTTCGGGTCTGGGTACCACATTCAGTTTTTTATCACGCACGTGCAAAATGCATTACACTCGCATGGAAAAAACTGAACAACGCAATTGGCCCCTGGCCCCAACGCAATTGGCCCCTGGCCCCATAGAAGTGATGCCCGTGTGAAAGCAGCCTAAAAAATGTGAGTATTCTATGTATTTTTTTCACAAAAAACAAGTGGTTTTCTGGATTTGAATTTCTTTAAGTCATTCAGCTTCCTTTAATTGGACTTTTAGAACGGCAAACAGCCTTGCTTGACTTTCTCAGTCAGACCATTCACTCTGATGGGGGGGTGACCACCCAATTAGAGTATCACACATGACACTAATTAATGCAATGCTCTTCTGTGAGCATCTTCATCTGGGCTTATCAGGAGAACAATAGAGCTGTCCTACTTTAACGCTAATTCTACAAATGTACTATTATACTAAGAGATATCGTTTTCTCACAAAGGCAGTAAACTATGGGCTACCTATCTATATAGGATGTTTACTTTTTGTGCTGACTGTTTAATGACAATATTTTGTATTAAGTTTTCAATGGTATAGTACTGCCGAAATGAAAGACACAGCCAAAAATTATTTGAAAAGTTGTTTTCTATGAATGCTAAGTTTAAAAAAAAAAATACACCTTTATAATGGAAGTGTCTCTTTAACATAGTTTGTGGTCGGGGCTTAAACATGAAGGAATGACCCCTACCTACTGGATACCTAAAAGCGGTTAGAATTATGCCGGAACCGCGACGCTGAAGGGACGCCTGAAGGGGGGCATCCCCTGGTGTGAGATAGTGAAAGTAAGGGTGGGTAGGGTGGGTACACTGGAGACGACGTTCACTTTGGGAGGAAACGCCCGGCCAGATATAGTCATCATCGCCCCTCCCACAAACACAGGCCAATGAATCGGCCTTAACACTTTTGGTCGGGGCTTAAACATGAAGGAATGACCCCTACCTACTGGATACCTAAAAGCGGTTAGAATTATGCCGGAACCGCAACGCTGAAGGGACGCCTGAAGGGGGCCAAAAAGGACACAAACTCGATCAAAGAGCTTCATCACAACCTCCTATTGCGATTTCGCTGCCAACGAGCGAGCTGCAGCCAGGGTAATGGGATCGGAAGTAGTGAAGCGTACCGAGGCATTGTGGCACCGTAGACGTCCGCTTCGGGAAACTTGTGAAAAAGAATTAGCTCGGGACAGGGCATCGGCAGCTATATTTTGGATTCGGGTACATGAATGTGTGTAATGAATTTGGTGTAGTAACGAGCGAAGCACCTGACACCTAACAAAAGATATCAGTAGGACCAAGCCGTTAACCAAATATCCATGACCGCGACATTGACATAAACATACACCATGTAACCAGCCTATTCCCGACCCCCTGCATGCACAGCCGCCATTATAGGATAAAGTTCAACCAACCCTGAAATCTGTGGAACCCGGGATCAACCAACCTCACTCGTCCACCCATCAGCTAGCCAGTGGGGGCCAAAAAATGGCAGCAAAACCTGAGCTCGACGTGACCTCAGGAAACTAGGAAATTTACTGTATACCTCTGGAATAAAAGAGAAATACCGTACCAATGCCTGATAATGTGGCCTCAGGAAACTAGGAGACTTACTGTATACCTCTGGAATAAAAGAGAAATACTGTACCAATGCCTGATAACGTGGTCCCACATGGAAAGTCAGCAATCGCCTGAACATCAAGGCGTATATAAACACTTGATCCTGGAGAGATAAACACAAGAAACCCTTTAATCTTTACCAATGCCACTAATGTGGTATCATGGCGAACTGATGAAATAACAAGTCGAATACGTATGCGTAAAAAACGTGCGTCAAGCGTAACCCTATTCAGAATCTGGCGCCGAATCCGCAGTGCGGACCAACATCCTAACAGTGCCCCTATACATATGTATATATACACATATACATATAAACTATACACACATATATATTTTTATTTTTATTTTTTTTAAACTAACACTGGAGCCTGAACTCACACTCTGCCCCGCACTTCCAGCTGTGGCCACATAGAGGGCGCCAGAGCCACAACTATGCGTGTCTGTGGAACCCAGCCAGCAGATCAGAGCGAGGGGCAGAGGTGAGTGCACGCCTGAATAGTGCGGGAGGAGAGACTGACTAAAACAGACACCGTGCATGCTATGCACCCCACCTCACTAGTAGCTCTGCATGAGGAAAACACATGACAGCCGGCTGCAGAGCGAGGGGAAGAGGTGAGTGCACGCCCGAATAGTGCGGGAGGAGAGACTGACTAAAACAGACACCGTGCATGCTATGCACCCCACCTCACTAGTAGCTCTGCATGAGGAAAACACATGACAGCCAGCTGCAGAGCAGAGCTGAATACATGGTCGAGTGACCCCAGTAAGCGACTCCTGTGACGTGCTTTCCACATAGAGTAATCTCACACTAAAGCTATACTAAGAAACCTGACATACCCTGACTAGAACACTAGACTCAATGTCCCTTCCCCATAATAAATGTATGTTTTTTTTTTTGTTTGTTTGTTTTTGACATTTCATTAAAGTCACACACCCTCTTTTTTTTTTAAAACACACACTCTACCTGAACCTTACTACTCCCCCTGCTGAGTGAATTCACCTGTGCACCCCTGGATAGAAACAACATGCTGAAGCCTAATTTGTCCGCCCCTCCCCCCCCCTGCCTGTCTAACAGCACAGCAGCCTGTGCAATACTTTATCGAGCGGGCACACGCTGTGCCCTGCACCCTACGTGTCATGCCGCGTGGGGAGAAGAGCGTGTCTCCCTGGCAGACCGCTCCGGTGCGGTGCTGCACCCCCTTACCAAGGGAGCTGACACACCGCCGGCTGGACTTAAAGCAACGATGCTGCTGAATGAGGCAGCTACTTATCTGGACCGTAGAAAGTCAGGGCCTGGAACTGCCGTGTAGCGCTGCACCCTTGTTGCTCCCTGAGGACGGTATGTAGAGCTCCCACACCATACACTGGAGACGACGTTCACTGTGGGAGGAAACGCCGGCCAGATATAGTCATCATCGCCCCTCCCACAAACACAGGCCAATGAATCGGCCTTAACACTTGTATGAGCATCACTTTACCATTATGTTTTGTTATCCAGTAGGCCTGCATATCATTTTACTCTTCCACTTCAGCTATGTTACACACAGTTTATCATTTAACTTTGATGCTGTCATAATAAAGAGTCATTGAAGTGAACGTGAATTTTAATCCTCTATTGAAATTACTTCTCTTTTTTTCCCCTGACATTTAGATATCTCTATTACTAAAATGACATGTTTTATTTATCAGATTAGAAGGATATCAAAAAGAAAGAAATTGCGGATACATCTCAGACTATATTATAGAATCTGTCAACATTACTTATTAATCTTCACTTTAGCAATAGTGGCTTAATATTTACAAGGTGTCCGATAAACCTGGAGAGCCAGGCTTCATCTTATATTAATAACACTGTCATCCATTGGTGCAACTTTTCACTTTGTGGATTTTGTAGAGACCTCTTTGCAGATGACATTTCAGTGGTAAATGGATTTAAAATTAATTTTAGAAGAACTGATAGACTTTTCCATCAATGCAAACGTAACTTCTGGTGAGGAGGAGTACTGTAGTTGACTATAGACAATGCCTATAAAATGACAACGACAAACATTTGTAATGCGCTTTTGTCACAGGGACTCAAAGCGCAGGGATAGTTGTGTGGCTGGGGTGACTCTCTATGGTACCTACCTATATGAAATGGCACTAAGAGTGGCATTTCCATTTCCCTATCTACCATATCTCTTCCTGCATTTAAACTAGTCAATTATCATCATAGAATCAATCAAATCATAACCAATGTAAACGTCCTCATATATATTAAGGATTTGTCAGAAGAACAAACTGAGAGGTTTGGCCGACACTCCAATGTGAATAGGGAGCTCCCAAATCTCTCCTGACATCATCTGAATGAACTTTTTAGCCCGATCCTTTTGTTCTCCTGTGAGATAAGGTTGGAAGGGAGCTTACACTGGCGGCCGGCACCCCGCTCTCATGCTGCGCCGCCTGAGCGCTGCTGTAAGAATCCCGGCGGCCGGCTGCGTGTGTGCGCATGTGCCATCCAGGGGCCGCTCACTGACCCAGCAACACGGCCAGACCCGGACAGTCACATGATGGGCTGGGCTCAGGGCGGCAGGGGCCTGGGGGCGTGACTGCACAGCGGCGGGAACCGGGAAGAGCAGGGGCAGCTAGCCTAGAGCGCCTAAGGCGATGCGATCTCACTCTCTGACACTCACCAGCAGTCAGCCAGAGAGAGAAGAAGTAGAAGCCAGTAGCCGCCCAGCAGCAACTCAGGACAAGACAAGGACAGCTTGTAGGGACTACTTAGTTGTTCAACTAGAGTCTGTCTGATGGATCATTATACATCAACATACATCAATATAAGTTGCAGGCATATAGCCTAGGCCTAGCTGCCTAGCCAGGACCTAAAGAGTTGCAAAGCTATAACCCTCAACATGCCCTGACATGCTCAGCAACAGATTATAAGAGAATGCTGAGGATTGTAGTATTACATGGATATAGCAGCAGTAAGCATGGTAGATGGAGCAGTCACAGATCTTATATGAGGTCATTCTGGCCATTTGGGGCCACTGGGCAGGCTATATCCTTGTGATACTACAATCCTCAGCATTCTCTTATAATCTGTTGCTGTCAGGGCATGCTGAGGGTTAGGCCGCAGATGCACACGGCCGTGAGCGGTGCGTGGTATCCCAGCCTGGAATCCTGCAGAGAGCAGGAGCACACTGTGTCATTGGTTGCTATGACGTCCTGCGCTTCGTGCCGCCGCTACAGTACTGTAATACACTGGTATGATCTATACTATTGTATTACAGTACTGTAGTGGTGGCACGAAGCGTACGGCGTAAATCGTGCGATTTACGAGTAAGCGAACAATCTAATACACAGGCTTGTTTCTTCAGCTATGGCTTAAGTTATGGTAGTTATTCGCCACCATTCTTAATAGGGGGCTTTATTGCAACATATAACTCTTTTTTAATTTAAATGCTGAGAAAGGGGTGGAACATATGTGATGTCATGATATGGGCAGATCATCTGATAAGGGGGGGGGGGCAATTTTTATCTTGCCCTAGGGCGGCAAAAATCCTTGCATCGGCCCTGCATTGGAGGACATTTAGCTTTGGGGAGGGGGGGTTCATAGCACAATCAGATGTCTTGTGCAGAGCTATTTACAACACTTATTTGAAGTGTACAGGTAAGCAGGTGTGATAAAAATCTTGCTGTTTCAATGAAATGCAAAAAATTTTGACCTTAGGGATTGTGAGGTGAACAGAGTCTCTTTGGCTGCTATGCCAATGGGTGGTTTCTTCTGTCCAAGAGAGTCATTGGGGTACATTTATCAAAACTGGTGTAAAGAAAAGATGGCTTAGTTGCCTATAGCAACCAGATTCCACTTTTCCTTTTTCAGAGATCCTTTGGAAAATGAAAGGTGGAATCGTATTGGTTGCTACAGGTAACTAAGCCAGTTTTCCTTAACACCAGTTTGATAAATCTCCCCTATTGTTTGTTTCCAACGAGCTTACTGTTTACAGTAAAGGTCATGATTATATGTGACATAGGCCTACACAGAAAAGCCCAGACGGGTGATTTTCCCTCCACATTTCAAATGTACATCAGCCACCACTAAAACAATACTACACCAACAACCAATGAACATGTTTATTTAGTTTTAAAGGGTAACTGTCATATTTTCATCAAAAAATCTATTTTAGCATATGTTGCTGCTGCCGCATAATTATGCATAAAGCAATCTTTAGTTTCTTCACATACCACAGTTTTTTCCTTAGTTATGGCTGTCTAAACATTTACAATATGAGGACCTTCTCAAGATGGCTCCTCTGACAGTTCTCTGAGGCCAAAACTGCTTTCTCTCACTTCCCATACACACTTGCTGTAGCCAGCAGCTCCCTGCCAGCCAATCAGATTGGATTACTGAGAGACACGCCCCTTATTCTGAAGCATAGCAGGCATGCAGTGTGAAGGACCGCCCCTCCGTCTTCCTGTCTTCTTAGCTGGAGACAGACAAGCCATAGCAACGGTCTTTTAAGGGAGCAGTGGAAAGGGACAGAGGACATTAAAGAAAGCTGTTATTATAAGGTAATTACTGATCTTTTGACAATCATTGACAGACTAACTTAGGTATACATGACTAGCCCTAATAAACTAGCAAATAAAATAAAAATATAAGTTACACTTTAAAAATACCAATGGGCATGCATGTTTAGGTTTAAAATTTTGTATTATCCAATTAGATGTCCTCCACATGTTAGTCAATGGGTAAAAATGGTACAAGAAGTGAGGTGACATCACACTAGGTATTAGTATATTCATCCATCAAGTCAAGAGCTATAAAACTTGCTGTCACTGAGGCAGATAATCTAAATAAATCTTAATTTCTGGAGAAGAATCATGAGTTGCTTGTGTTGGATTTTTACCTAGCCATAGTGGAAATGGTAAACTCATCTCACCCCAACAAAAATTAATATTTTTTTTAAACAACTGTAACAATGTTTTATTCTGAAAAAGAGATCTGTCAATCAAGACGAGGCAAGGAGAAACTGGAGGAGATCAGCCCAGAGGACACTTCTCCCTGCGTTTCTCTCATTTAAATACCATGTATTCAACATAGAGAGGAATTTATCCAGAGGGTAATATTTGAATACACTCTTGCTTGAGTCTGTGTTTGTGTACTCTGAACCAAAGTTATCAAATGTCACATGTTGTTTGTTAAATATAGTGAATCTTTAATTCTAAGTTGCCTAGAAAGTCTTCTCCCTCATTTCCCTACTGGAACTTTTTTGGCAACTGCAGCGAGTAGCCCTGATGATGATGTGTCACGGTGAACTCCCTCAGTCCGTTGCTCCCTGAGGTCAGTGCATTGAAGGAGGGGTACTCTTTGTTCCCTAGGTGCACTTCCTGTGGCAGTAGGCATTTTGATTGATGGTATTTTGGGGATGCTCTTTATGTTAAATAGGAACATGATGGAAATGCAATAGGAGTTACAGTAAATTCAGCAATTATCTGCACATAGTGCCAATTTTAATTTCCAGGTGTCCAAGCATGATCTAAACAGATGTTTATAGCAATGGCCCGCAGATTACTCTTTCTCTTGCTACAGTCTCCAGTACTGGGATCTCTAGATCTCTTTTTTAATCTGTCATAATGTTCACAATTTGCATGATGGCATGTGGTTCCAACAATACGACTGGTCAAATTCGTACCTGAAGTGTGCAGGATGTCTGAACTTTTTATCCCTCCACTGCAGCAGTGTCTGAAACGCTGTACAGTGATCACCTTGCTGACTAAAACATTGCAATCTTTGTGTCCATTAATCTGGAGTGCATAAGGTGTCTAAACTTGTTTCCTCTATGCAGCAGCAAAGTCTGTAATGCTGTACTCTGGGTTACATTGCTGCCTGTCTCTCTCTCTCTCTCTCTCTCATGCGCAGTAGTCATGCAAATCCTCCTCCTCTAGTTCTTTCTTGCTTTCATCTCCTGCGTTTTGTGGAGGTACTGGAGGTTCCAGGGCTTGGAGCAGGAGTGTGGGGGAGAGGAGGGCATGGAGGTCTGCTCCCTTACTCCTCTCTCTACAGCTACTCTTACTGAAATCTTCTGGGGTTTGGGACAGCCCACACTGTAAGCTCCAGAGAAGCCTGGGCCAGGATTGTTTGTCCTGGCAATATCTGGCTCATGCTGGAACATTCTGAACAGTGCATTACATTACATGACGTGCAGAATATTACCTTAACAGTACATTATAAAACACGTACAGTGCAACGTGTTAAAAAAGTATCAGTAAGAAAAATGTCAAACTAATTAACATACTGTAGTTAACCACTTGCCCATCCACTTTTCAAAACTGGAGTGGTGTTTGTGCATGTAAGCCCAAAATGTTTTCCTATTTTATAAGAATGTTTTTTGAGTGTGGGAGTAAACCAAAGTACCTCGGTGAGCATAAAAATTCCATGCAGATGTTGTCCTTGGTTGGATTCGAACCTAAGACCCCAGCGCTGTAAGGTACTAGTATTAACCACTGTGCTGCCCTCCTGTGTATTATATGATAATAACTTTGATAATAACTTGGATGATGTGTTCTAATGTCAGTTGTTGTGTGTCTATATATATATATATATATATATATATAGTCCAGAAAAGCAGGCAGCACTCCAAAAAGTAAAATTCAAGTGCGTTTATTGACCCAGTGCTCCAGCAACGTTTCAATTGCTCAATGCAATCTTTATCAAGCTTGATAAAGATTGCATTGAGCAATTAAAACGTTGCTGGAACACTGGGTCAATAAATGCACTTGAATTTTACTTTTTGGAGTGCTGCCTGCTTTTCTGGACTATCTATACTACAAAGAACCGTGTTGCGGGCTTTTGTGGGATTTTGCACCCCAGTGTTTAGTGTGCTGCTTCTTATAATAGAGTATCACTGTAATCGTAATGACCCAGAGAGTACCTTTCTAGGCTCTTACTACATTATATACAATATTGGTGCCATTAGAAAGTACAACTCGTCCTGTGAAAAAAAAAATCCCACATACAGCTATGTGAATGGAAGTTTAAAAAAAACATTATGGCTTTTGGAAGGCACTGAGTGAAAAACTATGCAAAAACTCGAAATTCTCTGGTGAGAAAAGGGTTAATAAAGTATGTGCTGCACAGTGCTTCATCTTCTTCCTTGGCCCATTTAAAAAAAGTTGATATTCTAATATCACTAATATTTTTTTCTTGTTCCCTAAACACACAACAAAACTGATCAGAAGCACGTGCCATGAGTGTCAGTGAGAATAAACCCCAGAAAATAGAGATGTCATTTGCAGTCTATCGAGTAGCAGGGCTCATTAGTATAATGTTATGTTTTGTTTTATGCATGCTTGGTTCCTCTGGAATCTTCATTTTATTTGATAATTAAATGTGACCCTTTTGCTTACAAAAATTACATGGCAGCTTCTAGACTTCTAATAAACCATGCAAATGACCATGCCATTGTGTAAATGTAGCTGCCATTAACTGGGATTTCTCACAGGACACAGACTTCTTTGCCTTGCCTCTTCTGACAAAAGCAGCAGCTCTTAACAATCTGGATAACAATCTGGAGATAACATCTTTCAATAATTTGGTACCCTATAGGCAAAAAAGCAGAATTCTTATACAGCATCTCTACTTAAAGAAGCTTTTCCGGTATTTTTATATTGACCTAACCACAGAATATGCCATCAATATTTGACTGGCATAGGTCTGACTCTCAGCATCAGTATAACAAACCATGAGAAAACATGGTGTTAAACAGGCAGGATATGCTCAAACCCATATGCAGTTGTGCATGTATATAGGGGATCATATCCTGCACTTGTAGTCCGTTGCTGATGGCAATCAACAGCAAAAGAATGCATACAATGGAAGATGCCAGCAACGGACTACAAGTACCACAATAACCATCCTACATAAGGTAACGATTAGGCCCCATGCACACGACCGTTGTTTGTTTCCGCGTCCGTTCCGTTTTTTTTCACGGATAGGATGCTTCCCTATTCATTTCAATGGGTCCGTCAAAAAATGCGGATGGTCAACCGTTTTTGTTCCACATCCGTGATCCGTGTTTTCATTCTGTCAAAAAAATAGTGCATGTCCTATTTTTTTCACGTTTGCGGACAAGGATAGGCATTTTTACAATGGGTCTGCCATAGCCCGATAGCCCGATGTCCTATCACTCACCTACCTGTGCCGTATGGGCGATACCAGGGGCCAGTGGGCAAATTATGGGAGCATAAGGCCTGACTCACAAACAGCTTACCAGTAACCTCCAGCATGTAGCAATGCTTGCAATGGGAGGTGGGAGGTGCCTGTGAGCGCCACCCTAGACTGGCTGATATGGCCCAGGGCCTAACAGGTCCACCTAAATGTAGCCTGTAGTTGAAAAGCAGGCACATCAACTAGTGTTGAGCATGAATATTCGAATGGCGAATTTATTTTAGCAAATATCGGCACTTCACAAATTCACGAATATTTTGAATATTCGCTATTTCGAATATTAGTTTTTTTTAAAGTTGTTAATCCTTGTTGTTCTCTGGTTGTCTTCCCACTTCCCAAAAGCTGTTTCTTACCTGTCTGGAGGATTCCTGGCTCCCTGCCCGCTCCAGTCAATGCCCGTTGCCGCTTCTGCCGACTTGGGAACGCCCCCATGCTAAAATGTACTGTCGGATATGAGAATCACGATATCACAAATTTGACTAAGTTGTATTCGCAATGCGATTAATATAACCTGTATTACTCTCATTGCACATTCAACTTGCATCTGTGTAGAATTAACTAATATTGAGAATATAGCACTATATTCTCAATCTTCATTATATTCTAGCAATACAACCATTAGGAACTCAGTTCTAAGTTGAATTCGCAATGCGAACATATACTCGCATCGCGAATTCAACTTAGAACTGAGTTCCTAATGGTTGGCTTGCTAGAATATAACGAAGATTGAGAATATAGCGCTATAGTAGTTATCTTTATTGATTCTACTAAGCTAACCCAATAGGAAATTTGCCTGTATACACTGTTCAAAGTTCAAATCGAAATAAACGAATATAAATTTGCATAACATTCGCAATATATAGAATAATGACGAATATTCGATTTCGACTAATATATGATGAATATTCAATCGAATATTCGCAAAATATTGCGAAATCGAATATGGCACCTCCCGCTCATCACTAGTGAACACCACATGCTGACATGATTCTAAGGTTGTATTGATATACACACAAAGTTCTGCTCACTTCTAAACATGTGAATGGGATTGTTTCTGCTGCATGTACATGGATTTCTGGAAGCGACTTCAGATGAACAGGGCAGTTGCAGAGATTTATGCAACTGTGAATATTTTCTGAATGTCCCTTTAGTCTTCAGCCTCTGTTTGGCCCCTCAAAATGGGGTTCAAAAATAGAGAATAGAGTCCATTGTCAATGTTAGAGGGGTTGTCTGAGATTTTTCAAAATTAGTCTATGAACAGGAAACAATTTAAAAAATAAATAAACTATACAGTACTCAACTTTTAAATGTCCCACTACTCTAGTGCTGCAGTCCTTGATTGGCGGTGCTGGATAGGCAGGACATTTAACAGGTGAATATAGCTTATTTAATGTTTATATTGTGTTTGCTGCTCGAAGCCTAATTTTAAAATCCCTCAAACAACACCTTTAATGGTGAGTTTCCATGGCCTGATTGTCAGGCAGAATATCAGGGAGAAATGTTCCTATGAATGCTTGTTCCTGATAATCTGCCCTTCTAAAGGTACAGCCAATCACCAGATGAACAAGCTCATCCATCAGGTGAAACAGTCGTTCGTGCAGGCAAGTAAATTATTGTTTCTGAGCAGCAGATCATGCTGTGTAAACAGGGATCTGCTGCCCAGAAACAATGCAGCTAGTTGCATCAGCTAGTCCTTGGGCCATGTAAACCTGCCATAAGGCTTTTCTCTTAATAGAGCAAGAACAGTAACAACTGATCCATATTTAAACAGATTCCCTTGAATCCCAGCAGAACTTTTTGACCCCTACTTTTTATAGCAACTTTTCTTGTAAAAATAAAAAAATAAAACCCAGAGGAACAGTGCGGGGCTATCATACTCTAATACACAGCATAAATGTTTTTTAAGACATACAGTAAACTCAAAACTATCTCTTACCTGTTTTTATTCTCTATACTTTTTTATTCTTCTCACTTGATCATGGGGGCTACCACATTGTGTTCTACAGCAAGTACTTGATCAGGCTACAGTTTCCATCGCTCCCAGAGAGCTTGAATAGAGCGGCAGAGCGCATGATGTTTTCAGCAATGACGATCGCGGCATTTGTGAGGAAAGACAGAGGGATGCGGCTCCCTCTGCCTTCCCATCAGAGCCCATTCAGTGAAATAGGGGGCAGCCTGGACTCTTTTGAAGCTTCCCATGGCTGCCATGGTAATCTCCCTGCTGCGCTGTGCATGAGGCACAGCTCAGCAATGAGTGCAAACATGAAAATGCTATTCACCCTAATAGATCTCTAATAGGATGAAAAGGACAAAGGATCAAATGATCTCAAGTTCTAGCCACCTAAGGGGTTAAAAGTTGATTTGTGTTGAATGTAAAGGATATATGTTTATTTTGTGTACAAAATAAAGAACAGGCAAAGCCCTGTTTGAAATTGACTTTTGTGTCACTGTCTATAACTGCATTTGAACCCATTTTGCCTACTATAACAGAGTTCATTCTATCTATCTATCTATCTATCTATCTATCTATCTAAAAAGTAAAAATCTTGTTTCTTTTTGAAACTGTGCAATCCACATTTGTCATCATCTAATAATCTACTTACAATGAATGGTTATTACTTGTCATACATAAATTCCCAGGTTGTTTCTCTCTTTATTATTCCCATCAACTCTGATCACGCACAAGTGGCTTTATAACACAGCAACAAATGCTTGGAGTCGCATTTCAATAGCATACATATCATTCAGCCTAATTTTATAGTATAATGTGCTCTATTGTATTTTCATATTAAAGAGCTATGAGCTGTGTGTGGTTGTGGGTATTGTATAATATAATGCAAAGCTTGCATAACTGTTTTCTTCCTCTTGATATGTACATTTATAATAATGGTTATTAGTGAAACACTAAACAATAACCTAAAGTATTTTGGAGAAAAATAGACTGCATTTGGTCTTTGTAGAAGTAGAAACTTAAAAGGAATGTGTCATCTATTGTTTAAGTCACATTTTTATGCGAAACATATTTTGTAATACAAGGTATAACATAAAGTTGACTGTTTCATTATACAGCAATTAACACCTTCAGAACCATTTTTTAGCCACTTTTTGCTCTTCACCGTAATAGTACATCATGGGAAATGCATACTTCCTGCAAGTTGCCATACTATTATAGTACAGCCATGTTGCAGGGTCAAGAGCTGTGCATGCTTCATCACTTATGGTAGCTGGCTGTATTATACAGCTGGCACTCGGCTCTCACTTTCTGTGCCAATTTGTTTTTTCTACCTTCCAAAAACAATTAAAGATGTTCTCCGGGATTTTCATATTGACGGCCTATCCTTAGGATAGGTCATCAACATGAGATCGTCAGGGGTCCAACTTCCATCACCACTGCTGATCAGCTGTTTGAGGATGTAGCCGCGCACTGGAGCTCTGGTGAGCACCGCAGCTTCCTCACAGCTTACCAAGCACAGAGCCATTTACCAAGCTATGCTTGGTATTGTAGCTCAGCCCCATTCCCCTGAATGGGACTGAGTTGCACCATGCCCATGTGACTGATGAACATGATGTCACATGGCCTAGGAAGAGTGCTAAGCATTCACAGAGTGCCGTGGCCTCTTCATACAGCTGATCGGCAGGGGTGCCGGAAGTCACTGATCTGATATTGATAACCTATCCTGATAAGCCATCAATGTCAAAATCCCGGTGTACCTCTTTCTGTGTACTTCAAAATGACACCAATAAAAACTACAACTCATCCTGTAAAAAAACAAGCCTTGAGTTGATGGAAAAATAAAACTGTTAAAAAAGGCAACACAAAACAAAAATATTATACATAATATAAATATACTATCAGTTATATAATAAATATAAATAAAAAATAAAAGGGGAGGGATTTATCACATCTTGCATTTAAGAATTCTGGCTTCGACATTTTCATTTTTACACCACTCACTTGTTAAAAGGTTTTACTACATATTTATTACTGTGATTTTTTAACAAGCCTTAAAAGATGTCTAAAAGTCAGTCCAGTAGGGGAATGCCATAGCAAAACTAGAGTAGCATTATTTTCTAGAAAACATTGTTAAGTTTAAAGATGAATCAAATTTAACAAATATGTGACATTTGATAAATTTGGTGCAAAATACAGACTCATGCAACATTAACTTCAAATATTACCCTCATGATAAATCCCCCCCCCCCAAAGAGGTTTTATTGTGTAAAAGCATACAAAAACTATATAAATTTGGCATTGCCGTAATCACAATAACCTGCAGAATAAAGGTATCATGTCCCTTATATTTGGTATCATCATATTCATGTCAACCCACGGCATAAAGTTATCATATGATATATACTACATGGAAAACCTAATAAAAAAAAATAAAAAAACAGAATTCCAAAGTTGGCCTGCCTCACCTCCCAAAAAGTGAGATAAAAAAGAATCAAAAAGTCATATATATCTCAAAATGGTGCCAATAAAAACTACAGTCCATCATGCAAAAAACAAGCCCTCACACAGCTGCCTTGATTGAAAACTAAAAATGATATGGGTGTTAGCATATGGTGATACAACTGATTTGTAATAAAAAAAAATGTGATTTTATGATGCCAAATGAGTAAAGCATTAAAAAAACAATATACATTTGGTATCAAGTAATCATATCAACCTGCAGAATACAGTTATACCATTTATACCTCACAGTAAATCCATAAAAGATAAATTGCCCACCTTACTGCCCAAAAACTTAAAAAGCAATCAAAAAACCAAATGTACCCCAAAATGGTACCAATAAAAACTACAGCTTGTCCCGCATAAAACCAGCCCTCACACAGCTCAGTCAACAAAAAATTAAAAAGAGTGGGCTCTTTTGTTATTTTAGCAAATTCTATGTTTCAAAATCCAGATCCTGCTCCTTCCCTTCTGAGTGCTGACCTTTCACAAACAGCAGTGGGGTATTTCCATACTCAGGAGAAATTGCATAACAAATTATGTGTGCATAACAATTGCATAACAATTTTTGAGGTCCGTTTTTTCTTTTTAACCCTTGTACAAATGAAACTACATATTATTGTTAACAGGCATGTTTTTTACTTTAATGCCACATTTGTAATAAATTCTATGAAACATCGATGGGGTCAAAATAGAGGTGTAGTTTCTATTATTTGAGTCAAGAAGCCTACTAGGGACACATGGGATATTTATTAAAACTGCAGAATCAAGGTAATAAGTTAGAAGGCCAGTTTATTGGCCTGTATTTGTGGGAGGGGCGTAAGTAGCACATTTATACCAGGCAGGCGCCTCCCTTGGGCGTGTCGACGGCTGCTGCGTAGTTGTGTGCAGTCAGAGCCACCTGTTGCAACACATGGGCTGAATCTGCAGCTTCCATACCCAGTCAGTGTCCAGGATCCCAGTTGAGGTCGTTCCGGTCGGGTGAGGGTTTGCAACCAGCTCGTGCAGCATCGTCCCGTTACAGTCCGGCCGGCGATGCGTCGGCTCCTTTGGTGAGGAGGAGCGGCATTGCACCGGAGCGATTCTGCCTGGCAGCCCACGTTTGGCTCCCACGCGGCAGCACGATTAGTCCGGCCGGCAGTGTGTCGGCTTCTTTGGTGAGTAGGAGCAACACTGCACCGGAGCGATCCTGCCTGGCACCCCAACGTTTGGTGCCCACGTGGCAGTGCGGTTAGGTAGCAGGGGTCAGCGTGACTCCGTCTCGTTTTCTCACGCCTGACAGCCCACGCTTGGCTTCCACGTGGCGGCACATCTAGGCAGCAGGGGTCAGCGTGACTCCGTCTCGCTTTCTCGGAGGCTTCCATGTCTTGCACAGGTCACCTTGCTTAGTCTGTCCATGTATATCTGCATGTCTTTTTTGTCTGCTTTTCACTTCGCTGCTCGCCAGCAAACCCTCTCGCTATCCGCTATTATTTCTGCAGACAGACTAAAGCCTTGTTCACACTGACATCCAGCGTTATCCCCTTACTTGCATTATAGAGGGATAGGTTTAGGCAGCTGATTACTCCAGGTGAAGCAGAGCTGCTGTTTACAAAGTGTTATTGTTTCTTTAGTATAAATGCCATTTTATGATGCGTGTTTAAGTAGACGGTAAGCTCCTCTGTGCTGAGGTATCTTCCCAGCAAACCTCTCTCACTATCAGCTATTATTTCTGCAGACAGACTAAGGCCTTGTTCACACTGACATTCAGCATTATCCCCTTACTCGCATTATAGAGGGTGAGGCAGCTGATTAATCCAGGTGGAGCAGAGTTGCTGTTTTCATAGTGTTATTGTTTCTTTAGTATAAATGCTATTTTGCGATATGTATATTGAGTAGACGGTAAGCTCCTCTGTGCTGAGGTATATTTCATTTGTCTTGTTTTTATTTGTTTTGGAAATGTAAAATGTGTGTGTGCCACTTTAAGGTTGTGAACCTGAGTTTGTGCACTTAATAAGCACCTGTGCTTGGTGCTGGGGATCCATCTTCAGTTCAGAGTGTTAGCTGGACACTGGGGGAGCTGCTGGCTACAAAGGTAATTGCAGAGACCCATGAGGACCTTTTTTATTTTGTTATTTTTGCCTCGTTTTGTTGCTTTATTTGTGCTAAAAATAGATAGAAGCGTGGCTTTTGCCGAGAACTGAGTTTTGTTTGGTTTTACGGCTTATACGCCCACATCTCTACTGGGCGCATGTGCTGATGGTGGCGACGTTTGCATGTACTCTCCTATAGCGGAGTGGTGTGCTACAGGTTGTTTATATTACTGCATGCCTCGTGTTAGTGTCAGCATGCTACCACAGTCAGGTTTGTCTTTATATGTCATTCGTTGCTTTTGAGATCACGTCACAGCTCGCCATTCTCAGTTGATGTGGTCAATTACTTCTCGTGCTTGTGTAGTAGGGGGAAAAAAAAGTCACATTATGGGCGGATTTCACATTATGTTGCGGGCTTTGCTACTTGACGTTTATTTTAGGTTGTTATAGGTTCTGAATGTTAGGTAAGTCACATTTCATCAGTTTGCGGTCTCGCAACATCAGACCTGACCCGTCACTCAGGCCTTGGCGGTTTCAACCATTTTGTTGGTTCCGATGCCTCGTGTCAGTGTCGGCATGCTACCACAGCCAGCTTCATTCATTGCACGTAATTTTGCTTTTCAGGTCATGTCATAGCTCGCCATTCTCAGTTGGTGTGCTCAATTACATCTGTTGCTAAGGTAGTGGGGGAAAAAAAAAAAAATAACATCACGGGTGGATTTCCCATTAGGTTGCGGGCTTTGCTACTTGACGTTTTATTTTTAGGTTGTTATAGGTCCAGAATGTTGGGTAAGTCATTTCTCATCAGTTTGCGGTGTCACAACATCAGACCTGACCCGTCACTCGGGCCTCGGCGGTGTCAACCATTTCGTTGGTTCTGATGCCTACAGGCATCCACTTCTGTGTCGGCACTACCACAGCCAGGAGCATCTTTGCATGTCATTTGCTTCTTCAGGTCACGTAACAGCTCTCCATTCTTAGTTGGTGTGGTCAATTACATCTGTTGCTAAGGTAGCGGGGGGACTTAAATTAAATGGAAAGTAAAGTATGTGTGAAACTTTATCAGCTTACAAACTAGCTACTTGATGTTTCTTCAAAGACTGCTATAGGTTCAGTGTTGGGTAAGTCATGTTTTCGTCAGGTTGCAGTATCGCAACGTCAAACTGTACACGTCGCTCAGGGCACGGCGGTTTCAACCATTTTATTTTATTTTTTCTTCAGATGCTTTCGCTGGCACTGGTTTTGTTGCCATTTCTTGGCCCCAATATAATCATTTTCTTTCCGACTTTCTATTCACGGTGCCCGGTTCGTGTCTATCAGCAATTACTGGCAGCAGTAACAAACCAAGGCCTTGCGAGTACTCTGTTGGGGTTCCCATGGCCCACTCGCCACTGGTGTTGGGTGCGAGTATTCGCAAGGCGAGTTTGATCTTGAATATTGTGATTTTGAGGTTTGCGAATATGTTAAATACTTGACCCCATATTCGCAATTACGTATATTCGCTCTTGAGATGGATAGTGAGTGATAAAGAAACTGTATCTGGAAGGAAAAAAAATTATATTCAGACATAATTTCCCCAACCTTAGTTGCTGCTTTCACAGTAGAGATTAAACGATAGAGTTTTAATAATGTTCGTCACTTGAATAATCACATTAATCTATTCGCAGTTTGTATTCCCTTACCTACCTAGCGTTAACAGGTCGTGTCAGACTCCAGTACGCTGAGTGTATTGTACGGATTTCCACATGCCTTTTCGCCCTTCCATTCACTCAAATGACTCCCGCCATTTCAAGCTTTCTATACGTGTAAAGCTGTTTAAACATTATTAATAACGAACAATTTATGCGCACGCAAATATTACTCGAATTAGTCGCTAGTCATGATATTGCATGCGAAATAACGAATATTGCTATATCGCGAAAGCGCGACGAATGTGATGCAGGTTGTTTGTCTGACGTTGCAAGGTCGAATGTGGGTCTTTGCGCTCATCTCTACTTACACCTTTGTCGTGCGGCATGACCGCATGCCTATGTCCAAATTAGGGTTGAAACCTACATCTATCAGCCTTTCCTTCAGGTGAGGTGCGGCATATGCTGCCTCTAGGTACGATAGTTCCGGCCCATTTATCCGGAAGCTAGGTCAGTGGCGCTCTGCATGTTTATTAGGTTCATACCTCAATCTAGTTGAGATGTTCTTGCATTCCAGAGGTTGGTCATGTTGGTGTTGTTGCTGGCACTGGTTTTATTGCACTGGTTTTATAATCATTCTCTTTCCGACATTCCTTTCAGAGTGCCCGGCTTTGTGTCTTTCAGCAATTGCTGGCAGCAGTAACAGACCAAGACCTAAGAGTACTCTGTCGCGGTGCTCACGGCACCCCTCACCACTTCTCAGTTATGCGGCATGTCCTATCCCGGTGTCCAATTTTAGGGTCCAAACCAACAGCTATCCGGCCTTTCCTTCAGGTCAGGTGCAGCGTGTGCTGCCTCTGGGAACAATAGTTCTGGCTCCATGTTATCCGGAATTTAGGCGCTCTGCATGTTCAATAGGTTCATACCTCAGCCTAGTTGAGAGATGTTCTTGCATTCCAGAGGTTGGTCATGTTAGTGTTGTTACGTACTATTGTGTATCATTTAGTTGGCTTTTTGGCCCCCTTCAGGCATTCCTCCTACGCAGCGGTTATGGCACAACTCAAGCCGCTTAGCCTAGTTAGTTAGGCAGGTAGACGGTTACGTGTCATGTAGCCCCGACCACAAATGTGGCATTTAGTTCTATTTTATCAGTTGCTGTGTTCCAAAAATGGATTAAAATTGAAAATCAGCAAAAATGCTTTTTTTTTATTTTACCACCATTTTGTATTAACTCCTGTGTCCCTGGTCTTCTTCTGCCCGAGCATTAGGATGTAGGCGCAGAGCACGGAAGAAATAGTGCTGGATTTTAGGAGTGTCATAGTCGTCATCCGGAATACAAGACGTGAATTGATTAATTTATTTTGTCTGATCTGAGGTCTGATAAACATTGGGGATCTGATCAGAGGTCTGATTGGGGCGTCTGAGCTGGGGTCTTATTAACATGGGGGTCTGATTGTGGATCTGATCTGAGGTCTAACTAACACTGCGGGTCTGATCTGAGGTCTGATAAACATTGGGGATCTGATCTGGGGTCTGATTGGGGGTCTGATCTGAGGTCTAACTAATACTGGGAGTCTGATCTGAGGTCTGATTCGGGGTTCTGATCTGAGGTCTAATAAACCTTGGGTGTCTGATCTGAAGTCTGATTTAGATTGAGGGTCTGAGCTGGGATATGATTAACATGTGTTTATTTTCCTTCTCTAGAAGATAGGTGTGTTTTATGGGCAAAATACATCTTATAGGACGAAAAATCTGTCCTTTATATATCGGTTGAAATTTACCACTAACATAAAGCACAATGTGTCATGAAAAAACTATCTCAGAATCGCTTAGATAAGTAAAAGTATTAAAAAGTTAAAACAACATAAATTGGTAATAATTAGGGATGAGTGAATCGACTTCGTATGAAACATCCGAAGTCGATACGCATAACACTTCGTACAGTATTGCTCCGTACAGTATTGAAATGAAGTTTTATGCGAATCGACTTCGGATGTTTCATCCAAAGTCGATTCGCTCATCCCTAGTAATAATGGTCCAAACAATGTAGAAAACAGTGTGCGGCACTACTCCAACAACATCAAGCATACACGGCCAGAGTGGATATGGCGGAACCCAGTCATAGGGTTCAGAACGGTTGTGCTCAGCGGCAAAAAGAAAAAGTATATCAGACAAATGCAAAGGAGAAGGTGAAGAAACCGCGGCACTCACCACTTCTGTGAATCTTCGTACGATACACTCAGTGTTGGGTTGTTCCGCCCCAGCCCTTTCGTCATTTTTGCCTTATCGGTTTGCATCAATAAACGAAGATTCACAGAATGGGTGAGTGCCGCGGTTTCTTCACCTTCTCCTTTGCCTAGTAATAATGGGTCTGCGTACTGAAGGCCAAAATAGGCATCGTCTTTAAGGGGTTAAACTTTATTGACAGAAACTGTTTAAAGGGGTTCTCTGGGAGTTAAGAAAATGTAAATACTTAAATATTATTTTACAATAAGTATATTCACAAATACCTTTCATTACTTAGACTGGCTTGTTTTGTCTAGAGAGCAATCATTGGGAGAAATAAAATGGCCACCGTCCTATCAGTACACACAAAACCTGTCCTAATCACACAGGAGGACAAGTTACTTCACCACAATAAGCCATAGTGCTGCCTCATCCTCCTCTCTGCTCTGCTTGTCATGGGTTATGATCCTGAATAGAGTTGAATCTCTATGGGAATGGAGAGGTGAGGAGGGTGAGGTGTGGCTGATGAGCAGAAGCTCTTGTATGCAGTCTCCATTACCACAATCTGTCCTGTCCGTCCTCTCTGTACTTCATGTATCTTCAAGAACTAAATTCCCCAGAGATTCAGCGAAAGTTCTCATCATCTGTATTCAGGATCATAATCCCTGGCAAGTAGAGAGGAGGATGAGGCAGCCCTTTACCTCAGTATTGTGTAGTAACTTGTCTTCCTGTGTGATTAGGACAGGTTTTATGTTAACAAATGGGACAGCGGCCATTTTGTTTCTCCTGATGATTGCTCCCCAGACAAAATGAGCCATTATAAATAATAAAAGGTATTTGAGTATATATTTATTATAAAGTAATATTTAAGAATTTTCATTTTCTTAATTCCCGGAGAATCCCTTTAACCCCTTTGGGACACATGACGTACCGGTACGGCATGTTTCCCGAGTCCTTAAGGACACATGACGTACCGGTACGTCATGAGTTGTTCCGATCACTGCTGCTCAGCTGGCAGTGATCGGAACAAGGTACCTGCTGAAATCATTCAGCAGGTACCTTGTTACAATGCCCAGGGGGTCCTGTGACCCCCATATGGGCGATCGCTGCAAACCGCAGGTCAATTCAGACCTGCGGTTTGCAGCGCTCATTGCGATCTCTGATCCCCGCGGTCTATGACCGCGGGATCAGAGAGTTAATGTCCCCAAATAGTTTTTAACTCCCTGCAGCCCCCAATCATACTGTGGCTGCGGGGTGCAGGGGGTGGTTGCGGGCGGCGCGAGGCGGGCGGGAGGCGGGCGGTGCGGCGGGCGGGATCGCGATTGCGATCCCCGCCCGCCTCCCTGTAATGTTTCCCTGGTGTCTAGTGGAATCTATCAGAGTGTCAGCACATTGCTGACACTCTGATAGAAACGGCTGGCATCTGTGCTGCAGATGCCAGCCGCTTAACCTCTTCTGCATCGCGGTCCGTACGGACCGCAGTATGGAAGGGTTAACCGGAGGGAGCGCTCCTCCCTCTCCCATCGGGGGCTGCTGTGCCTTGCAGCCCCCAACAGGATGGGATCGAAGAGGAGGGTGCTCCTCCTCCCTATCCATCACCCCCTGCCCAGTTATGGCAGGGGTGATGGCTGCCATGGAGACAGGACGCTCAGAAGCGCCCTGCTCTCCATGGTGCTGAAAGTCTGAATAGACCTGCTAAAGGTCTATTCAGACTTTCTAAAGTACAAAATACAGTACAGTGCACTATATAGTGTACTGTACTGTATTATACAGACACCAGATCCACTGGATCTTTCAGAACCAAGTGGGTCTGGGTCAAAAAAATGTAAAAAGTGAAAAAAAGTAAAAATGAAACAAACACATAACACTGAATAAAAACTAAAAAATAAAATACACTACACATATTAGGTATCGCGCGTCCGTAAAAACCTGCTCTATAAAAATATCACATGACTGAACTCCTCAGGTGAACGCCATAAAAAAAAAAAAAATGGTGTAAATAAGCCATTTTTGGCACATTACATCACTAAAAGTGTAATACAAAGCGATCAAAAAGGCGTTTGCCTCCCAAAATAGTACCAATCAAACCGCCATCTCATCCCGCAAAAAACGAGCCCCTACCTAAAACAATTGGCCAAAAATAAAAAAACTATGCCTCTCAGACTAAAAACATGATTTTTTTGTTTCCAAAATGCTTTTTAGTGTTAAATGTAAAAAAAAAAAAAAAAGTAGACATATTTGGTATCTACACGTCCGTAAGAATCTGCTCTATAAAAATATCACATGACCTAACCCCTCAAGTAAACACTGTAAAAAAAATAATAAAAACTTTGTCAAAAAGCCATTTTTTTGCCACCTTACATCACAAAAAGTGTAATAGCAAGCGATCAAAAAGTCATATGACCCCCAAATAGTGCCAATCTAACCGTCACCTCCTCCCGCAAAAATGATACCCAACCTGAGACAATTGCCTAAAAACTGAAAAATATATGGCTCTCAGACTATGGAGATACTAAAACATGTTTTTTTTTCATTCAAAAAGGATATTATTGTGTAAAACCAAAATAAATAAAAAAAGGTATACATATTATATATCGCCGCGTCCGTAAGTACCTGCTCTATAAAAATATAACATGACCTAACCCCTCAGATGAACGCCGTAAACATAAAAAATAAAAACGTTGTCAAACAAGCCATTTTTTTGTCACCTTACATCACAAAAAGTGTAATAGTAAGCGATCAAAAGTCATATGCACCCCAAGATGGTGCCAATCAGACCGCCATCTCATCCCGCAAAAATGAGCCCCTACATAGGACAATCGGCCAAAAAAATATATATATGGCTCTCAAACTATGGAGACACTAAAACATGATTTTTTTGTTTTAAAAATTATATTATTGTGTAAAACTTATATAAATAAATAAAAAGTATACATATTATGTATCGCGCGTCCGTCACAACCTTATCTATATAAATAACACATGACCTAACCCCTCAGCTGAACACAGCAAAAAAAAAAAAAAATACGGTGTCAAGAGCCATTTTTGTCACCTTACATCACAAAAGTGTCATAGCAAGCGACCAAAATGTCATATGCACCCCAAGATGGTGCCAATCAAACCGCCATCTCATCCCGCAAAAAAATGAGCCCCTACATAACACAGTCGCCCAAAAAATAAAAATAAAACTATGGCTTTCAGAATGTGGAGACACTAAAAAAATTATTTTCAAAAAGGCTTTATTATGTAAAACTGAAACAAAAACCCCAAAAAGTAGTCATATTTGGTATTGTCGCGTCCGTAACAACCTGCTCTATAGAAATAGCACACAATCTAACCTGTCAGTTCAACTATGTAAATAACAAAAATAAAAACAGTCCCAAAACAGCTATTTTTTGCAAATTTTCCATTTTAATCCATTTTTGCAGTAACAAAGCAAGGGTTAACAGCCAAGCAAAACTCAATATTTATTGCCCTGATTCTCTTGTTTGCAAAAACACCCCATATGTGGTCGTAAACTACTGTATGGCCAAACGGCAGGGCACAGAAGGAAGGGAACGCCATATGGTTTTTGGAAGGCAGATTTTGCTGGACTGGTTTTTGACACTATGTCCCATTTGAAGCCCCCTGATGCACCCCTACAGTAGAAACTCCAAAAAGTGACCCCATTTTGGAAACTACGGGATAAGGTGTCAGTTTTGTTGGTACTATTCTAGGGTAAACATGATTTTTGGTTGCTCTATATTACACTTTTTTGAGACAAGGTAACAAAAATAGAAATTCGGAAATTTCATCTCCATTTGCCAATAACTCTTGTGGAACACCTAAAGGGTTAAAAAAGTTTGTAAAACTGGTTTTGAATACCTTGAGGGGCGTAGTTTCTTAGATGGAGTCACTTTTATGGAGTTTCTACTCTAGGGGTGCATCGGGGGCTTCAAATGGGACATGGTGTCAAAAATCCAGTCCAGCAAAATCTGCCTTCCAAAAACCATATGGCGCTCCTTTCCTTCTGCGCCCTGCCGTTTGGCCATACAGCAGTTTACGACCACATATAGGGTGTTTCTGAAAACTACAGAATCGGGGCAATAAAAATTGAGTTTTGTTTGGCTGTTAACCCTTGCTTTGTTACTGGAAAAATGGATTCAAACGGAAAAATTTTCAAAAAATCGAAATTCTGAAATTTTATCTTTATTTGCCATTAACTCTTGTGGAAAACCTAAAGGGTTAATGACGTTTGTAAAATCAGTTTTGAATACCTTGAGGGGTGTAGTTTCTAGAATGGGGTAATTTTTGGGTGGTTTCTATTATGTAAGCCTCACAAAGTGACTTCAGACCTGAACTGGTCCCTAAAAGTGGGTTTTTGAAAATTTCTGAAAAATTTCAAGATTTGCTTCTAAACTTCTAAGCCTTGTAACGTCCCCAAAAATGAAATAGCATTCCCAAAATGATCGATACATGAAGTACACATATGGGGAATGTAAATCAATAACTTTTTTGGCAGTATTACTATGTATTATAGAAGTAGAGTAATTGAAACTTGGAAAATTGCAAATTTTTCAAAATTTTTGGTAAATTTGGTATTTTTTTATAAATAAAAATGAAATTTTTCGACTTCATTTTACCACTGTCATGAAGTACAATATGTGACGAAAAAACAATCTCAGAATGGACTGGATAAGAAAAAGCGTTTTAAAGTTATCACCACATAAAGTGACAATGGTCAGATTTTGAAAAAATGGCCTGGTCCTTAAGGTGAAATAGGGCCGTGTCCTTAAGGGGTTAACAAGCTTGCATTGTTGACAGTTGAATGGGACACAAGTTAAAAAAAAACCCAACTGAAAATGACTTCTCAACTGGGCAGCATTATGCTTCATTAATTGGAAAATGGTTCAAGAAATGTTATTTGCTCCACTTATCTAGTTGACCTACTAGCCTGTAATTTTCCACTTCAGGCTCTGTTTCTTCTTGCTATGTTCTTCAAAGTGCTTGCAGACAAGAAGTCTGCCTGCACAAATCACAGGTTTATCCCAAATATTTACACAAAAGTACATATACACACAAAATGGAGAAGTAAAAAAGACAAATACACCAATTCCAGGGCTCTGTGCCAGTTTATGTTTTCATTGCATTAACCATACATACACAATCTATCTGAGATAATATATTGGATCTGGAATAAAGATTTTATTTATGCATTTTATTACTGAAGCCTTCAGGCCAGGTCCTGGTTGTTCCAAAGTCTCCTGACTGGGCAGTAGAGTTGAGAGGACACCCGGAAGTTTGGATTTGATGGGTTCGGACGAACTTCACAAAAAAGTTCGGGTTCGGGAACCGAACTTGACCTAAACTTGACCCCGAACCCCATTAAAGTCAATGGGGACCCGAACTTTTGGGTACTAAAATGCCTGTAAAAAAGTCCTGGAAAGGGCTGCAAAAGGCAGCAAAATGTGGTTAAGTACCCTGCAAACAAATGTGGATAGGGAAATGACTTAAAATAAAATAAATAAAAATAAAAAATCTAAATCTTGATTTAGGAGGAGGAAATGGATGTGGAGTAGGAGGTTGAGGAGGCGTCAGGTGGGAATGCCATCAGCAGCGTGTCTACTAGCGTGCGTTTGTAGTCACGCATCTTTTGATCATTAACAGACGTTTTTTCCAAATTTTGGTTCCCTGTCAGCAATGCACAGCAGGGGTTTCACCGGCAAAACAGGGTTCATATCACCCACCAATGGAACAGGCGATTTTTAGAAATGTAGGCCCCTAGTACCCAGGCAGAGGAAGGGTTAATTCACGGCAAAACGGAGGTCATGTCACCTACCAACAATGGAACAGACGATTTTTAAAAATGTAGGCCTCTGGCATCCAGACAGAGCAGGGGTTTATTCACGGCAAAACGGGGTTCATGTCACCCAACAATGGAACAGGTGATTTTTATAAATGTAGGTCCCTGGCACCCAGGCAGAGGAGGAGTTAATTCACGGCAAAACGGGGTTTATGTCACCTACCAATGGAACAGACGATTTTAAAAAATGTAGGCCCCTTGCATCAAGGCAAAGCAGGGTTTTTTCACCGGCAAAACTGGGTTCATGTCACCCACCAATGGAACAGGCGATTTTTAGAAATGTAGGCCCGTGGCACCCAGGCAGAGGAGGGGTTTATTCACGGCAAAAATGGTAATATTGCACCCAACAATTTAAAAGAATATTTTTCTAATTTTTGGTCCCTGTCACCTATGCAGAGCAAGGGTTTGTACCCAGCAAAAATGATAATATTTCACCCAACAATTTAAAAGAAGATTTTTCTAATTATATCCCAGACGGTGAGCCTGGTGTCGCATTTGTGTGCACACAATGAATTAACTCATACTGTCCTCGAGGTGGATTTGCACACCACACATTCATAGTCACATCCAGTATCCCGCCATTTAGGCAGATTACGGATATAAGTCCGAATGTGACTAAGTTAATAAAACCACAACTACAAATACACACTATAATAAGTGCATAGAGGATCGACAGTATATACGTCGGTCATGTGATTAAATGACCATTTGGCAACTACTAAAGGCCACCCTAGATCTTAACAGATAAGGTACCGCCATGAAGGCTTTTACTTGTACCCCAAATCCTTCCTATAAGGGTAACCTATATGTCGCCCTCACTGTCATTAGGCTGGACTCCCAACTAAATATTGCACTTAACGCGTTTCATCTGTGTTTCAGATTCATCAGGAGCCAAAGGATTGTAGAGATTCCTGCCTAGACGCTGCCACACTATCACATTGGCCTGTAGTAGTTGCCAAATGGTCCTTTAATCACATAACCGACGTATATACTGTCGACCCTTATAAAAGTGTGTATTTGTAGTTGTGGTTTTATTAACTTGGTCACATTCGGACTTATATCCGTAATCTGCCTTAATGGCGGGATACTGGGTGTGACCTTGAATGTGTGGTGTGCAAATCCCCCACAAGGACGGTATGAGTTAGTTCATTGTGTGCACACAAAAGCGACACCAGGCTTACCGTCTGGGATATGATTCGCAGACACAGTTGTTCATTATGAAATACAGCACTCCAATTTTTAGTTAAGAACAATAAAAGCTACGTTTTAGCGTCTTTGCAATTTTTCAGTGATATATACAACCCCTGAACTCCCAGACGGATTAACTATATTATTGTCCCCGCCACATATGCAGCGCAGGCCGCAAAGGTAATTCCTGGCCTTAAAAAAAATTATTTTTTCACCATCCATGAATAACATGGATTTAAGTGGGATATTTTGGGGTGTAGAACCTCATTATTCTCAACATCATCTTCCACCCAGTCTTCACCCCTGCCCTCTTTGTCAGTCTGCACACCGCAGAAAGCCGTAGAAGTTTGCACCTGTGTATTTTGTCATCATCAGAGACGTGCTGCGGTGGTCTTCCCATATCCTCATCCTCAAACCTAAGTGGTTGGGCATCCGTGCACTCAATCTCTTCCACTTCTGGGGCAGGGCTATGGTTATGGCCCTGGGAAATCCTGCCAGCAGAGTCATCAAAAAGCATAAGATACTGCTGCATGACTTGGGGCTCAGATTGCTTGGCTGATTTGCAAGGGGGTGAGGGGAAAGACTGATGGGCATGGGCTGCAGGTGCCAACTCTGAGCTTTCAGCAGTGGGAGACAATGTTAAGGTACTAGAGGCACTGTCAGCCACCCAATCTACTAGCGCCTGTCCTTGTTCTGGCCTCACCATTCGTAGAGCGGCATTCGGGCCTACCAAATAACGCTGCAGGTTCTGTCGCCTACTCACACCTGAGGAAGGTGTTTCACTAAGACCTGTAGTTGGTGTTGAACGGCCACGTCCTCTCCCAGCAACAGGAGCTCCACTAACATCACCACGACCATGCCCATGTCCCTTATTTGATGTTCTCCTCATTATTTGCGTTCACCCACCAAACTAACAAATGGTTTATCTCAGGTGTCAAGTTAACTGCCAATAGTCAACAATTAAGTTCACTAACAGTAAGGCAGTGCCCGTGTCATAAGCAGAATAAATTTCTTTAGGTCACACAACAGTTAAACGGAGCAATTCAATACAATTACTTCACTATCACCAAAAATTAGATTTTTCAAATCAACAATGTAAAAGCAGAAGTTAACAGTTTAATTTGACTGTCAGAAATGCAGCGTGCACCGCTAATGTGCGATCTACCACAAAACCGGTGTGTTTGCAACCAACTATGTAAATGTACAAAAGGTTATTTAAAATGACTGAAATACAGAGTAGGCCTCAGATCTGCTATGTAGCACAAAACCAGTGTTTATTGGAACAAACTACAGAAATGTCACTGCTAAATTTAAAATAGGCTTTTGTGCGTTGTATGCCAAACTGCTCTGTGGAACAACAATACAGGTTTATTTCCCCTAAATACACAAATGCAGTATCTCACTGCTAAATTTGAAAATACGTTTTTGTGCATTGTATGCCAAACTGCTCTGTGGAACAGCAATACGGGTTTATTTCCCCCAAATACACAAATGCTGTATGTCACTGCTAAATTTTAAAATAGGTTTTTCAGCATTGTATGCAAACGTACTCTGTGGTACGACAGTACGGGTTTATTAAAGCAACTACAGAAATGCAGTATGTCACCGCAAAATTTTAAAATAGGTTTTTTAGCGGTGCATGCAAACGTACTCTGTGGTACGACAGTATGGGTTTACTCCCCCAACTACAGAAATGCACTATGTCACCCCAAAATTATAAAATAGGTAATGTAGGGGACTTGACCTGCCAGAAAAAAAGGAATTTTTCCTCCACTGAGCTACCAAAAAATAATTAGACTGATGTTACTGGCAGGCTGGCACACATGCACGTCACATGCAGTTCCAAGGACACTGCAGTTGCTAAAATGGCCGCCGACCGCCTCGTCAGCAACAGATGGATTAAAAATTATTTTGCAGTATCACTGGGCTCAGGGCTGGGTACAAATATGTATAATTGCTGTAGTTTGAAGAGTTAACACCACCAAGTTCAACAGATGTTCTCCCTAATCTCTCCCTGAGAGCACCAGCAGCAACCTGTCCCTACACTAAGAGCAGCAGAATGACGTGCAGCGCTACGTGACTCCAGCTTAAATAGAGGCTGGTTCACATGCTGCACTTAGCTAATCACAGCCATGCCAATAGTGGGCATGGCTGTGATGGCTTTTTAGAGCAAAGTAGTGAAACACTTGTTGATTGGCTGCCCTGCAGCTTTCAAAAAGCGGGAAGAAACCGCCGAACAACAAAATCGAACTTTTACAGAAATGTCCAGGTCCGAGTGTGAAAAACCATAATGTTCGGGTTCGCTCAACTCTACTGGACAGTCATCATGGGCCCCATGTGAAGTGTTCTAAGCAGGGATGATGAGCAAAATAAAAACTCCCTTCTCCACAGTTCCCTCATGGCTCCTCTTGCAGATCCTGAGTGCACAATCGTACAGATATTGCCAAGTGAGGAAAGTGGCAGTTTTAAAGTCACAGTTATACATGGTCATGACTACCACCCAGATATTATCAAGCATAGCCAGCTTTCTGACAGTTTATACAAGTTTTTACGAGAAATGTGGCAGATTTGTTTCTATGAATAAAACTTCCATTCTTCCATTCATCTGAATGTTATTGTTGCAGATATTTCTGCAACAAATATGATGTGTGTGAATTTACCTACAGGAGCAAAAATAGAGGAACCTGATTATATTGGCAAGACCTGTTGACCACCCCCAACCAGATAAATAGAATTTTCCCATGCTTTCTTCTTAGGTGTCTAGTATTAACCTTTCCCTATCGAGAACACATGCACACTTAGACAAGTCAAGTATGCATATATATGATGGGTTGGGAACAATAGCTGGTGGCCAAATGAGAACTTGGCCAACAACTATTGAAGGTGAATGGTAAACTTTACTCTGTAGTGCTGCAAAAACATGGCACAATAGAATATCAGCTGCACAGAGAATTGTCTAGCTTTTTTTCCATTTACAATTACTATATAACCATTGGTTGTGGGCGCTGTGTGCTTTATTAGAGTAAGGCCACTTTCACACGAGCGAGAATCCTGTGCGGGTGCAATGCGTGATGCGAACGCATTGTGCCCGCACGAAATCCGGACCCATTTATTTAAATGGGTCTGTATACATGAGCGGTGGTTTTCACGGATCACTTTTGCGTTGGGTGAAAATCGCAGCATGTTCTATATTCTTCGATTTTCACGCAACGCTGGCCCCTTAGAAGTGAATGCGGCTGCGTGAAAATCGCATCCGCAATCAAGTGCGGATGCGATGCGATTTTCACGGATTGTTGCTAAGAGATGTTGTTTGTACACATTCAGTTTTTTATCATGCGTGGTAAAACGCAGTAAATCGCATTGCACCGCTGCGATAACAACTGAACGCGATGCAGTTTTCACTGAACGCACCTGCAACGCATCCGGACACGCTCGTCTGCAAGGGGCCTAAGTGGTAATCACATGATTCGCTCAGAGAAACAGCTGAAATATGCAGCAAAAAAAATTATGATAATGTCCCCAAATGTCTTTTCTGAACTTTTGAACATTAAAGCATACCTAACCGTTCAACTAGTTCTCCATTAATTAATAGTACAGTGTGTGTATGAGTAAAAACACTATTTCTGGCCATTATGTTACTTGAATCTTTTAACAGTTTCCCGCTGAACATCTAGTTGCAGATCTCTCAGACATGGTGAGTGGACACTAGCTGCCATCCTCTGCACAAACAAAAAGAGTAGAAGATGCTTTCTAAGCTTCTCTTAAAGACCCTTTACACAAGGGCTGAGAATTACACAGATTATTGCTAACGAGCGTTCATAGTAATGCTTGTTAGCGATAATCGGGTGGTGTAAATGTAACATTGATTACCTGATTAACAAGCTAAACGTTTGTGCGCACGCAAAAGTGTTTACCGCCAGCAGATCGTGCCGTAAACACGATCTCCTGCTGGCAAACAACGGATCCTTATGGGGAGGAGCGATGGATTTAGCGATGAAGGAGATTGCTGAATGTAAATGCAGCGGTCTCCTCCACTAGCAATCAGTAGATTGTCGGGCAGGAATGCTTCCTTGCCGACAATCTGCTGTAATATCGTCCCGTTTAAAGGGACCTTCACTCAGAAGTATGGACCAGGATTATGAAGGACATTACAGAGCTACTAAACTGTATTGGTTTTTAATTTAGCATTTGTGCTGAGATATAAGTCTACTATGTAGATGTGCAGTCTCCTTAGTGTCTCTCATTAAGTCCTGCCTCACTTGTGCTGCTGCTCACTCCTCCCCCTTCCTTGCTCAATGGGCTTGTATTGACGTGTAAAATGGCCTCCCTGTGGAGCTGGTCCATCTCAAGACAGAATTTAAAGCATTTTTCAAAGTGAAAACCAATTAGCAAGGAGAGGAGGAGGAAATGTAAACAGCTGATAACACAAGAACTAGACAGTTCAATGATAAAACATATTACAAGGTTTCTTGTGATCACTTAAATTTGTGTGAAAGTACAATTACTTTTTAAGGTATATATAACAGGAAGTAGCAAAACAAAAACAATAATAAAAAACAAGAAGTAGTAAAAGTAAAACAATAATAAAAAAATAATCTATGGGTAGTGCAGTGGCTCAGCGGTTAGCACGGACAACATCTGCATGTTGTTTGTATGGATTACTCCGGCTAAGGATCAGGCAAACTATCGGTTACAAATGCTCATTTGTGATAACTGGGCCATGAAGGGTGCCACTTGTTTGTTCTGGTGATCACAAGTTTAAATAAGCGCTGATTAACTTGTATGCTGGCCATTTTACACAGGCCAAGGATTAGGGCAATTATTTGGAAAAAGCATTCAAATTACCACTCTTTCCTGATAATTTCCTTGTGTAAATGGTGCTGCCCGTCACTTGGTGAACATACGTTCATTAGTGATTGTGTCTTTTATGTGGCACATAAAATATTTTTCGCTGGCAGCACATTACCTTGCATAAACAATGAAACCGTATGGGGAGGAACAATTGCATTACTGATCATTCACCAGCATGCATGTAAATGCTGATCTTCCCTCGGGGTAAAGATCAGGCAATTATTAAGAGTGATCAGTTTGTTTCCTACAATTGCCTGTGAATCATCCTTTGTAAAAAGTTTACAAGTGATGGCCTATCTTCAAGATAGTTCATCACTATCTGATTGGCGATGTCCAACACCCTGCACCTCCAATGGTCAACTGGTCCACTGCAGTCCATTGTGTAGTGGATGGAGCTGGTTACTGCCGTGCTGTTCCCATGGACTGCACAACAGATGGAGCTGTGCACTTCGGATGCCGACTTCTGTAGAACAGCTGATCTGTGTGGGTATGGGTTGTCGGAACCCTGCCGATCAGAAAGTGATGGCCTATTCTGGCAAAGGAGTGGACAACCCTTTAATTTGTATGTGTTTCTAGGGTATAGAGATGAGATTGTGAGAGACTGATGTGTATGATGATAATCTGTATACAGCACTATGGGATATGTTGGTGTTATACTGTACAACCAACACTAATAAATACTGTCAGGGAAGCCAATCACTACCCAATATTTATTTCTAACTAGAAAAAGATTCTCCAAGGGGTTGTCTGAACTAGAAAACCTATTGGTAATATTCTGTCAGGGAACTCAGAGTTATTATAGAAGGTATCCCATTCAGACCAACTGCCAAGAGAGTCTCTTACTCTGGAGGACCCAGCATGTCCATGTATTACATGGATGCTAGATCCCCTCACAGATGAGGGGTTTCAGAAGTGGGACTCCTTTATGTAGGAGAACACTTCTAGTAAAGAGGGATTGGCCTAACTACTGTGGATTCATAAATAGGTGAGGATTAGGGTTGAGAGAACCTGAACTGTAAAGTTTGGGTTCGAACCGAACTTTAGGGTTTTTAGTTCCCGGACCCGAACATTTCCGCAAAAGTTCGGGTTCGAGTTCTGTGTTCAGCGATTTAATGGCGCTTATTGAAAAGCTGCAGGGCAGCCAATAAACAAGCGTTTAGCTAGTGTGCCCTTAGAAGCCATCACAGCCATGCCTACTAATATCTAGTATTGAGCGCGAATATTTAAATAGCGAATTTTAATCGCGAATATCACAACTTCAAGAATTACCTGCCTGCTTCTTGCTTGTGGGCCAATGTGAGAAGGCTGCAATATCTAGTGTATTAGAATATTCTTTATTATTTAATATAGTTTGTTATGTTAAAATCGGTAATTAAATATGCGCATTAATTGAATCGCGTAAGGGCATTAAGCAACTTTCCTATTGGGTTGGCTTGGTAGAATTGTCGAATAAGTAGAATATAGCGCTATATTCTACATATTCGACAATTCTACCAAGCCAACCCAATAGGAAAGTTGCTTAATGCCCTTACGCGATTAGATTAATGCGCAAATTTAATTACCTATTTTTCGCATAACATACACTATATTAAATAATGAAGAATATTCTAAATCAGTAATGATTTCCCTATCCACATTTGTTTGCAGGGCACTTTTCATGCTCTTACCCACATTTTGCTGCCTTTTGCAGCCCTCTAGCCCTTTCCACGACTCTTTTAGAGCCATTTTAGTGCCCCAAAGTTTGGGTCCCCATTGACTTCAATGGGGTTCGGGGTCAAGTTCGGCGAACCCGAACTTCCAGGTGTCCGCTCAACTCTAGTGAGGATCAAATGCAGTGCTCCCCAATATTTATAGCTTATACCTAAGTCATAGCGGGGAGCAGCAGTACGTGTTTTATTGTACAGTACTGAGAAAATCAATAGTTCCTATAAGTCAGGGCATCCAAATGCAGATACTGTTCCAGCTTTATTGCATGACCTTGTTCTGCTCTACAGACTGGTGAATATTCTCAGTAGTAGCTAATCTGGCATCCTGCCACTTATTAAAAATTAATGGGGTCATTGTCATCCACCCTAATTTATGTGCTAAGAAAATGCCTTGTCAATTAGCATACTTGTATTCAACATAGCTTAGCACCTTGGTTTATAAGCTCTGCTACTCCTGTTACAGGCCATGAATAGCGATGTGATTAGTAAAACAAAGGCAGTTTATGAAAATAATTGCTACGTGCGTCATTGCCACGGTGTTTAGGCTCCACTATAATTCCAAGTGAATATAAAGCTTTCTCTAGACAGCATGTTCTATAATGTGTATATCATTATAATATAGGCTCTGTGGGAAAAAAAATCCATTTTCCATTACACTTCAGATTTTCAAATGATATGACATTATAGGTGCAGAAAGTACATAACCGGCATATAAACTAAATCAATGTATTATATTTACTGAGAACAAATGGTCAGCGAATGGAATGGTATTAAGATGCATGAGATATCACTCTACCATCACTTTTACATTTATATAGATTTGATGCTACAAGCACCATTATGTCAGGTTCACATTAATGGTTATTGTTGGCTACAGCCAGATTAAATGTGATTGAATGGAAATATATTACTTTTTATTTGGAATCACAGCCTGGTCTTGTTCATGGAGATATTGTGCAGTATAAAACAAATACATTGTTTCCCGCTATAGTGGTGCAGTCTAGACCTATGACACAGTCTCCAATGAAGAAACCCAACCTAGTCCTAGTGATATGATTTTACCCTAGTGTTAACTGGCAGTCATATGGTTTTAGACCAAGTTCCAGTACTGTTAATACATCTGTGGCGCCGTTTGTTAGAGTAATCTTAACAACCCCCCCCATTTTTACAATATTCTTGTAGCCTCCCCTTCATATCTGTGCATGGTCCTGTTAGTGGATCCCCCCAGTTGCCTATGTGATTACTACTACTTGTGTGGATAATGGGCAGCCAATGGGCCACTGTACGCAGCAACAAACAGTACCAGTTTACAGGAAGCGTCAGTCGGCGTGTGCATACCTCTCAACCGTCCCGGATCCGGTGGGACAGTCCCATTTTCCATGGGAAGCAGAGACAGCTGCCTGTAATAATGAAGCAAGAGCAGTCCGTCGGCTCCCTGCTTCATCATTCCTTCCCCCATCCAGCGCTCCACACTGCAAGCCTAGGCATGGGCCGGGGTCACCTGGGAGCTCCGTGTATCCTGCTGCTGCTAGGGAACCAAGTGAGTATATGGAGTTTATTTTTTTTACTGCCTGTGAAGGGGGCACAGATGGGCATATTACTGTCAGGGGGCACAGATGGACATATTACTGTCAGGGGGCAAAGCTGGGCATATTACTGTCAGGGGGCACATAACTGGACATAACTACTGTAAGGGGGCACATATCTGGGCATAACTACTGTGATGGGGCACATAACTAGTGTGAGGGGGGCACATAAATGGGCATAACTACTGTGAGAGGGGCACATAACTTAACATATTACTGTGAGGGGGAACAGCTGGGCATATTACTGTAAGGGGGTATAGCTGGGCATATTACTGTGAGGGGACACAGCTGGGCATATTACTGTGAGGGGGTACAGCTGGGCATATTACTGTGAGGGGAAAAATCTGGGCATCGATATTGTGAAGGGACACATATCTGGGCATATTACTGTGAGGGGGCATATATCTGGGCATCTCTACTGTGAGGTGCACATATCTGGACATAACTACTGTGAGGGGCACATATTTGGACCTAACTACTGTGAGAGGGCACATATCTGGGCATTGTTACTGTGATGGGGCACATATCTGGACATAACTACTGTCAGGTGGCACATAACTGGGCATAATCTGTGAAGGGGCCCAATGCTGGCATAACTACTGTGTGGTGGCATAAAGGGGGAATAATTACTATGTGGTGGCATTTAGGAGACTAGTTAGGATTAGGTGTTTCGTTTTGGGTGGTGTTAGAGGCGTGGCCTAGTGCAGAAGAAATTATCCCTCTTCCTTCTTTTCTAAAGTTGGGAGGTGCAGCCGCGTGTAGTGCCAGAGGGTACTACTGTGTGAGGTGTCCAGCAGCAGGCCTGAGTATTGATGCCATGAGATGAGACGGTTGGCTGTTGGCACTGGCAAAGAAGGTCAGACATTGGGATTTATGTGTGTTTACCGCATTTTTAATGTTGTTTTCATGCAGATTTTACTGCATACAAATCCGTACCATGTGCAGGTAGTCTAAAGCTGATGTAAAGTAGGAAAACTGACGAAGGCTCATACTGCAGATCCCTAGACTTATGGCGAATTTAGACGCATCAAAAGTGCAGACAATTATTGGGAAAGAACCATTACTTCCAGGTAAGTGCCTGCTCATCAGTGGAAGTATGAGCTGAATTTAAATGCAGCAATCTTCTCCACTGTATGGGGACAAGCTATAGCTACTGCTACCGTTTATCCTCACACAGATTCACTTTTTGTGGGCAGCAAACCGCTGTTCACACAGCACGATCTGCTGCCCATAAACGATGATTTTATGTGATACACAAAAGATAATTTCACTTGATAAACGAGCATTTTGATCGTTCATCGGGTGATCGGCAGCACGTTTACATGGGCAGATATGGGGAACGAGCGTTCTTAGTAACATTTATTTCTGATTATCTGCTCTGCAGTTGTGCAGTGTAAATCCACCTTTACCCTGCTTCTCAGGAAAGGTTAAGAACCCCAGCAATAAGTTAATGAGTGCCAGTGTGATGCCTGACAGGTAAACAAGAGATCAAAACCTGGCATCACAGCTGTCTGTCTCTGCAGCCGGAGGGTCTGCTGCTAAATATAGGCTAAATCTTAGATGTGGAGGAGCAGTCGACTCTGGCTATGAATAAGCTATGCTCACCACAGGGGAATTTCAATGGCTTCTGACAAAAATGTCTGCATTTCACTGAGCTATACCTATTGCACTTACCCCATTGTGGCTCTGTTCACTAGCACTGATGTATTATCTTAAAAAGGAACTGAACTAAATCAAAACATTTATAAGACTTTATTTTTATTAAAAGCATATTATATGGAATTTAAAGAGGCAGAGGCTAAAAGAAAAGCAGGAAAAGGAAAAATCTAGTTGCACACAATTCAATTGTGTCAAAAAAATCATATTTTCATATTTAAACTATATGCTATACTATATACTATATATAACAATACAAGCAAGCATCCACAGAGCGCCTACTGAGCTGCTTTTAAGAGGATAGAAAACTGCCTTGCCCCTCTTATCCATTGCAGTGATAACCTAGTCCTATGGGTTACAGCTGACCCTGGTATGGAGGTAATACCACCCATATTTTGTGCCATGGTATGTGCCTTACGCAGCTGAGAGATGATAGCCAGATATGTATATGCACTACTGTGGGTAAAACACCATGTATGAATTTTAATCATGGTTAAATGTATATTTAGTTTGTGATGACCTCACAGTTGGCCTGTGGCAGTGTAAACATTTGGGGTCATTTACCTAGAGCAGGATGCCAGGCTGTATCCCCTAAGTTGTTCGCTTCATCTGACTTGCCTGTAACCACTGAAACTGTTGACTTTGGTGTGAAACCCAAAGCTAGTTGCTCCACGAGTCTAATAAAACTAATTGTTCATGTAATATCTGTGTTCGACTATTTTCCTTCTGCCATCCTTGAGTGGGGAACTTTGCATACAACTGACAGGCCTAAAATATCCTCCTTAAAAGCTATGTATGGGGGCGTGGCCTGACTGTCATGGCGTGAAGACGCTAGTTACTTTGGCTCCTGAGGAATCCTGAATATATCCTGGCCATCAGTGAGTTCTGACCCTGTGAGGACCATTTGTCGACCTTCAGTGACACCCGGTGACCCGCCAGTGGTGAAATTACCAGGTCTCCGAACTTTGAAGACAGATCTGCAGACCGGCGAGTAGGCCCGCGCCGTGCGGCAGGCACAGCCGTAGGATTTCCCTGGTGCTCAGTCTCCTAGCCCTGCGGAGTGAATGCAAGAGGGACGATACCTGGAACCTAGCAGACCATCGGGCCTACCGCAGTAAGTGGAGAGAATCGCGGGTGACTCCGAGTCACCTACCTGCAGCGCCGCAGCGGACGGGCCCTCCCTGTGTGCGATCCGGAGTGCCGGCGCCATTACAGTCACTGCGCCTGGCGATCCGGCGGACTGTCCTGTCTGCAAGAGCGGTGCGGCCCTGCTCCGCAGCGACGGATCCTTGTGCCTCCCCCCCTCTCCTGAACCTAAACGGGGGTGAGAGGGAAACCGGGGGTGTATTACCCCCTCTTTCAGTGTCCCTTTCCTTTACACGTGCGTCCCCACGTTCCGGCGCCATTGCGGCTGGGGCGCCTGCAGTTCCCCACTGGCCCCCCTTCCCTCTCCTGCATAGAAGACAACAGTGAGGAGAGATCTTTGGGACATCACAGTGCCTTGTTTGCCCATCCTATCCATCAGTGACTGTTGCTCCTTAGATCCTGTGAGGGAGAGCTCGCATTGGTTACAGGTCGGACTTGAAATAACTGGCGCACTATAGTACTTGGTGGGAGTGATACTGCTGATCTGCCCTGCGGGGGTCCCCTGCTGACGTCCTGTGGTTACCGACCTGGTAGTGCACCCCCTGCTCAAGTACATCTGAGCCTCTTACCACCTTACATCTGCTGAGCTCTTTGTGGGGCTGCTACCTTCATTATACGTATAACTTTAAACGCTTTATGGGCCGCAAGACGGGTACCTCTGGGCCTACCACCTCGCCTAAAGTGTTGATTGACAATATGAGTCAGACAGAACCTCAAGGGGAGGATGCTTCCACTGATCACTCGGCGGTGGATCTCGCTAAACTTATGTCAGCCATCACAACATGTCAGACGGCCCTGACGGTCAAGATTGATCATGTCCAGGCTGATCTTACCTGCCTCAGACACGACATCGACAAGATACGAGAAAGAACTACTGAGGTAGAGAGGAGATTGGGGGAGGTGGAGGACAGGTCACATCGAGGGGATTCTACAGTCCGTACTCTTCAAAGCCAAGTCAAGACACTAATGGCGAAGGTAGAGGACGCTGAGAACCGTAACAGACGAAACAACGTCCGCATTATGGGTCTACCTGAAAGAGCAGAGGGACAATCCCCAGAGGAATTTGCGGAGTGCCTTATCAAACAAGTCCTTGATCCTATCAATCTGTCAACAAACTTCGCAGTGGAACGGGCCCACAGGATACCCACCAGACCTCTACCCCCTGGGGCTCCGCCACGGCCTTTCATCTTTAAGGTCCTGAATTACAGGGACCGCGACGCGGTCCTGGCGGCGGCCCGCCGACAGAAAGACATTCGCTTTGACAACACCCGGATCTCCTTCTACCCGGACTTTTCCTCTGAGGTCCAGAAACAGCGGAGGCAGTTCACGGCAGTGCGTACCCGACTGCGAGAGAAAGGTCTTGCCTACGCTATGATGTATCCAGCACGACTTCGGGTGCAAGACGGAGACTCAGTGAAATTCTTCTCAACTCCAGAAGAAGCATCCGACTGGCTCGACCGGAGGGGCTGAGTATATTGAGACTGGCGGGTTTAAGGGTCTCGATATTGACTTAAATGATGGCCACGTTATCGAGGGGAGCTATGTTTGACATGCTTGTTCGGTTCCCTGAGTGCGGCTTAGTTACCGCCGAGGGATACAGAGTTTAGAACGGGTCCCCCGTCTTACTATTTAGCATTGTATTTTGGGTACCTAGGCTCGGATATGTTGGGGTCGTCTGGGCAGGGTGGGGGAGTTGGCCTGGGTTTCTGGGCTAGTTGGGAAGGTTATTCTTTACTATTGTGTGTTCTGGATGGATGTGTGTGTGAATGGCTTGGGTGGTCCGGTATCCTCTTGAGAAGCAGTGATGCCCTACCCCCATGATGGCGGTCTGTCGATTTGTCTCCTGGAATGTCAGGGGACTTAATGACAAAATCAAAAGGTCCCTTGTCTTTAATTATCTGAAAACCCATAACCCAGACGTGTTGCTATTACAAGAGACACATCTCCAGGGACAGAAACTTCTGGCGCTGAAGAGACCTTGGGTGGGGGCGACATACCATGCTACGTACACTACTCGGGCGAGGGGTGTGTCCATTTTGGTGGCGAGGTCCCTCCCATTTCAATCCTACTCAGTCCAGACGGATATGCTGGGACGCTTTGTTATTCTCCATGCTGCAATCAGAGGTATTGACTATATCATAGTTGGGGTCTATGTCCCTCCCCCCTTTCAGAGGGAGACACTGGATGAAGTTATGAAACGAGTGACACTGCTGCCTGGGGCACCCTTGATTGTACTTGGAGATTTTAATGCGGTCCTTGACCGAGATGTGGATCGGCTTCGCCCCAGTGGTTCACATAGTGATTCGCTGAGTTCATGGGCGGAGGGGTTTGCCTTGACAGAGGGATGGAGATACCTACATAGAGGGGAACGCCAATTTTCCTGCCACTCTGCCTCATATGCTACACTTTCCCGAATTGACTTAGCGTTCCTCAGTAAAGATTTGCTGCCCTCCCTGACGACGGCCTCTTACCTACCAAGGGGGATTTCTGACCATGCCCCTCTACTGGTTGTCCTGAGACAGCCACTTGCTCCTGCCGAAAGGCCATGGAGACTCAATAGCAAATGGTTGGAGGTTCTTCCAGTCGCATGGGCCGCCCAACAAGGCATAAAAGATTACTGGGAAAACAACGAGGGCTCGGCCAACCCTTTGGTGGAGTGGGAGGCTTTTAAAGTGGTACTGCGTGGCACCTTGATTCACGCGATAGCCTCGCATAGGAAAGAGTTAGGGGCAACAAGAGCTAAGCTGGAGAGAGATGTCGTGGACGCAGAATACGCTTATACACATGACCCTAGCGCGGGAAATCGTAGTGTGTGGGAGGTAGCGCAGAGGAGCCTCAATCTACATCTGACAGAATACACTCAAAAGAAACTGCTATTTCAAAGGCGCATAGTGTTTTCCGATGGTGACAAAAATGGGAGTGCCCTGGCGTTTCTAGCTAGAACAGAAGCGCCACAAACTGTAGTTCCGCACATCACTTACGGGGATGACTTGAAGGTATTTTGCCCGGAGGATATTTGTGAACATTTTGCTCAATTCTATACAGACTTGTACAGTTCCAAAACAAGTTCGTCCCCGGAAGAGATGAGATCTTACCTCCAATCTATCTCGCTGACACCTCTGGCAAGGGCAGATAAGGCGTACTTGGGGGGCCCTATTGAGGAAGGGGAGATCAAGGCTGCGATTGAGAGTATGGCAGTGGGGAAGTCGCCTGGTCCGGACGGCTTCCCGGTAGAGTGGTACAGATTGGACATTGACCGTCACTGCTCACGTTTGCTCCAGCTTTTTAATTATGCTTTTGCATCCGGTGAGCTACCGCCATCCTTTGGAGAGGCCACCATCGTGGTGATTCACAAGGCTGGGAAGCCTCCGGACCAATGTGCGTCGTATAGACCGATATCCCTTTTGAATACGGACGCTAAAATTCTAGCCAAGATTCTGGCTGGGCGCCTAAATATGGTAATTTTATCTATCATAGACCCGGACCAATCGGGCTTTATGCCGGGTAAGACAACCGACATAAACCTCAGGAGGTTATTTACAAATCTGCAAATCAGACATGATAACGCGGGATCGAGGGTCCTGGTATCTCTTGATAACGAAGGCCTTTGACTCCGTAGAATGGCATTTTATTTGGGAGACGATGCACTGTCTTCAGTTTCCTCGATCCTTTGTCAAATGGGTCCAACTGCTATATCGGGCGCCTACAGCACGAATCAGAGTGAATGGAGCCCTCTCCCGTACCTTCAGGTTGTATAGAGGCACTAGACAAGGGTGTCCTCTCTCGCCGTTATTGTTCGCCCTTATAATGGAACCCCTTACCCAGCTGATCAACAACAGTTCTCTGATAGAGGGGTGGACAGTAGCGGGGGTGCAGGAGAAATTGTCACTGTACGCAGATGACTTGCTAGTGTACTTGGCTGATGCTGGCCCTTCCTTAGAGGCACTGTTAGACATTGTAAATGCCTATGGTAGGTATTCGGGGCTCCGGGTAAACTGGACCAAATCCAGTCTATGTAGAATAGATGTTGAAGAGGACATAACTATTTCCCCAGTATCTCCCTTGAGGCTAGTTGACAGTTTCCTCTATTTGGGGATTCGAATCCATAGAGACCCGAGGCAGTTCTGTCAGCTGAACCTGCGACCCACTATGGAGTATGTCACACGTAAATTGGAAGCTTGGGAAAACCTTCCCTTAACCCTAGTGGGCAGAATCAATATCATTAAGATGGTCTTGCTATCCAAGCTGTTGTATATGTACAGAGCGGCCCCTGTAAGGATCCCTAAGTCTCACTTTGACTCCCTAGACAAAATTATGTCTCCTTTCCTATGGCGCCATCAGACTCCAAGACTAGCCAGGAAAACACTGAAGGCTTTGTATTCTCAGGGGGGATTGCAACTACCGGATATGTATATTTACTATATAGCCACCCGTCTGATGTATGCGTCCTGGTGGATCAGGGCAGACGCCAATAATCCGGCGGTGGTGCTCGAGGCGGCGTTGGTGGGGTCTTATGAAGCCCTAACGAACCTAGTATATAGGGGGGGCGGGGCCCTGGGAGCCAGAAGGTATACGGAGGCCATGGTGACAGTGATTGAGGCATGGGTGCGGTTTGTGGTGTCACATGTTGATGACCCTACGGGGGAAACCTGGTCTCCGTATACCCCCCTGTGGCGCAATACACGCCTTCCCGAGCTCTTGAATCTCCCAGATTTTGAATTTTGGCCCCAGAAAGGGATTAAGTATTTGTCTCAGTTGTATCATGAGGGGATTTTCCGCTCCTTTGAGAGCTTGAGGGCTGATTTCCTATTACCCCGGGCGAGCTTTTTCCGCTACCTCCAGCTGAGACATGCTTGTGAAACCCAGTTCAAATCCTTGTCGCTGAGCTTGGACTGTGGACTTCTGGAATCGGTAGCTAGGAGGGTACATCTATGTAAACCAATCTCATCCTTTTATGTAGAAATTGTAAAGATGCAGGAATCCCCTATTCGACGATCCTTTACCAGATGGTCAGAGGATATTCCGGATTTGGGGGATTCACACCTGGAGGAGTGGAGCTCGTGGTGGAGGAGGTCTGTTATTAGTGCTCGTGATCAACTCATCCAAGTTAAATGGATGCATAGGGTATATTTGACTCCATTACGTCTCTATCACATGCGACAGATACCGGATCCGGCTTGTGGGAGATGTGGTGAGGCGAGGGGTTCTTTCTTCCACATGGTTTGGCGGTGCCCGGTGGTGCAAGTGTACTGGAAGGGGATATGCAACTTCATTGACACGAAGCTGGGGCTCCCGGGGATTTGTGACCCGATGGTATGTCTGTTAGGAGTGGTCTCTGAAGTTACACCGACTAAATACGGTAGAATATTGCTTCGACTGTTGCTGTTCTATGGGAGGAAAAATATTCTTCTTAACTGGAAACCGCCTAAATGCCCAACTGTGGACCAATGGTCACAGCTTGTTAATAAAGACCTTCAGATGTACAAGCTGACATACACCGCACGGGGGGTACCTGCCCGTTTTGACAAAATCTGGGGCCTATGGGTGCAAGCTGGAGGCACGGTATGAGGAGTATTAGATGTGGGGACCGGACCGCCCAAGTCTGTGAGTGCGAGTGTGATGAGTGGGTTCCGGTGGTGGACATGTGGCTACAGCGATTATTAGCTTGGGCTTTGGAACATGGAAGCTCAGGTTTGTCCTTTCTACTGTCGGGAGAAACACGCGCACTTGATCATTGCCAAACTTGCCCGCGGCGTTTAATGAATCTACGTGATTGTTACTTCCCCTTGGGATTGCTGTATTTAATGCAAAAGTGCTAAATATACGTTTTTAGGGAAAAGCCCAACTCTAGACCAATGGGCGCAGTTGAGAAGATCTTCAGATGTGTAAGCTAACACATATTACGCGGGAACTATCAGATTGTTTTGACAAATCTAGAGCTTCTGGGTACAGGCTGATGACATGATCTGTGGGAATATTAAGAGGGGGAAACAACTACCCAAGTGTGTGAGTGAGTGAGGGAATGTGGAATGAGTGGGTTCCAGGGGCGGTTATGCGCTGACAGAGGATTACAAGTTAGATTCTAAGACATTAAAACTATTGTTATCCTGTTTGCTGTCGGGAAGCATATATATACTAGATCATTACCGAACTTACTTGTGTTGATGAATGTATCTATGTGCAATGTTCTGTTCCCTTTGGGATTGTTGTACTTAACGCAAAAGTGTTAAATAAACGCTATTAAAAAAAAAAAAGCTATGTATATCTTCGGGGGCAACTGTGTTTATGATAGCATTTTACTTATTTTGGGTTTAAAAAAATCATTTTTTCAAATGGTCTTTAATAAAAATATTGAGCTGCTCTGTCACAAAGGGTTAACTGTTTTTCTTGCTGTGTGACTGGTACTTTCGCTTTCACTTTGTGAAATCATCTAACAAACCCTATTTCTAAATTACTAAAAGGTCATAAACACTTATTTAAGCCACATTCTTATCAGTGAGCTATAATGACTGTTTAGGAGGTCAGAGATCAGAGATAAGAAGCCATCAGCTGTGCTGCCTGATGGAAAATTTAGATCCTGGTACTAGAGAAATTCAAGGCTGCACAGACAGGGGTTCCAAATTTTTAATAAAGATCAATTGAAAAAAAGATTTCTAGCGCAAAATGAGTATAATGAAATAATAAATAAAAAAAACTCCCCCAAAGGTTTAGACAGCCTTTAACCACCACAGCCCCCCTAGCTTAAACACCCTTAATGACCAGGCCACTTCTTACAATTCTGCACTACACTACTTCCACCGTTTATTGCTCCGTCATACAACTTACCACCCAAATGAATTTTACCTCCTTTTCTTCTCACTAATAGAGCTTTCATTTGGTGGTATTTCATTGTTGATGACATTTTTACTTTTTTTGCTATTAATAAAAATTTAACGACATTTTTGCAAAAAAATTACATTTTTCACTTTCTGTTGTAAATTTTTTTAAAAAAAACAACATTTTTATATAAATTTTCCGCAAAACTTATTGTTCTACATGTCTTTGATAAAAAAAAATCCAATAAGTGTATATTTATTGGTTTGGGTAAAAGTTATAAAACTATAAAACTATGGTGCAAAAAAGTGAATTTTGGCATTTTGAAGCAGCTCTGACTTTCTGAGCACCTGTCATGTTTCTTCAGGTGCTAGAATGCCAGGATAGTATAAATACCCCCCAAATGACACCATTTTAGAAAGAAGACACCCCAAAGTATTCGCGGAGGGGCATGGTGAGTTCATGTATCATTTCATTTTTTTTCACAAGTTAGCGGAAAATGACACTTTCTGAGGAAAAAAAATAATAATAAAGTTTCTATTTCTGCTAACTTCTGGCAAAAAAATAAATAAATCTCAGACGGACTCACTATGCCCCTCAGTGAATACCTTGGGGTGTCTACTTTCCGAAATGGGGTCATTTGTGGGGTGTTTTTACTGTTCTGGCATTTTGGGCGGGGCTAAATTGTGAGCAGCCATGTAAAACATAAAGGTACTCATTGGAATTTGGGCCCCTTTACGCACCCAGGCTGCAAAAAAATGTTACTCATGTGGTATCGCCGTACTCAGGAGAAGTAGGGCAATGTGTTTTGGGGTGTATTTTTACATATACCCATGTTGGGTGAGAGAAATATCTCTGTAAATTGTCAACTTTGTATAAAAAAAATTTAAAAAGTTGTCGCTTACAGAGATATTTCTCACACAAAGTATGGGTATATATAAAAATACACCCCAAAACACATTGCCCTACTTCTCCTGAGTACGGCGAAACCACATGAGTGACACTTTTTGCAGCCTGGGTGCAAAGGGGCCCTAATTCCAATGAGTACCTTTAGGATTTCACAGGGCATTTTTACGCATTTGGATTCCAGACTTCTTCTCACGCTTTAGGGGCCCCTAAAATGTCAGGACAGTATAAATACCCCACATGTGACCCCATTTTAGAAAGAAGACACCCCAAGGTATTCCGTGAGGGGTATGGTGAGTTCATGTAAAATTTTATTTTTGTCACAAGTTAGTGGAATATGAGACTTTGTAAAAAAAAAATACAATGAAATAAAAAAAAATCAATTTCCGCTAACTTGTGCCAAAAAAAAATAAAATTCTGTGAACTCGACATGCCCCTCACGGAATACCTTGGGGTGTCTTCTTTCTAAAATGGGGTCACATGTGGGGTATTTATACTGCCCTGGCATTTTAGGGGCCCTAAAGCGTGAGAATCCAAATGCGTAAAAATGCCATGTGAAATCCCTGTGGTACTCATTTGTTTTAGGGCCCCTTTGCGTATCTTGGCTGCAAAAAAGTGGCACACATGTGGTATCGCCGTACTCAGGAGAAGTAGGCCAATGTGTTTTGGGGTGTATTTTTACATATACCCATACTGTGTGTGAGAAATATCGCTGTAAACGACAACTTTTTAAATTTTTTATACAAAGTTGTCAATTTACAGAGATATTTCTCTCACCCAGCATGGGTATATGTAAAAAAACACCCCAAAACACATTGCCCTACTTCTCCTGAGTACGGCGATACCACATGAGTGACAATTTTTTGCAGCCAAGATGCGCAAAGGGGCCCAAATTCCAATGAGTACCTTTTAGGAGGGCATTTTTCTTCTCAAGCTTTAGAGCCCCTAAAATGCCAGGACAGTATAAATACCCCACATCTGACCCCATTTTGGAAAGAAGACACCCCAAGGTATTCTGTGAGGGGCATGGCAAGTTCATAAAATATTTTTTTTTTAGCACAAGTTAGCGGAAATTGATTTTTTTATTATTTTTTTCTCACAAAGTCTCCCTTTCCGCTAACTTTTGACAAAAAGTTCAATTTTGCATAGACTCACTATGCCCCTCAGCGAATACCTTGGGGTGTCTTCTTTCTAAAATGGGGTCACTTGTGGGTGTTTGTACTGTTCTGGCATTTTAGGGTGAGGCTAAATTGTGAGCAAGCCGTGTAAAACATAGAGGTATTCATTGGAATTAGGGCCCTTTGCGCATCCAGACTGCAAAAACGTGGCACACATGTGGTATCGCCGTACTCAGGAGAAGTAGGGCAATGTGTTTTAGGGTGTATTTTTACATATACCCATGCTGTGTGAGAGAAATATCGCTATAAACTGACAACTTTGTATAAAAAATTTATACAAAGTTGTCGATTTACAGAGATATTTCTCACACACAGTATGGGTATATATAAAATACACCCCAAAACATATTGCCCTACTTCTCCTGAGTACGGCGATACCACATGAGTGACACTTTTTGCAGCCAAGATGCGCAAAGGGCTCAAATTCCAATGAGTACCTTTTAGCATTGACGCATTTGATTCCAGACTTCTTCTCATGCTTTAGGGCACCTAAAATGCCAGGGCAGTATAAATACCCCACATGTGACCCCATTTTGGAAAGAAGACACCCCAAGGTATTCCGTGAGCGGCATGGCGAGTTCATAGAAAATATTTTTTTGGCACAAGTTAGCGGAAATTGATATTTATATATATATATATTTTTTCACAAAGTCTCCCTTTCCGCTAACTTTTGACAAAAAGTTCAATTTTGCATAGACTCACTATGCCCCTCAGCGAATACCTTGGGGTGTCTTCTTTCTAAAATGGGGTCATTTGTGGGGTGTTTGTACTGTTCTGGCATTTTGGGTGGGGCTAAATTGTGAGCAGCCGTGTAAAACATAAAGGTATTCATTGGAATTAGGGCCCCTTTGCGCACCCAGACTGCAAAAACGTGGCACACATGTGGTATCGCCGTACTCAGGAGAAGTAGGGCAATGTGTTTTGGGGTGTATTTTTACATATACCCATGTTGGGTGAGAGAAATATCTCTATAAATTGACAACTTTGTATAAAAAAATTTAAAAAGTTGTCGTTTACAGCGATATTTCTCACACACAGTATGGGTATATATAAAAATACACCCCAAAATTATTGCCCTACTTCTCCTGAGTACGGCGATACCACATGAGTGACACTTTTTTGCAGCCAAGATGCGCAAAGGGGCTCAAATTCCAATGAGTACCTTTAGCATTTTTACGCATTTGGATTCCAGACTTCTTCTCATGCTTTAGGGGCACCTAAAATGCCAGGGCAGTATAAATACCCCACAAGTGACCCCATTTTGGAAAGAAGACACCCCAAGATATTCCGTGAGCGGCATGGCGAGTTCACAGAAAAAAATTTTTTGCCACAAGTTAGCGGAAATTGATATATATATATATATTTTTTTTACAAAGTCTCATATTCCACTAACTTGTGACAAAAAATAAAATTTTACATGAACTCACCATACCCCTCACGGAATACCTTGGGGTGTCTTCTTTCTAAAATGGGGTCACATGTGAGGTGTTTGTACTGCTCTGGCATTTGAGGGTCTCTGCAATCATTACACGTATGGCCAGCATTAGGAGTTTCTGCTATTCTCCTTATATTGAGCATACGGGTAATGAGATTTTTTTTTTCCGTTCAGCCTATGGGCTGAAAAAAAAAAAAATGAACGGCACAGATTTCTTCATTCACATCAATCAATGTGGATGAAAAAATCTCTGCCAACATCAGTGACTGCGGTGCGGTGGGCTGGGCGCTAGCTACCTAACAAGTAGCTAACTAACTGGCGGTGATAAGGGACCCTTATGCCCCATTCACACGTCCACAATTCTGTTTGCGGAACGGAATTGCGGACCTATTCATTTTTATGGGGACAGACTTTGTCCCGCTCGGATCCGGAATTACGGATCCGCGCTTCCGGGACTGCACTTCCGTTCCGCAAAAATATAGAACATGTCCTATTCTTGTCCGCAATTGCGGACAAGAAAAAGCATTTTCTATATAGTTCTGGCAATGTGCGGATCTGCAAAATGCGGAAAGCACATTGCTGGTGTCCGTGTTTTGAGGATCTGCGGATCCGCGGATCAGATCCACGGATCCGTGGATCAGATCCACGGATCCGCAAAACACATATGGACGTCTGAATGGAGCCTTACAAGGGGTGTGATCAATGACAGGGGGGTGATCAGGGAATCTAGATGGGGTGATCAAGGGGTTAATAAGTGGGGGGGTTAGTGTAGTGTTTGGTGCAACTTTACATAGCTACCTGGTCCTCTGGTGGTCGATCCCAGCAAATGGGTCCACCAGAGGTCCAGGTAGCAGGTATATCAGACGCTGATATACTTGTTTGATGCAAATTATTTCGCATCTACAGCCTGCCAGCGATGGATCATCGCTGGTAGGCTGCAGTACAAGTTGTGAGACACGCGGCACTGTGAACGCGCGCGCTCGCGCTGACAGGAAGTCTCGCGAGATGACGCGCCGATTCGTCCACTCAGAACTACAGGACCGCCCGCCGGACGCATCTGTGCGTTAGGCGGTCCTGTAGTGGTTAAGGACTGACTCCCTCACTGGAAGTCTTGTAATTCAAACATGGATGACTTAAGCTTGTTTCACATCTGCATTAAGGAGATCTGGCTGGCTGTTCCCTCTTCTCTGCATATTTGCCAGGTTGCGGCCTGATCTCTACTGGTTCCCATTATAGTGAATGGGGCTGGACAGAATTCCGGCAGTGCACAGCAGCACCCCAACAGTAATGGATCTGGCAATCTATTCCCTGCTGGAACGTCCTTCCGGATCTGCTTAACGCAGATGTGAAATAAGTCTTAGGCCTCATGCACACGGCCGTGGAACACTGCCGGCGCAGACCGTCGTATCCCGGCCTGGAATCCAGCTGACAGCAGGAGCGCACGGCGTCATTGGTTGCTATGACGCCGTGCGCTTCATGCCTCTGCTGGACTACAGTAATGTTGTATTACTGTAGTCCAGCGGCGGCATGAAGCACACGGCGTCATAGCAACCAATGACGCCGTGCGCTGCTGCTGTCAGCTGGATTCCAGGCCGGGATACCACGGTCCGCGCATGGCCATGTGCATGAGGCCTTAGCCCGCAAAGAATCACAGCCCTAGTAATGTTTATCAAGCCTCAGTGGCTCTCTCATGCAAGCAGCTGTACCTGGTCCAGTACTTCAGTACCACTGTGACTTAGATCACTTTTACCTAGCTGTGTTTTTACCAGCAATTTTAAGCCTAAGCCAGGAATGGAAGCAGCAGAGAAAAGGTATAATGGAAACATTTGCAATTTTTCTGTATTTTGGATCCATTCTTGGTATTTTCTTGCAACCTTTTGGTATTTTCTTGCAAAATTTTACCAAACTACTGCCCAGTCACAGCAACCTTATTCCTTGTTCTGAAATAAATTTACCTTGTCAACTCCAGCATCATACTTCTGTCTCAGCCACCACCTCCACTCCACACAAAGTCAAGGGGAGAATGAGGGGTCCAGTATACTTCTCTAAGGGTAACTCAGAATAAGGTCCATTATGGATTCTCTTTTCTTCTTCTTTTTTCTATATATGAGTATGATGTAAGTTGTTATGCTGAGGGACAGTCAGAAGTCATTTGAACACAGAAATTTCTCAACGATTTCTGCATCAGCAGTGAAGAATTAGCTGATGTTAATAAAATTTCTTGAGAAAGCATATGAAACATACAAAAAATGCGTAAAAACATACATTACTTGGCAAAGATTTACAGCTACAGATATAGATGTCTGTGATCTTGACAGTATTCATTGCAATTTTCTCAGTGTCATTATCTCCCATACTGTAACTGCTCACATTTCTTTTCCAAGAAATACTGTGCCTCATATATAGTATGTGAGACCTTTTTCAAAGAAAGTGTCCTTGTTATCTATAGCAACAAAGCTTTCAATGATGTTAAGAAAACTGGACTCCAGTATTAGTAAAGGAAACATTGACATTTTTTCTCTGGAAAATTCATATGCACCCCAAAATAGTACCAATCAAACCGTCATCTCACCCCGCAAAAAATGAGACCCTACCCAAGACAATCGCCCAAAAAAAAATAAACTATGGCTCTCAGACTACGGAGACACTAAAACATGATTTTTTCATTTCAAAAATGTATTATTGTGCAAAACTGAAATAAATAAAAAAGTATACATATTAGGTATTGCCGCGTCCATAACAACCTGCTGTATAAAGATATCACATGAATTAACCCCTCAGGTGAACACCGTAAAAAAAAGAAATTGTGTTAAAAAAGCCATTTTTTGTCACCTGACATCACAAAAAGTGTAGTACTAAGCGATCAAAAAGTCATATGCACCCTAAAATAGTACAAATCAAACCGTCTTCTTATCCTGAAAAAAATGAGCCTCTACATAAGACAGTCGCCCAAAAAATAAAAAAACCATGGCTTTCAGAATATGGAGACACTTTTTAAATGCTTTATTATGTAAAACTGAAACAAGCAACCAAAAAAAGTAGTCATATTTGGTATTGTCGTGTTCATAACAACCTGCTCTATAAAAATAAAACATGATCTACCTGTCAGATGAACACTGTAGAAAACAAAAAGTAAAAACGGTGACAAAACAGCTATTTTTTGTTACCTTGCCTCACAAAAAGTGTAATATAGAGCAAGCAAAAATCCTATGTACCCCAAAATAGTACCAACAAAACTGCCACCTTATCCCGTAGTTTCCAAAATGGGATTACTTTTTTGGATTCAAATGGAAAATCTGCCAAAAAAAGTAAAATTTTGAAATTTCATCTCCATTTTCCTTTAATTCTTGTGGAACGCCTAAAGGGTTAACAAAGTTTGAAAAATCAGTTTTGAATACCTTGAGGGGTGTAGTTTCTAAAATGGGGTCATTTGGGTGGTTTCTATTATGTAAGCCTCACAAAGTGACTTCCGACCCGAACTGGTCCTTAAAAAGTAGGTTTTGGAAATTTTCAGAAAAATGTCAAGAATTGCTTCTAAACTTCGAAGCCTTTCTAACTTCCCAATAAAATAAAATGGCATTTACAAAATGATCCAAACATAAAATAGACATATGGGAAATGTAAAGTAAAAACTATTATATGAGATATCACTATCTGTTTTAAAAGCAGAGAAATTGAAATTTGGAAAGTTTCAAATTTTTTCAATTTTTGGTAAATGTGGTATTTTTTTTAAAATAAAAATGAAAATATTTACTTAAGTTTACCACTATCATGAAGTACAATGTGTCACGAGAAAACAATCTCAGAATGGCTTGGATAAGTAAAAGCATTCCAAAGTTATTGCAACATAAAGTGACACATGTCAAATTTCCAAAAAACGGCCTGGTCCTTAAGGTGAAAAATGGCAGGGTCCTGAAGGGGTTAATTCAGATCCCACATGAGATGCCTTAATTCAGATAGATAGATCAGACCACTAAATTAATAAACCCAAATAATACAGATCTAGACCAGATCTCATAATTAATTCAGACCCCAGACATATAAAATAATCAGACATCATACCAAACTTAATTTATGTCAGACCACTGAACAAAGCCCTAAATTAATTCAGACCACACACCAGACCTCTAAATTAAGTCCCACAACAGACCTCCTAAATTAATTCAGACCCCAGATTTCACAGATGAAGGAATGGGAGGGAACACCACACCGACAACATGAGGGAAGGGAAAAGCCACTAGGCCTCAACGCTAGGGAAAGGGTCACCTCCTATAGAACCCTACTCCTTTCCCTGACTCCTATCCGTATGGGCACACCTTGAAGGTAGGAATGCTCATACACCGGAACCTGGAGACCCTAAAAAGCCCTATGGGTATTGGCAAGGCTTGAGACGAATTGTTTCTTCCCAGATGAACGAACCAGCGTCTCCCTGAGGCCTAGTAACAACAGACACGGGGAGGGACAACAAAACACAAAGGAACGAGACACTTAACTACTGTAGTGAGATGGATGAGCAGGAACTCCAGAGAGGACAACAAACCAGCTCTTCCCAAACTAAATGACGCTATCAACCGTATATCCAGAAGGATGAGGTCAGAATATATAGGGGAGGTGTAATGACCACTAAGCTACACCTGAAGCAAGGAGTGTGGTCATTAACAACAACACTGAAGCAATAGTTACCAAAGAGGCTGTAAGATCTCTTCACATGTAGCCAGTCTCTTCGATCTTCTGACATCTGTCACGGGAGGGACCGTGACAGTACCCCCTCTTCTACAGGTGACCTCCGGGCACCTAGGACCGACCTTATCAGGATGAGCTCTGTGAAGACGATTAGCATTAATATTGGCCGCTGGAACCCACATCCTCTCCTCTAGTCCGTAACCTTTCCAGTGAATGAGATATTGGAGGGATCTATGGAGAACTCGGGAGTCCACAATCCTGTTGATCTGAAATTCTAAATTACCATCCACCATGACAGGAGCAGGAGGCAAGGAGGACAGCTCAACAGGTTCGACACATTTCTTCAACAGTGACTTATGAAATACATTATGAATTTACAAAGCCTGAGGAAGTTCAAGTCGGAAGGCTACAGGGTTAATAATGGCGGTGATCTTATATGGACCAATAAATCTTGGGCCCAAGTTCCAAGAAGGTACTTTAAGCTTAATGTTTCTTGTGGATAGCCACACAGAATCACCCACTCTCAGGTCTAGACCATTCATACGTCTCCTGTCAGACACACAATTATACCTGTTGCTCATTTTTTTCCAGGTTATTTTGAATTTTCCAACAAATAGATGACAAGGAAGAGGAAAATTGTTCCTCCTCAGGAATACCGGAAGTCTAAGAACCATAAAATGTACCAAACTGCGGATGGAACCCGTATGCCCCAAAAAACTGCGCCTTATCAGTCTGCGGTTATTAATGGCAAACTCGGCTAACGACAAAAATGAAGACCACTCCTCCTGGTTCTCCGAAACAAAACATCTCAAGTAAGTCTCCAGATTCTGATTAGTCCGTTCGACTGAGGATGAAAAGCCAAAGAGAAGGACAATTGTACCCCCAGTCGAGTACAGAACGCTTTCCAGAATCTGGAAACAAACTGAGTCCCCCGATCAGACACCACATCAGAGGGAATGCCATGTAGTTTCACAATGTTATCAACAAACACCTGTGCAAGAGTTTTGGCATTAGGTAGAGCTGATAATGCTATAAAGTGCAACATTTTACTTAGGCAATCAACTACCACCAGAATCACATTTCATTTTTTCCAGAAAAATTCTGTAAATCCGTGATAAAATCCATGGACAAATGAGTCCAAGGTCTGGAAGGGATGGGTAACGGAAGAAGAGATCCGGAAGGCCGAGTAAATGTCGCCTTAGCACGTGCACAGGTACTACAGGCTGACACATAGTCCTCAACACACTTACGCAACCCTGGCCACCAAAATCTACGAGAGATGAGATCGACAGTGAGTCTGCTCCCATGGTGTCCAGCAAGCACCGTACAGTGATGTTCCTCGAATACCTTGAGACGTAATTCAGAAGGAACAAACAACTTCCTTGGAGGACAAGAGTCCGATGCATCTTCCTGGCCCTCTAACACCTTTGCCTCAAGATCAGGATATAGGGCGGATATAACTACCCCTTCAGACAATATAGGACTAGGATCTTTAGAATCACCTCCCCAGGGAAGGTGCGCGACAAAGCATCCATCTTGACGTTCTTAACCCCAGGGCGGTGGATGACAATAAAGTTAAATCTGGTGAAAAACAACGACCATCTGGCCTGCCTTGGGTTCAGTCGTTTAGCTGACTCCAGGTAAGCCAGATTTTTGTGATCAGTAATCACCGTAATAGGATGAATTGCTCCTTCCAAACAATGACGCCTTTCCTCAAAAGCCAACTTAATGGCCAGCAACTCTCTATTACCCACATCATAATTTCTTTCAGCAACCGAGAGTTTTTTAGACAAGAAAGCACATGGGCGCCATTTACTAGGTGAAGGACCCTGCGACAAGACTGCTCCAACCCCTACATTGGATGCGTCAACTTCTACAATCAACGGCTGTGACATGTCTGTTTGCACCAGAATAGGGGACGAAGTAAAATATTCCTTCACCGCTGAAAAGACTTGTAATGCCGCATCAGACCAGACAGAGATATCAGAACCCTTCCTAGTCATGTCAGTTAAAGGTTTAACCACAGTCGAATAGTTTAAGATGAAGTTACGGTAGTAGTTGGTGAACCCCAAAAACCGCATAATCGTTTTCAGATTTTCGGGTCGATCCTAGTCCAACACAGCACAGACCTTCTCAGGATCCATACGAAAACCTGAGGATGAGATCAGGTAACCCAGGAATTGCACCGCCTGAACTGTAAATACACACTTTTCCATCTCAGCATACAACTTATTCTCTCTTAGGATCTGTAACACCTGTCTCACGTGATCCTGATGAGTATCCATGTCTGGAGAATATGGGTACTCTTCTGGGTTCCGAAAGATTATACAACTGAGATTTGGGCAGTTTAGTTCTGGGAATAAGATTGACGGGACAATCGTACTCCCGTTGCGGAGGTAACTCCTGGCTACCACTCTCAGAAAGTACATCAGAAAATTCGGAAATGAACGAGGGTACAGCTTTAGTGGTTACAACAGAGAACAATGTATTAAGACAGTTGTCTATGCAAGAAACACTCCAATCGAGAACTTGTCTCGCTTGCCAATCGATGGTAGGATTATGTTTGCTTGACCATGGTAACGCAAAACCAACGGAGCAGGCAGAGCCTCCAAAACAAAATATGAGATGGATTCGTGCACCACCTGCGACAAGCATTTCTTGGTAAGAGGTGCTGAGTCAATTGCAAACACAGAAATATTTTTCTCTAATGCACCAGTAGTTAACCCATGAATATGAACGAACTGACCATCAACCAGGTTAACCCCTGCCCCACTGTCGATAAACACCTCAAGTTTTGGACTCTAGCGCCACCTCGGCAGAAAGGAGAAATCCGGTACTACCAGAAAATGACAAAAGTAAGTTTTCTGGCTCCCCACCTACACCACCATTAGTAAGTTGGGGATTAAACGTTTCTTTTTTGTTTTCACCTTGACGCTGAACGTGTCCCTTCTTTTCACAACAAAAACAGACTCCCTTCATATGACCAAAGCTCTTTCCAGCAATTCCAGGAGTAGCTCCCCCTAACTAAAAGGCGTATGTCAAAGGAAGCTGCCATATTATTTGACAGCATGTCCTGAGGGTGAGGAACCCTAGATCTCTCTCTCAGGCATTTATAAAGACGTACAGCAAGGGACATAGCTGCTTGCAATTATTAAGGATTTTCATGAAAGGCCAACGTGTCCTTCGGCCTCTCAGATAGACCCTGACAGAATTGGCTATAGAGAGCAGGATTATTCCACTCTGTATCCGTAGCCCATCTCCTAAATTCAGAGCAATAGATCTCCGCGAAGCGCTCTCCCTGCCGTAAACCACGTAACTTGATCTCAGCCTGAGAGATCCAATCCGGGTCATCGTAAATAAGACCCAAGGCTCTAAAAAAAATCATCTACCGACTGGAGGGACTGTGATCCGGTCGGCAGAGAAAAAGCCCAAGATTGGGCGTCACCTTTAAGCAATGAAATGATCATACCTACACATTGACTCTCATCCCCAGAAGAGTATGGACGCAGCTTGAAGTACAATTTACACGACTCTCTGAACCTAATGAAGGCTTGGTACCCACCATCGGAACTAGCCGCCTGTGGTCTCTGGATCTGGAAAAACGGTCGTGCGGAGGTCAGCTACCTCCAAAGACAGACCCTGCAGCTGTCCGACCAGTGCAGACATAGGATCCATAGCTGCACTGACCCGAACAAAAATGGCAGTTTTGGCAGTTGATAATGTCACGGAAAAGGCATGGCAGGGAACAACACACCGACAACAGGAGGGAAGGGAAAAGCCACTAGGCCTCAACGCTAGGGAAAGGGTCACCTCCTATAGAACCCTACTCCTTGCACTGACTCCTATCCATATGGGCACACCTTAAAGGTAGGAATTCCCATACACCGGAACCTAGAGGACCTGGAAACCCTAAAGAGCCCTGCCTATAAATGGAATGGCCGCCCCTGATAGGGTCGATCCCGTGCCTAGACCCTCTTAGTCCCTAACCCTCGTGGTCCCTAACACAGAAAAGTATCCCATCACCATAGTGTAAAGGAGGACGTTCATGTCTAATAGTCACGTCAAGGTCATAGGTTAGTTCAGACCTTAATAAATTACAATATATATAAAAAACTAAAATAATAAACTAAAATTTAATTGTTATGATAGATATTAGACAGTACTTATATCCCACTAGGTTCCAACGTTTTTCACTGTACCTCAGGGGACAGTAAGAAGATGGACTTATGTCTATATAAGCATATAAGTAAACATGTATTAGAAAAGAAGAAAAACCAAAATCACAATGAGGTGAGACATAACCTCTAATAATGTGTCAGGTATATTTGATGGCAACCTGAACTACTATGATCAGCCACTTCAAATATGATCAGGGACCCCCTCCAAGAAATATAAATCAGATAATTAGTACATAGGCACTAAGAATAAAGTACATATTTGATCGGGTCCGATACTTGCACTTCTGTAGTATGCCCATCTAAAACTTCCTATGACAGATCAGTAGTGCCTCTGTGTTTCCCCAGTGGTTCGGTGGCATAGCAAGGGTAACCCATAGGGAGATTAGGCTGCGCAAGATCTCCTGACCTGACGTCATGACACACGGCGATGCGTTCCACCGCTCATTTTTTGCCATCACTTGTATAACCCATCGGGAGATTAGGCTGTGCAAGATCTCCCAACCTGACGTCATGACACACGGTGATGCGTTCCACCGCTCATTTTTTGCCATCACTTGTATAACAACTTAAGCAAATGGGTCCGCATTCATTCTTTATCGGGCTGGACGTTAAGCAGAGAACTTCCAGGCTTTGGCCCCGAACTTCCGGTCCGCGGCTCCACAAATGATAGAACATGTCCTATTCTTGTCCGCAGCTGCATTTCTATGGGGGGTGCCGGCCGGATGTGTTGCAGTTCCGCAACACACCACAGACATGTGAATGGAGCCTTAAACTGACACTGATGGTTTTTATCCAAACTTAATGTCGTTCTTAAGGGGCGAACCTTGCATGCAATTATATACATCCAAATCACACAATGGGCACAGAAGCTTATTATAGAGCCAAAAAGGGTAAGTATATGTAAAAAAAAAATGTTTTTGTATATATGAAATTGCTCTTAGTATCTGAATCATATAATATATAGATGTTCAGGGCAGATAATTATACATTGCCTCATGTGGAGGGGAGGTATTACCACACTGTATGCATATATTTCTGGGGGTGGGGCCTAAGCCCATCCCTTATAAGTAAATAGGGGATCAACTGGTATAGAGACCCCCTTATCCTCCCCTTCTGTATGTAATATATATGGACCAGTCTTAAATGAAGCAAGTAAAGTAAATATTCTCATTTAATCCTGTGGGTGAAACCGTATTAAGTCCGTAGATCCACCGTGTTTCCTAGATGTTCCAAAATTTGTGTTTTGAACTCCCTACATGTTTTACCCACATATAGGGACCCACATTGACATTTTATCAAATACATGACACCCCTACTGTTGCAATTCGCAAAGTTTAGGGCTCAATAGATTTTTGTACCCGAACTATCCCTGAAAGTGTCACCAATCCTAATTGACGGGCAAGCTTTACAGTGCCCACATTTAAAGGTACCATTTTTGCGATTTTGAAGCCAGGTCTCTTTTCTTGGTCATTCAAAGTGACTATGTACAAGGGTGTCACCAATATTTCGACCCCTACGGAATGTAATAGAGGGAGTGTCAGATAAATAGTTCTTGAGATCAGGATCTGTTTTCAAGAGGGACCAATAGCGATTCAAAATATCCCTAACTTGATTCTGTCCTGCGTCAAATGTCCCAATTATACGCAATAGGTTAACCTCCTTTTTCACCTGCGATTGGAAAAGTGCAGCATGTGATCACTTTCGCATGCATATTTCCACGCCTTTTTAGGCACTGATCTGGGTAGCCCCTCCGTTTAAACCTAAAAAAAAATTCTGACACTTCATGCTCAAATTCCTCCAAGGTGGAGCAATTTCGCCTGATTCTCAGAAACTGGCCTTTGGGAATGCCCCTCCTCAGTGGTTTCAGATGGAAGCTTTCCCACCTCAATAAACTATTAGTTGCAGTTTCTTTACGGTAAAGTGTAGTCTTCAGCTGTTGTTGGTCCCCCTTACTAATTCTTATGTCAAGGAATGAAATTGAAGGTGGTTTACATTGAGCTTAGCCATGAATCGTTCAAATTCCTTGACAGATCTCGTCTAATGCAATAATATATCGTCTATAAAGTGGGCCCACAGTGGGATAAATTGGGTCCAGGGTGACATCTCTTCCGTGAAAACCACTGTATCCTCCCACCAGCCCAAGAGCAAATTCGCATAGGTTGGCGCACAAGTGCTCCCCATAGCGGTGCCCCTGAGTTGGTGGTAGAATTTCAAATCAAACTGAAAATAATTGTGTGTAAGTATATAATTGAGAAGGCACAGTACGAAGTTGTTATGATTTCTCAGCTTGTTACCCCTAGAATCAAGATAATATTTTACTGCAGCCAAGCCCTTTGTATGGGGTATAGATGTATACAGGGCTTCAACATCTATTGAGGCCAGAGCCGCTAGATAGGACAATCGCCCAAAAAAATAAAAAAATATGGCTCTCAGAATATGGAGACACTAAAACATATTTATTTTTTTCTAAAATGCTGTCATTGTGTTAAAGTAAAATAAATAAAAAAACAGTATACATATTAGTATCGCCGCATCCGTAAAAACCTTCTCTATAAAAATATCACATGATCTAACCTCTCAGGTAAAGGACAATCGCCTAAAAGAATAAAACAAATATGGCTCTCAGACTATGGAGACATTAAAACATGATTTTTTTTGTTTCAAAAATGATATTATTGTGTAAAACTTAAATGAATAAATATTATACATATTACATATCGCCGCATCCGTAATAACCTGTTCTATAAAACTAACACATGATCTAACCCCTCAGGTGAACACCGCAAAAAAAAAATATTAATAACGTATCAAAAGCCATTTTTGTCCCCTTACATCACAAAAAGTGTAATAGCAAGCGACCAAAATGTCATATGCACCCCAAGATAGTGCCAATCAAACCTTCATCTCATCCCGCAAAAAATGAGCCCCTATATAAGACAGTCGCTTAAAAAATTTTAAAAATTTAAAAAATATGGCTTTCAGAATGTGGAGACACTAAAAAAATCATTTTTTCAAAAGTATTCATATTTGGTATTGTTACGTCCGTAACAACCTGATCTATAGAAATAGCACTCGATCTAACCTGTCAGATGAACTATGTAAATAAAAAAGATAAAAACGGTCCCCAAAGTTTTTTTGCAAATTTTCTATTTTAATCAATTTTTCCAGTAACAAAGCAAGGGTTAACAGCCAAACAAAACTCAATATTTATTACCCTGATTCTGTAGTTTGCAGAAACACCCCATATGTGGTCGTAAACAGCTGTATGGCCAAACGGCAGGGCGCAGAAGTAAAGGAACGCCATATGGTTTTTGGAAGGCAGGTTTTGCTGGACTGGTTTTTTGACACTATGTCCCATTGGAAGTCCCCCCGATGCACCCCTAGAGTAGAAACTCCAAAAAAGTGACTCCATCTAAGAAACTACACCCCTCAAGGTATTCAAAACTGATTTTACAAACTTTGTTAACCCTTTAGGTGTTCCATAAGAGTTATTGGTAAATGGAGATTCAATTTCAGAATTTCTATTTTTTGTTACCTTGTCCCAAAAAAGTGTAATATAGAGCAACCAAAAATCATATTTACCCTAATATAGTACCAACAAAACTGCCACCTTATCCTTTAGTTTCCAAAATGGGGTCACTTTTTTGGAGTTTCTGCTGTAGGGGTGCATCAGGGGGGCTTCAAATGGGACATGGTGTCTAAAAACCAGTCCAGCAAAATCTGCCTTCCAAAAACCATATGGCATTCACTTCCTTCTACGCCCTGCCATTTGGCCATACAGTAGTTTACGACCACATATGGGGTGTTTCTGCAAACTACAGAATCAGGGTAATAAATATTGAGTTTTGTTTGGCTGTTAACCCTTGCCTGGTTACTTGAAAAAATGGCCAAATTGGAAATTTTTCAAAAAAAATCTAAATTCTGAAATTGTATCTCCATTTGCCATTAACTCTTGTGGAACACCTAAAGGGTTAACGACATTTGTAAAATCAGTTTTGAATACCTTGAGGGGTGTAGTTTCTAGAATGGGGTGTTTGGGTGTTTTGGGTGTTTTCTATTGTGTAATCCTCACAAAGTGACTTCAGACCTGAACTGGTCCCTTAAAAGTGGATTTTTTAAAATTTCTGAAAATGTTCAAGATTTGCTTCTAAACTTCTAATCCTTGTAACATCCCCCAAAAAATTGCATTCCCAAAATGATCCAAACATGAAGTAGACATATGGGAAATCTAAATTAATAACTTTTTTGGCGGTATTACTATGTAATATAGAGGTAGAGAAATTGAAACTTGGAAATCTGCAAATTTTTCAAAACTTTTGGTAAATTTGGTATTTTTTTATAAATAAAAATGATTTTTTTTTTACTCCGTTTTAACAGTGTCATGAAGTACAATATGTGACGAATTTTTTTTACCAGTGTCATGAAGTACAATATGTGATGAAAAAACTATCTCAGAATGGCCTGGATAAGTAAAAGCGTTTTAAAGTTATTGACACATAAATTGACACTGGTCCGATTTGCAAAAAATGGCCGGGTCCTTAAAGGGGTTCTCCGGGCTTAACCTTTTTTTTGCTCTTTAAATCTAACCTGTGGAGGAAAGATTATTGCACATATACTTACCTTCCACAGTGCAGCCGTTCTTGAGATCTGCCTCCCGGTCACGTGGTCCCTCCAGATGGCTTTTCCCTGCTTCCGTCTGAAGACCGTCTTCTTCTCTTCCTGTCTTCTCTTCCTTTCTCCAGCAAGAGACGGATCGTCACAAGTGACGTCACCGCCTCGTGCTGGAGAAAGCTCCGCCCGGCCGTCTTCACAGCTCACTAGGCTGAATGCTAGTGAGCATGCGCAGTACCACTGTATATATTGTACAGGCTTCTATGTGAAGCCTGTACTGACTCCTGCACAGCGCGATGTAAGCGCTGTGCAGGAGCAGGCTGGGACTCACCCACAGGGGAGGCGGGGATTCCTCCGTGGTCCCCAGTCTCCTGAACATGACTGCGGGGCCCAGCGTCCATGTCTGAGGGCAGACATCAGTGCCGGTGAGAGAACCTCCATGGGGGAAGAGGGGTTATAAGACGTCCGAGGAACACAGATGCCGGGCTGGATTCCTGCTTAGTGCAGGAGCGCACGGCGTCATTGGTTGCTATGACGCCGTGCCCTTCTTGCAGCTGCTACTGTACACTAATACACTCCTATAGATCATACCAGTTTATTAGTGTACAGTAGCGGCTGAAGGAAGCGCTCCTGCACTAAGCAAGAATCCAGCCCGGCATCTGTGTTCCTCGGATGTCTGCATTTGATCTTAGTGCGGGGCAGGCTGAGCGGGAGCACAGGAAGCGGTGGAGGGAGGACAATCAGCCCATCATCCTCCTGCTAGCCACAACTGGTGGCCATTCCTGCACTGTGCTCCATCTGGGAATTCACCATTCCGCAAGTTCTAGGTTCTGTTCCTTTTTAGGAAAGCTGGGTGACAGCCTGTATACATCACAGAAAGCCAGGTGGCAGCTCCTAGGAGAGCTGTGTGGTATACAGGCTGTCACCCAGCTTTCCTGAGGAGAATATATATCAGTATAGGAACATATAGAGAAGTCAAATGAGTTGGCCATTCAGGAGTCTTAGAAAGCCGGGTTGCAGCTCCTATGAGAACTAAGACTCCTGAATGGCTAAATCATTTGATGACTTCTCTATATGTTCCCGCACTGAGATATGTTCTCCTCAGGAGACCAGGAAAGCTGGGTGACAATCCATGAGAGAGCTGAAAGGCCCCCTCAGTATTCCTATACTGTATACTGTGGACGTCACTGTTATGGTGGCACTGTGGACGTCACTGTCATGGAGCACTGTGGAGGTCACTGTCATGGGGCACTGTGGACGTCACTGTCATGGGGCACTGTGGACGTCACTGTTATGGGGCACTGTGGACGTCACTGTTATGGGGCACTGTGGACGTCACTGTTATGGGGCACTGTGGACGTCACTGTTATGGGGATCTGTGGACGTCACTGTTATGGGGGCACTGTGGAGGTCACTGTTATGGTGGCACTGTGGAGGTCACTGATATGGGGCACTGTGGAGGTCACTGTTATGGGGGCACTGTGGAGGTCACTGTTATGGGGGCACTGTGGACGTCACTGTTATGGGGCACTGTGGACGTCACTGTTATGGGGGCACTGTGGACGTCACTGTTATGGGGGCACTGTGGACGTCACTGTTATGGGGGCACTGTGGATGTCACTGTTATGGGGCACTGTGGAGGTCACTGTAATGGTGGCACTGTGGACGTCACTGTTATGGAGGCACTGTGGATGTCACTGTTATGGGGCACTGTGGAGATCTCTGTTATGGGGCACTGTGGAGGTCACTGTTATGGGGGCACTGTGGAGGTCACTGTTATGGGGGATCTGTGGACGTCACTGTTATGGGGGCACTGTGGAGGTCACTGTTATGGGGCACTGTGGAGGTCACTGTTATGGTGGCACTGTGGAGGTCACTGTCATGGGGCACTGTGGAGGTCACTGTCATGGGGCACTGTGGACGTCACTGTTATGGGGCACTGTGGACATCACTGTTATGGTGGCACTGTGGAGGTCACTGTTATGGGGCACTGTGGAGGTCACTGTTATGGTGGCACTGTGGAGATCACTGTTATGGGGGATCTGTGGATGTCACTGTTATGGGGCACTGTGGACATCACTGTTATGGGGGCGCTGTGGACATCACTGTTATTGGGGCGCTGTGGACATCACTGTTATGGGGGATCTGTGGCTGGCACTGTTATGGGGGCGCTGTGGATGTCACTGTTATGGGGGCACTGTGGACGTCACTGTTATGGGGCACTGTGGATGTCACTGTTATGGGCGCTCAGTATAAGTGATAGGGCTCGTGCACAGAACCGTATCTGTTTTGCGGTCTGCAAGTCGCGGATCCACTAAATGAGGTTACTGTCCGTGTGCGATTCACATTTTTTACCAGTCATTTTTTATCTGTCGCAGAACTGACATACGGATATGGAAAGCACAGGGACGTCATCAGTGTGTTTTTTATATCCGTATGTCAGTTCCAGTAAAAACAGAACATGTCCTATTCTGGTCCTCAAAATGAGCACCTCAAATCCATCGAACTCAATGGGACTGCAAAAAATGTGGATCACAAAATGGATACGGTGGTGTGCATAAGGGATTAGATACACAGCTCAGCAGACAGGATCATACAAAATGGGATTAGATACACATTTTAGCAATGTCAGTATGGGATTTGATACACCACTCTGCAGGCTGTATCACACAGGGTAGGATTAGATACAGATGTGTTTGGGTGTGCTTGCTGCTTCCAGCTGTTTTTCACACTCTGGAGATGATGAGGGCAGTGCCTGTGGATGGTCAGTGATGGGATTTAGACACTGACTGAGAAGTAGATTCATGTCTGTGTGCAGAAAGATGGACACAGGAGTTGTAATGGGAGTAGCTGCTGCAGACAGAGCAGTGTGGGGGCGTGGCCAGCCTGTGACTCATCTCTGTGCAGTGCAGCCAGGCTTGTGTATCAATAAAGTTATGTATTCAACAAAACAAGAAGGGGAGAAAGTAAACAGATCTGCCAGGATAATCTGATGTCTTCTAGGGGGGAAGGAAAGCTCAGACTTGAAAAACAGATATTGGGGGCATATGTATGCATGGTGAGGGGTGTTAGGAGCACATAAAAAGAATTTTGATTTTAGGACCGGACAACCTCTTTAACCCCTTAAGGACTCAGCCCTATTTCACCTAAAGGACTTGGCCATTTTTTGCAAATCTGACCACTGTCACTTTATGTGGTGATAACTTTAAAACGCTTTTACTTATCCAGGCCATTTTGAGATTGTTTTTTCGTCACATATTGTACTTCATGACACTGGTAAAATTAAGTCGAAAAATTTTATTTTTATTTATAAAAAAATATTAAATTTACCAAAAATTTGGAAAAATTAGCAATTTTCCAAGTTTCAATTTCTCTACTTCTATAATACATAGTAATACCGCCCAAAAAAGTTATTGATTTACATTCCCCATATGTCTACTTCATGTATCGATCATTTTGGGAATGCCATTTTATTTTTTGGGGACGTTACAAGGCTTAGAAGTTTAGAAGCAAATCTTGAAATTTTTCAGAAATTTTCAAAACCCACTTTTAGGGACCAGTTCAGGTCTGAAGTCACTTTGTGAGGCTTACATAATAGAAACCATCCAAAAATTACCCCATTCTAGAAACTACACCCCTCAAGGTATTCAAAACTGATTTTACAAACGTCATTAACCCTTTAGGTTTTCCACAAGAGTTAATGGCAAATGGAGATAAAATTTCAGAATTTAGATTTTTGGAAAATTTTCCGTTTGAATCCATTTTTTCCAGTAACAAAGCAAGGGTTAACAGCCAAACAAAACTCAATTTTTATTGCCCCGATTCTGTAGTTTTCAGAAACACCCCATATGTGGTCGTAAACTGCTGTATGGCCAAACGGCAGGGCACAGAAGGAAGGGAACGCCATATGGTTTTTGGAAGGCGGATTTTGCTGGACTGGATTTTTGACACCATGTCCCATTTGAAGCCCCCAGATGCACCACTAGAGTAGAATCTCCAAAAAGTGACTCCATCTAAGAAACTACACCCCTCAAGGTATTCAAAACTGATTTTACAAACTTTGTTAACCCTTTAGGTGTTCCACAAGAGTTATTGGCAAATGGAGATGAAATTTCGGAATTTCTATTTTCTGTTACCTTGCCTCAAAAAAGTGTAATATAGAGCAACCAAAAATCATATTTACCCTAAAATAATACAAACAAAACTGCCAACTTATCCCGTACTTTCCAAAATGGGGTCACTTTTTGGAGTTTCTACTGTAGGGGTGCATCAGGGGGCTTCAAATGGGACATGGTGTCAAATAACCAGTCCAGCAAAATCTGCCTTCCAAAAACCATATGGCGTTCCCTTCCTTCTACGCCCTGCCGTTTAGCCATACAGCAGTTTACGACCACATATGGGGTGTTTCTGCAAACTAGAGAATCGGGGCAATATATATTGAGTTTTGTTTGGCTGTTAACCCTTGCTTTTTTACTGGAAAAATTGATTAAAATGGAAAATTTGCAAAAAATAGCTATTTTCGGACCGTTTTTATTTTTTGTTATTTACATCGTTGAACTGACAGGTTAGATTGTGTGCTATTTCTATAGAGCAGGTTGCTACGGACGCGGCAATACCAAATATGGCTACTTTTTGGGGGTTTTGTTTCAGTTTTACATAATAAAGCATTTTTGAAAAAATGATTTTTTTAGTGTCTTCACATTCTGAAAGCCATATATTTTTTTTTTTTTTGGGCGACTGTCTTATGTAGGGGCTCATTTTTTGCGGGATGAGATGGCGGTTTGATTGGAACTATCTTGGGGTGCATATGACATTTTGGTCGCCTGCTATTACACTTTTTGTGATGTAAGGTGACAAAAATGGCTCTTGACACCGTATTTTTTTTTTTTTTTGTGTTCACCTGAGGGGTTCGGTGATGTGTTATTTTTATAGAGCAGGTTGCGACGGATGCGCCGATACCAAATATGTATACTTTTTATTTATTTATTTAAGTTTTACACAATATTATCATTTTTTAAAACAAAACAAATCATGTTTTAGTGTCTCCATAGTCTGAGAGCCCTATTTTTTTTTTTTTGGGGGTGATTGTCCTATGTGGGGTATCATTTTTTGCGGGATGAGATGACGGTTTGATTGGCACTATTTTTGGGTGCATATAACTTTTTGATCGCTTGCTATTACAGTTTTTGAGATGTGAGGTGACAAATGTTTTTTTTTTACATTGTTTTTATTTTATTTTTTTAACAGTATTTACCTGAGGGGTTAGATAATGTGATATTTTTATAGAGCAGGTTTTTACGGACGCGGCGATACATAATATGTATACTTTTTATTTATTTATTTTACTTTAACACAATAATAGCATTTTAGAAAAAAAAAATTATGTTTTAGTGTCTCCATAGTCTGAGAGCCATATTTTTTTATTTTTTTGGGCGATTGTCCTATATAAGGACTCATTTTTTATGGGATGAGATGGCGGTTTTATTGGTACTATTTTGGGAGGCATACGCCTTTTGATCACTTGGTATTACACTTTTTGTGATGTAAGGTGACAAAAATGGCTTTTTACACCATTTTTTTGTGATTTTTTTACGGTATTTGCGTGAGGGGTTAGGTCACGTGATATTTTTATAGAGGAGATTTTTACGGACGCGGCAATACCTAATATGTGTAGTTTATTTGTTTTTCTTTAATTTTTATTCAGTGATATGTATTTTTCTGATTTTTACTTTTCTTTCACTTTTTGACATTTTTTTGACCCAGACCCACTTGGTTCTTGTAGATCCAGTGGATCTGGTGTCTATATAATACAGTACAGTACACTATATAGTGTACTGCACTGTATTTTTTACTTTTTCACAGCCTGGTCAGACTTCTGCCTTTAGCAGAAGTCTGACCAGAGTTACCATACCATGGCAAGCAGGACGCTTCTGAAAGCGTCCTGCTGCCATGGTAACTCATCACCCGCTGCCATTACAGAGCAGCGGGTGATGGGAAGAGAGGTGAGCTCTCTCCTCTACCATCCTATCCCATCGGGGGCTGCAAAGGTACGGCAGCCCCCGATGGGAGAGGGAGGGAGCTCCTCCATGTTAACACCTTCTATACCGCGGTCCGTACGGACCGCGGTATAGAAGGGTTAAACTGCTGACATCTGCAGCACAGATGTCAGCAGTTTATAGCAGGGGGTCAGCAATGTGCTGACCCCTGCTATACCCACTAGACACCAGGGAAATGCATTGAAAGGAGGCGGGCGGGGATCGCAATTGCGATCCCACCTCGCGCCGCCCACCCGCAGCACCGCCCGCAACTCCCCTGCACCGCCCGGGGGACACTAAGATGGCGGGGTGCAGGGGGGTTAAAATTTACAATAAGGGGCAGATTTAGTCTTGATCTCCGCGGTCATAGACCGCGGGATCAGAGACTCACATAGCGCAACAAACCGCAGGTCTGAATTGACCTGCGGTTTGTTGCGATCGCCGACACGGGGGGTCACAGGACCCCTCGGCAGTTATCACAGGATGCCTGCTGAATGATTTCAGCAGGCATCTCTGTTCCGATCACCGCCACGCGCGCAGCGGTGATCGGATCTTTCTCAGGGCGTACATGTACGCCCTGAGTCTCTAGTACCAGGACGCTAGGGCGTACATGTGCGCCCTGCGTCCCTAAGAGGTTAAGGTGAAATAAGGCTGAGTCCTTAAGGGGTTAAAAGTGAAGGCTAGTTCCGTCACTTCCACAATCCTTTTCTCTATCTCAGACAGTTT